>CM061918.1:144703460-144750483 GCA_031002005.1 Vandiemenella viatica | reverse complement strand
TTATTTTGTTTGTTTCAGGACCTGATATTACTGTGCACGAGGTACATGTGTACGCACACGGCTCACGCGGCTGCCAACAGTCAGCTCGTCTCCTGGCTGCAGTACGCACTGAACGTCGGCCACTACGGTGTCGCCAAGGTAACTGCTCTACTCGGCCGATCTCTTGTGTACACTCGGCATTCCAGATATTCGCAAGCGGGCTCGGTGCAGATCGAAGCACAAACAATTTGAGAGCCTTTAAATTAAATATTCATCTTTGTCTGTAGAATTTCCCATATTTGATTTGCTCTGGGTTGAAATTCTTGTAGAATTGTAGAGCTAGAAATAGGTCTACAAATCACGCAAAACTCGATTTTAGGGGGGTATTTTGGTCCGAAAACCGACTTGGGGGGGGGGGGATATATCCGCTCTTCAGACCATGAAACCTAAAAATAAAAAAGTCTCCAAAAGTTGCGAGGTTGATTGGTGGGGGGAGGGATGCGTCCTCCATCAAAATCTCGCGTCATTTTAGAGGGGGGGGGGGGGTTCCCACCAAATCTCACCAGAGTGGGGGTCTGGAATTCCGGAAAATCGCCTCACGCCATTAATGGACGCCCCCTATCAAGTTAGGGGCAATTTGGAAATTGTGGGGTAATTCATCCAATGAAAATTTGAGTAAAACTTTTTCAGTTTTTTTTCTTGGTATTTAAACTTTGGGGTAGGATTTTTTAATACAATGGTTCATCCCCTAAAAGTTGAGGAGCTGGATTGAAAAAAAAATCATATTCTTTCCTGTGGGAACATTTTTCCATTTTATTTAATTGTTTTCCATATGAAACAACAAACTATTAACTTTGCAGACCTGAACTATGAGGAGCTCATCCATGCCCTATGGTTTTCTGAAAATAAAAAAAATATGCCAGCCTCAGTTGGATTATCAGACCAAAGAAGTGTCACTTTCAACAGTGAATTAACTTGCATTTTTTGTTATCTTAGGATATTCCTCTCTTAGCTTTAAATGTCTCATTCTGCTTCCCTTTTATATGCTTCTTAAAGTTTCAAGAGTTTTGTTGTTACCCTGGAAACACTCTGAAAGCTTCGTTTATTTTTGCCTGAGTTCTTCCTGTGAACATGATAATTGTTACTTGATCCAACCCTTCTATTTGCGAAATTGTTTTTTACTTTGTGTCTTAATTCCTTGTTGAAGTATATGTTCTGCAATATGGTATTTATCATAATTATTGGCTCTTCATTTTTTCTAACCTTAATGTAAACAGAAAAAAAAAACAGTTTCTGATCTGTGATTGAAAATTATGTTTTTCCTTGAACATTTGGGTTTTATGTTTTGGGATGATAATTACATTGTAAACTCAGAGGGTTTTTGTGTACTTAAGTAATATTTTGATTCTAGATGTGCCAGAACTTCATAAAATGGAACATTGAACTGGTGGCAGAGACGAGCGATTTTGGTAACTTTGAACCCGAAATCTTGGTCTTGCTGCTGCAACAGAATGACATCGTCGTGCACGACGAAATTTCACTGTACAAGTAAGCAGCACACCATTTAGTGTTAATTGAATTTGAACACTGATATATGCTCAAGAATGTATTACAAAACTTACGTCAAAGTGTAATACGGAAAGGAAACACAATGTAAATTCATCAGTAACTAAACCGGAGGCAGGCAGGAAGAAATAAAATAAATACAACACACAAACACAAAAAACATACAATATTTTGGGCTGTGATTCAAGGAACACTCATGCCAAACGCAACCATATGTGTAGTGGACAGTTTGGTTCAGAGCAGAGATGTCAAAAGGGAATAAAAAATAACATGGTTCAAAACAGTTTGTTCAAGGAAGAACTTAATTAAAAAGTAATAATTAAATCATTTGCTTAATATCCTTGTTCACTGATGTCACATATTAACTAAACACCCAAACACTTGAACAAACTTTCTCCCTTCTGTATTTAAATTATTACTGTTCTGTAATTAACTTTTTTTGTGCACATTCCATTTCCAATGATGTTATTTTTCTCTCTCTCCCATCATCTCTGTTTTTAACCAAGTGGTCCACAACAAATCATTCAAGTGGCTAAGCTCAACATTGTTTCACTTATACACACGTGTCCATTTCTATCTGCATGAATAAGAATGTACCGTGAAATATTGTTTTACTTTTGTGTTTCTTTTTCACTTCCACACCTTAGCTTATAACTTTGATAAGAGATTGGATTATTTTCCCTTCCCATATTAACATTACTTCATGGCATTGCTTCCTGCTCTGTTATCGTTGAAATGTACTTAGCACTATATGCGAATGCAGGCTTTCCCGGCGAATAAATGACAAAAAATCTTCTAGGGTTTGCAGCCGGATTTTATTATAAAGCGACAAGCTTTCAGCTACTAGCTCAGTAGCCATCTTCAGGTCGATTATGTATCGGCGATCTTGCCTTGATGGATACCAGGCGTTTACTGGTGTCGCTTAGCAATCTCATGACGCTCGCAGTCCCGCTTCACTGTGATTGGTCGAGGCGGCGGTCACCCATCCAAGTGCTCCTGCCAAAATACGTGACCTGTTACGTTCTGTGAAGGACGACTTTGGGCTGAAGACGCCTGGGGTGTATAGTATAGTGTGAATGTGGGAAATCTTACATTGGACAGACTGTATGCACAATCAAGGCCCGTGTGGCGGTACATCAACGCTACATTCGGCTTTTTCAGATGTATAAATCTGCTGTTGCCCAACATGTAATTGAAAATGGCCACAGAATGGATTTTGACAACGTGAAGGTGCTGACAAAATGTTCGTTCTTTTGGGAATCTGTGGTTAAAGAAGCCATTGAAATACGGTTACATAACAACCTGGTTAACCGTGACATGGGTTATTTGCTGAGCAACGCTTGGAAACCAGGGTTATCTATACTTTGCGGACCACGTTCCTTGGTTGCCGGCGATCTGGTGGAGTGTGGACAGCCAAGTGAGAGGGAACCAATCGACCAATCAGGGCGCGAACTCGACGAATGCCTAACTGTGGTACCTATTGGTTGTGTGCCACAACAGCTAGATTCCGGCAGTTAAGCAACGCTGAGCGTTGCTGAGTGTGGTGAGAACTTGGATGGGTGACCGCCACAGCTAAGCTCCGGCAGTTAAGCAACAGTAAGCGTGGTGAGCACTTAGATGGGTGACCGCTGCCTTGACCAATCACAGTGAAGCGGGACTGCGAGCGTCATGAGGTTGCTAAGCGACACCAGTAAACACCTGGTATCCATCAAGGCAAGATCGCCGATACATAATCGACCTGAAGATGGCTACTTACCTAGTAGCCGAAAGCTTGTCGCTTTATAATAAAATCCGGCTGCAAACCCTAGAAGATTTTTTGTACTTAGCACTGTTTGATGCAAGTATAAGAATGCCACAAATGAAATTATCTTTTCGATTTATCCACTTAAGGAGTGCAATATTGATTCAAATAGTCCTCGATCACTATTGTTTGTTTATTTTTATTTTTTAACGAAAAGACTTGCATGTTTCAGGGAGTGAGTATATGACACCAGACAGCTCAGTTTTTATTCGTTGTGTATCCCCGTAGCTGTGTGGTTCGGTGGCTGGAACTGCAAGAAGATCGCATTCCGGAGGGCGAGTCGAAGGAGTCGCACATGGAGCAGCTCGTAGTGGGGCTGATGTCTCACGTGCGCTTCCCGATGATGTCACCGCGACAGCTGGCAGAGCTGCTGCTCGAACCTCTCACCAAGCGCTACAAGGAGTTCTTCATGGAGAGGATGGCCATTGGCATGGCGTTCCACTCGGGTAACGATGCACTGCACCGAGATCTCTCAAAATGATAAACACTAGGATGATAGCAAATATTGTTGCCCTAATATATACTGTAGTTGAACTGAAAAAACTTTCTTTCGGAAGTTTTGTAAATGATCAGACTTTTATCAGTGATAATCATCATCATCATCTACAACATCGTTTCCAGCTGCTGGCTGGGTCTGCCTTGTTCTCCGTTTTCTTCTTTCTCTCCATCACCACCTCGGCCTAGTCTTCTCCTGCTCATCTCGACCATCTACTCCTTGGTCTTCCTCCGATTAATTAACTACGAATTTGCATTTCGTGAATTTTCCTTGATATTCTCTGCTCCTCCAATTTCTTAACGCTCTCATTCCATCTTAGTCTGGCAGTCGAAGTTAAGTTCAGACAAGTTGACACGTATAGGTATGTATTGATTCAACTCCGAATACATTTTAATTGACATAATAGTCAAATGATTATGAAAAAAGAGCTTGGACATATTTCTCCCTACAGCAATAAACATTTTGGACCAGTTTCCTACAAGTTCAAGCTTTTTTTCTGGTCAAGATGATATCTGTACCAAGCTTGGGTGGTTAATTTTCTTGCCCAGAATGTGCAGAGCACCCTCTGCCACCCATAAGTTTGTGAATGTGTAGATGTAGATCAGAGGTTCAATCCCTATTCTGGCCATCCAGATTTTGGTTTTCCATGGTATCTTGTAATTGATGCAGGCGGTTTCTAGGATAGTTCTTGAAAAACAGAGAAGGGGCATCTATAAATACAAAAAAGAAACTTTTTTTGTGGTATTTCAAGTTGAAACCTTATTCCTTCAAAGATATTTGGCAAGGGCGGTTTGCATACACTGGGATCTCCTGCCTTCATCATTGGTGAGTGGTGGGTCTACTTTCCCGTCCTTTGTAATTATCATCACTTCCTTTTCATCGTTATATATTCCTTTCTGTTCTTCGTACTCCGTCCACTTCCAGCTCTTATGATCTTGATGCCAACATTTTAAGCATTAACATAAAACTTATTTTCGTATATTCCATTGTCTATAATTTCCTTGAACTGAGTTGCTGCCACTGACATTTGTCAACATTATTTAGAAACTTATATGAAATTATGTTCTGTCAATTAATTTTAAAATTCGTTGCTTTGGTCAATTGTTCGCTATAGTAATTTTTCCAATTTGGTGTAGCTTAAGGCTTGTAGATTTCTAAACTTCCGTACATTCAAACTGCATCAAGGTCTACAGCTTTTGCTGCTGCAAATAAATGTTATTTTTATTTATGATCACCTATGTTCCTTACTTTGGGGAATTAAGCACTTTTACAACCTCTTTATAGTTTCATTTTCATTACATCCAATTTCACAGCGATATTCCACTTTGACCAAGACATTTTGGTAACTAAATAGTATTTGGATAGTGTACAGGGCATTTTTTGTCTATGATATTAATACACTTGCAAAAATACACTTGTAGCCATTAACAGTATTGTACCTTTTATTCGTTAAAAAAGTAGCTATTTAATATCACAACTGTGTATATACTATTTACTGATTAGCAAAGACAGTTTTGATTAAAAGAAATACAAAGCTGTATCATGCAGTGAAAATTTGCCACATGAATTTAAAGGAAATGGGACAATATTGATAATGAAATCGCTGTTAGACAATCAAAATGAGATTTATGTCTTCTGAAGGCTGTGTTATGTGTATTTCATGAAAGCTGCACTAGAAAACAAGAAGTTAAATTCAGAGGCCAACTCTTGCCATATTGCGGCACACCAAAATACCTGGGAATAACACTGGACAGGACTCTAACTTACAAACAGCATCTCTCAAACGTGGCTGCCAAAGTCAAAACGAGAAATAATATCCTCCAAACGCTTGCAGGTACTTCATGGGGAGCCAGTGCTCACATTCTAAGATCCACAGCCTTGGCTCTGTCATACTCTGTTGTTGAATAGTGCTGCCCATCCTGGATCAGTAGCGCCCATACAAAGGAGATAGATCTGCAACTCAATCATGCAATGAGGATAATTACGGGATGTATTCACAGTATGAATACCACATGGCTTCCAGTGCTATGCAGCATCTCACCCCCAGCACTAAAAGATCAGAAGCTCTCTTAAAAATCTGTAAAAAAAACATCCTGAAGAACTCTCAGCTGCCTATACATCAAGACATTACTCAAGCAAAATACCAATACTTGAAATCAAGAAAACCATCATGGCGCACAGCAATCAAACTTACAGAGTCATCTTTCAACATCAACAAGTTGTGGACAACTTAATGGGAGCAGTAATCAGTAGCCAATAAAAATCTAGTTGAGGACCCCGCAGTAAGGTTACAAGGTTTTGATCTCCCCAGGCGGCAGTGGAGAATCATCAACAGGACAAGGCAGATGCGCCTACTTATTCCACAAATGGGGCTGGGTAGATTCTGCAAATTGTGACTGTGGAGCCACCTCACAGACAATCAATCACATCGTTGCTGACTGTCCTCTTCGGGCCTACAAGGGAACAATAGCGGAAATCCATAATGTGCCAATTAGTGCAATTGACTGGATTAAAACATTAGATCTAGAGATATGAAATTGTACAACGAGTAAGATGGCCGCCGCGCCTGTCGCACTGCCGCGTCGCTCCCGCGATTAATACCGTTTTCGTGTGGAATATCAGATCGATACGGATATCCGAAACGACATATCGACTAGTAAAGTACACATAGCACCGCGAGTGCAGTGGTGTGAAGTTCCGTACAAACAGTGAATAAATAGCGCTCGTTTTCGTGATCACGTAAGCATACGGCTTGTGCTCAGCGAACAGTTGTGGACTCCGCAATACCGCCGCGTCATCGGTTCGCCACCGGGCCGCGTCGCGGTGTTCGGTCCGCGTCACCGCGTGCGCGCTGCGTCACGCTGTGCTGTGGTAAGCAGACCGCCGCGTCGCGCTGCGCTGTGGTAAGCAGGCTGCCGCGCCGCACAGCTGACAGCCGTCTGGATGCCGAGCAAGCAGTTCATCGCGTAGCAGACAAGTGAGTATGGCCTCCACAGCGACAGAAAGTACTTCCCAGCGGGAAGCCATCGACATTGCGAAATGGCACGAAGAGATTGTTTCTCTCCTTAACGAGAACATTGGTCTAAAATTAAGTGATCAGAAGCTAAGAGAAATGAAGGATAAGTTGGCTACCTTTGCCATATCAGTAGCACGCATTGAAGGTAGAGAAGAGGAACTGCGGAAGGAAAACTCCAGACTAAAGAAAGAAATTGATGAGCTTAGAAAGCAAAAGAACTCGGCTTCCACCCCTACTTATGCGTCAGTGGCTGTGTCAAAAGCTACTCCAATACTTAAACCGAAACTGAGTCCCTCAACAACAAGTGCAGTATTCGTCTCCTCGAAGGCAGGAGAAAGTCCAAAGTCAGTTGCTGAGAAACTGACAAGAATTGTGAAACCCGCGAAGGAGAAGATTAGAATTCTCAAAATACGGAACACTAAGAATGCAGTGATTGTGGAGACGCAATCGCAAGAAGATGTGAAGAAGATAATGAGCAACAAGGAATTGAATGAGGAACTAAAGTGTGAGCTGCCCCGTAAGAGGAGGCCCTTGGTCATCCTGTATGATCTTCCAAAGTCCATAGAAACAGAAGAGATCGCAGGAAGGATCTATGAACAAAACTTTGAAGAAAAAATGGACAGAAAAGAATTCCTGAGTGGATTCACTCCGAAATTTAGGACTGGCCCGCGAGATAAGCTACAGTTCACCAAGTAGTCGAGGTCAGTCCATCAGTGAGGCGGCTTCTCGTAGAGCAGCGAAGAGTTTACATTGAGTTTTGTGCAATTTCGGTAAAAGATTATACAGTCGTCACGAAGTGCATAAAATGTCAAGATCTAGGCCACCATAGCAAGCATTGTCCAAAAGAAAAAAATACCTGCGCCCATTGCGGCAAAGATGACCATAAAAAAGATCAATGTCCTAACTTGTCGCAAGAGAAGCTGTGTATTCCTTGTCAAAAACGAGGGAAATCTTGCAGAAAGAGAGGAAAAGATTGCCCAACCTACCAATTGCTGCTACAACGGCTCATTAACAAAATCGACTATGGCTTGTAGCGCCCCCCTGATAGAAGTGGAATCAACCTTAGAAGAGCAATTAACTAATATCATCAAGAAGTTAATCGTGGCAACAATTGGTAAGGCATGCATCAGCGACAAGAAAAAGAAAGGGAATCCACCGTCTAGAAGAAGAAGGAATGCAATACGAGCAGCAAATTACAGAGAGAAACTGGCGCAGAAAGCTAACAAAGTCTTCGTGAATATAGGCACACAGACCGAGGACACAGCTATGCAAATAATAGAGGTTTCATCAACTACGACTGAAACTTCACGAAAACCGCGATCGAAACGGTGTGGTATTGGTTATCTCAGGAAGACTGAAGACCCTTATGACTCACAGGCAACACTAAGTATTGGAGGAATTACGCACGAACAAGAAACAGTGAAACCAGTGAACCCAAGTATGCACCGATACACCCGGAACGAATATACGCGGATTTTGAAAACAACCTGCGACTTACTAAACTTGAGGAAGTTCATACACTGTCACTGGCTCTTCGGCACTTAACGAGAGGGCTACATCCGGCTGGCAAGCATGTCACCTTCCCTCACCCCGAGGCAGTCGACAGAATTCAACTAAAGGCAAATAACCTGCCAACAGACTATGCACAGCTTCTCACCTTGGTAAAACAAGTCTTTGAGAGGAGAGGCGAAATCTTCGATCCCGATATCTTGTACAGGCAGTTTGTACAGACTTATGGCAGGACTGTACTAGACACGAAACTACCTTGGCCCCAATGTAATGTCTACACGAGGCATCCCTGAGTCACTCACGAAGCTAAAGATCGTGCAACTCAATGCCAAGAGAAGTATCACTGTCCTGCATGAAGTAAGGAAATTGGTGGAGGAGTTAGGTTTCGATATTGTCTGCCTCAGGAACCATATTCACAACAAGGCAAAATACCGTACATGCCGGCAACGTCGCAGATAATCACAACTGGACCGAGACCCATGTCAGCCATAATAGTGTTCAACAAACACACTGTAGTGACTAAACTAGCGCAGTTTTGTGATGAACACACCACATGTGTAGAAATTAGCACACACTGGGGCAATTTTGTGGTATTAAACATGTACTTTCAACATCGAGATGAAATTGAACCCTATTTGAATAAAATAAGGGAGATACATTTAGCTCTATCTGATCAACCCATGGTAATAACGGCTGACGTAAACGCAAAGTCGGCCCTGTGGCACAGTCGTCGAACTGATACTAGGGGTGAACTGCTGGTTGATCTTATAAATGAACTGCATCTTGAAGTCCAGAACAAAGAGAGAAATCCATACACCTTCCACAACACAACTGGCGCCTTCACTAACATCGATGTAACTCTAACAAATAACGCTGCTGGAAATATGCTGCATGACTGGCGAGTGACGGACAATCTTACCACGAGTGACCACAACGTCATAGTATTCGAAATTGCAAGGGAACAGACAACAGCCGATCCGGGGAAACCCTACTTCAAAACGCAGTACAATATAAGACGGGCTTCATGGCAGAGGCTGAGAGAAGCTTTCTTGTCTCCGGCAGTAGCGGAAGAAGACTTCGATGTCGACAACATGGCGAGGGAACTAACATGGGCAATTCAGGATGCAATGAAAGCTGCTATTCCTCTGAAGAAGCTTGGTGGTAAAACTGACAGTTTTTGGACTGCACAATTGCAAGCACTAAGAGGAAAAGTAAGGAAAGCTAGGAAAGCCTACCAAAGGAGCCGAGTAGCAGAAGAAAGAGACTTTCTTCTTGCCAGATACAGGCAAATGAGAGTAGATTACAAGCAAAAAATTCTAACAACCAGACAAACAAGATGGGAAGCATTTGTGAAAGAAAATCTGAAAGTGAATCCATGGGGAATTCCTTACAAATTAGCCGCAGGAAAAATACGACCTCCCACCACGTTATCCTCAATTAGAAGAGAAGATGGTACAGTTACAACTAACTGGAAGGAATCAGTGGACCAGCTGTTGAACAGCCTACTGCCGCATGACATACCAGAGGAGAACAGTGAACAACAAGATGAGCTCTATCGCGAAATGTGGCAGCCCTATGGGAGTGACTTCAGGGAGAGTGACATAACACTGGACGAGGTGGTATCAGCAATTAATTCTCTGAGAGTGGGAAAAGCACCAGGACCAGACGGAATCCCGGCTGAAGTGATACAAAAGTTGATCTTGGATGTAGCTCCAATTCTGTGCAGACTATTCAACGAATGTCTCAGGCAAGGAAGAATACCAAGCATCTGGAAGCATGGTGAAGTTGTAATACTTAAGAAAGGTGCCGATAAAGATCCCCTTATGCCGAAATCTTACCGCCCTATTTGCCTACTAAACGTGATGGGGAAGGTACAGGAAAAAGTACTGTGTCGAAAACTTCAGGACTTTAGAACATCAATTGGTATGAATCCCAATCAGTATGGTTTCAGGACAAAAACATCGACTGAGGATGCAATAAACCGAGCCATCGAGATAGTCGAAAGATCAGAAAAGAAATATGTGGTGGGAGTCCTTGTTGACATTTCGGGGGCTTTCGACAACTTGTGGTGGCCAGCATTGTTTGCAAGACTCCGGAAAATCCGCTGTCCAAAGCGCTGTACTACAGCCTGAGAGATTACTGCAAGCATAGAACTGTTACCATGAGATGTCCTAACGACAAAATCAAAAGAGAAATAAATAAAGGCTGCCCCCAGGGATCTGTCTGTGGCCCTATCTTTTGGGATTTAGCATTAGAACCATTACTGGAAATTCTTCAACGGACACCTGAATTGCTAGGACTGGTTGCCTTTGCAGATGATCTTCTTCTCCTCGTGGAAGGGATGTCAAGAGCTGAAATCGAAGCGAAAAGTGAGATAGTGCTTAAAATTCTTATGAAGTGGTGTGACGAAGTGAAATTGAAACTCGCTCTAAATAAGACGAACTATATGGTATTTTCAAAAGAGAAAAAACTTAAACGAAATCCCACTATAAGGGTAGGTAATGCGAAAATACGCCGGAGTCCCGTAAGCAGATACTTGGGCCTGTGGCTGGATGAGAGTCTCAACTTTCGAGCCCACATGGAGGAGGTCTGCGGAAGAGCTTTACGAGCTATGAATGCAATCATAAGTATAGGTCACAGACAGTTTCAAATCCCTGCCCTGGCAATGACAGCATACAATAATGTGATACTTGCATCCATTGTCGGCTACGCTGCAAGCGTTTGGGCCAAGCACCTCACAAAGGTTAAGCCGAGGGAGAAAATCCGGAGGCTTCAACGAACGATACTCATCAGGCTACCGGTGCATATCGCACAACTTCAACAGCAGCTCTAGCAGTAGCAGCAGGTGTACTGCCCCTAGATCTAGAAGTGAGGAGACGAGGAGCAATGTATTGGCTGAAAAGAACAGGATGGACAAGGTGGTAGAAATAACTGGAAAAGAAGTATGGACAAAAAAGGAATTGTGGAATGTACTGATTGAAGAATGGCAAAATGAGTGGGACACTAGCGAAACAGGTCGTAGAACGTACGACATGTTTCCCTCTGTAGCTGAACGAATCAGCATGAAATTCCTACAACCTTCTCCAGGGCTAATCCAATACATAACCGGCCATGGACCATACAGAAGCTTCTTAAACAAACGTGGACTTACACCAACTAGTAACTGCGAGTGTGGCGAGGAAAGCACACCAGAGCACGTGGTGTGGGAATGCAGAACAACAGCAGAGACGAGAATCACTCAGCAACAACAGCTACAAGGTCTGAGGATTTTTGACATACTGCGTTCAGAGAGACTATGGCACTATCTAAATGAAGGTGCGGAAATAGCCTCTCAAATTGAAAAGCAGAAATATCTGGAGCGGAGGAAAGCTGAGGGCGGAAACCGACGTAGACATCCATCATGACCTGCCGTAGTCACCTCTGAGTTTTCCAGAGGAATCTCACTTCTGAGTGACTGCTGGAGTACTTCATGTATTCCAGGAGGGCAGCTTCCTGAAGAGCTGGGGTCTACGCCACAGTCGACACCAGGAAGTGAGAGCTACGGTCTCACGTCACACACCCACCTTTCGACCAACCACCTGGATGTGAGGATAAGAATGAGACTTCATTCACAAGCTGGACAGTCAAAGAACTGCTTAGTACCTAACATTTTTTTATTTTTTCAGTTTTTTTGTGTTATTTAGTGTAGTTTTGTAGTGCTGACTTATTAGGATTAGATATTTAACTGTAACTTTTTTCCTGTTTTAGTTGCTACCGCATTTATGGGATAATTTACATTAATAGTATTAACATAATTTGTTTTTAAACATGGTCTTAAGGGAAGATTAGCGGCCCAGTTTAGCCTCTAGATGCTGGGTCAAATGTAAATGGAAATAAATAAATAAATAAATTGTACAAGCTCCTGATATGTACATTTACTATTGTGTACCATGTTAAATAATCATATAATAAATAAATAAGTGTCGAATTAGTCGGTTTGATGCCGCAGGTCAGCACGACCGAGTGCGGGAGGTGTTGGGGATGGACGACGGGCGACTGCTGTTCACGCCGCGACTCTACACCAACGACACCTGGAGCACGCCGCTGAGCGTAGACAACTTCCACGCACTGCCCCCCCTACCACGCACGCACGCTCTTCTTCTCGTCGCGGGCCGCCACGGCCGACCACGCGGGGTCGCGCACCTCCGAGTGGGTCGTCGACCTGTACCCCAAGGGGGTGTGGTTCAAGAAGTGCTACCTCATCGTCTGGCAGGGCACCGTCGAAGTGCCCGAGCAGGTGCTGCGCACCGTACGGCTGTCGGTGAGTGGATCGGCGGCAGATCGCTCGGTAGCTATCCTCTTAGGTTTTTCCCACTGTTTTACGATAATGATATTTTTTACAACCTCGCCCCGATAAACCCATTACTTGCATGTTAAGCTGTGTTTATACTATCACGTGAGCTTGCACGACTTGACGTGAGACAGCACTAACACGAGAGTGTAAATGGTGCTCTTGTGTAGGCTCGTCTTATGTCACAGCAGGGAGTTCCGCTCTCCTCTGTGGCAGTTTTTTGAGCGCAAGTCAAAGGAACTAGTGCACTGTTTACACTCTCGCATTGTCTCGTTGTTTATTAGTCTTTAAATACTGCATCATTAAATCTGTGATTAATATTTGCATGGCCTTATTTATTATTTTTATTGAGTTAATTTGTATTATATCATTAAAAATATTATTAATAAATGTATGTTATTTGAAGACTAAATAATATATGCGATTGTCTTTTAGTAAACTAAATAAATAGATAAAATAATACTAACAAAAATTTTAATTAATTTAAATATAGCTAATTTTGATTCACCATATTTATTTCAACCTTTAAGAAATTACTAATAGTTGCTGTAAATTTCATATAAAATTATTAATAGCTACGCTTGAAATAATGAACATTCTGAAACTGTCTCCAGTATCTAAAAGCAGTATAGTTATGGTCACCTACAATTTCACTGGTATTGTTATTCTAAATCTAGTCTTTTGTTTTGGTACTAAAGGTTCCCCCCCCCCCCCCCTTCCAAGTATCAGATTGTGACATTCTACAAAATATGTTTCATACTTTGCTTGAAAGTGTTAAACTGTTGGATGAAACATAAACGTACTATTCTAGATTCATATTTTATTCAGTAAAAGATTTAACTTCTTAATTTATACATACTGTTATAACTCCAATTTTAAAGCTTGAATGCTGGCCTAATTCTAGTGAGAGTGTAAACAGTGGCTTTCATCACTCGGCACGAACGTCTCACCGAGCGTGGTGGGTGAACGGTTAACGTTCTGGCCTCGTATTCGGGAGGACACGGGTTTTAATCCCCGTCCGGGCATCCAGATTTGGGTTTTCCATGGTTTCCCCAAATCACTCCATGCGAATGCCGGGATGCTTCCTTCAAAAAGGCCATGGCCGAATTCCTTCCCGTTCCTTGTAAGCCGCAAGTAAGAAAAAAGAATGTCTCGTCGACTCTCTCAGTGGGTGTGAGGCAAGACGCGAGTGTAAATGCGACTTTATAGTTTATCATTATTTTTTATTTATTTGTTATATTTTTTTCATTTGTCTTTTATATATTTTTATAACAATTTTCACCAGTAATATAGTTCTTTAATAGTTATTGTGTGATTAATTTGCTGTCTGAGAAAGAGCAACATAATTCAGTCGAAACACCATTCGTGTAGTTGGATTAACGTTGGGCATACGTGCTACTTTAGCCACGTCCTTTGTCTCGATTTTCTGGAGTAAGAGCTTAGCCCAAGATAGCGTTACAGTGATGGATCCAGGGTCACTCCCGACGACATGGATTTTGGGAACCTTTTTTTTTTCTCTACTGTTTGTAGGAGGGCGCCAATCTGGAATAATGAGATTTCTGTCCGCACCCCCTCCTCGCCCGAGTCAAGGCTCCCCCCCCCCCAAACCAAAATCCCGGATCCGCCACTGTAGTGTTATTTTTATTTTGTGTAGTTTTTGTTGCCCCCAACCCTGCTTCTTTCAACTGTGGTAGGTGACGAGTCTACTCTATTTTTTCTTTCCGTTTAAATGTGAGGAGTGATCAGATACTAAGGTTACAAAGCCTATAGTGAAAGATGCGCACTTTATTCCATACAGCCAATTTAGTCATATTATAGTACATATACTAAGTTATTTTTTTGACATAGTCTCCGTATCGGTTTAGGCACTAATGACTTCGTGGGATGAGTTTGAATATTCCCTCCTGGCAAAAATCCTGTCCTTGTCTTTTCAGCCATGTTGCGAAGTTTTCACCTCCTCGTCTGAAGTGAATCATTGGCCTCCTAGGTGAGGATAAAGGTGAACGTCACTTGGGACGTGGTCCGGGATGTAGGGAGTCTGGTTGCCAATCCTCGTCTCTGAGGTTTTCTCTACCGGCCGCAAACTTTGGACGCCATTCTGCGACATGCTGACAAGATATTAGTCTCTGCGTAAACCTCTACCAGCTGCCAGTTACTTTTTTTTTTTTTTTTTTTGTCCACAGAAATCAATTAACTAAGTGGATTTCTTCATGATGCCAGTTTTTACAAACGAGTCGCCATTTGTTGATCTAAAACTGGCGCCGTAGATGGCTGAAACTCTGCACATTTGCCAATCACATGTCATACTTGGATACCATCAGACATGTTAAGAATGGATTTCGATCTCCTTCATATATGTTGAAGGGTACACAACATATATGTCTGTGGTATAGTTGTTTCTCAAAATGCGCCCTAGTCTTTGAGATATTCACATGCAAATAAACAAAAAATTCTAAATGTCGGGTATGTAGTAAATTATTGCCCCTTATTATCAAATGGCAGCGTGGTCTATGCGATAGGGTGATGGGTCAGAAAAATATGAAACTGAGTTCAAATCCCCCCTAAATCAAATATTTTTATTTATTTTTATCTTAAAAAAATTGTCAAGTTTGACTTATTTATTTTGTTAAAACTTCATATACACACTTTTACTGCGCGAAATGGGCAATAATATACTATATGCCAGAAATTTAGAAATTTTTGGTTTATTTTCATGCGAATTTCTCAAACACTAGGGCGCATTTTGAGAAACGAATATACCACAGACATATGTGCTGTGTACTCTTCAACATATATGAAGGAGATTGAAATCCGTTCTTAACAAGTCTGATGGTTTCAAAGTTAGAATTACTGAACACTACTAATTTATGTATAACGCAACACACTCCATGACCTTAGTTTGTGATCAACTCTCATATGACATTGCATTATTTCTCGTTGCTCCTGCAGGTGACGTGCCGCGACCCGTGTCCGGCGCGCGTCCTTGTGGGCGTGCTGGTGAGAGGCCAGCAGGACGGCGTGGAGCACGTCACGGCTGTCTCCCAGCGCTGCCACCACTTCTCGGACGACGAGCGCGTCCTCAACTTCGACGACCTGCTGCCTTTCGACTCTCTCAACGCGGGGGCGGCCGCCAGTTCCTCGGGGGAGGGGCCCCCCGCGTCCCCGTTCCTGGTCGGGGGTGCGCGCGACAGCTTCAAGGTGCACATCGTCATCGCCCCCCTGTCGGACGTCTGCTGCACGACGCCCCCCCGCGTTCCCCCGAGGCCAAGGCGACGGCTAGGCCGTACTCTGTTTCTGTTGTCGTCTCGTTTTGTTTTGAACGGGTGCTTTTCTTTTGAGATTGTCTGTACTAAACCTATGAGGTTTAATAAAATAGCAAATTGTCATAGAGTTTGAAATATCTACACGTTTTTATTGTGATCCAAAGAGGACCAGTCTTTTATACATAAATGAATTAAAATGGTTGTTGCTTCTCATTATGACTTTGACAAGTATTTTTTTTCCTTTTCTTATGTACTAAGAAATGATGTTCCTTCGTTAGTTTTCTTGCTGACAAGATAAACTAAAAGACTACTGTAAGGTATTAACCGAAAGCTTGGGCCATTGTGTGCCTGTAGAATTGAAGCTCTCAGATATGTTGGAAAAATAAGTATTATTCCAATTTCTTGTTTGAAATACTTTATTTGTTATTTTTAATAAATAATTCTATTTCTCTTACATTATTATAATACTTTCATTGAATGAGCTTATTCATCAAGGTCTGAGTTGAGTTTTATAAAGAGAAAATATATTTTGTACATGACCAAATAAATTGAAATTACTTTTTTGTTGTGTAAATCCATCTATTCTTCTCTTAAATTTAACCAATACCAATCCTTCCCAAGTTTTCTAAGAATTAATTAAATGAGTAAGGAACCTCTTTGACTTGTGGTCGTGGGTGAGTGGTTATGTTTAATCTGGGCATTTCAAGAGATGCAGTCGTGAATGGAAATATAACTTCAGTTTTCCACATTTTCCTTAAACCTCTCCGAGCAAAAGCTGGGATGGTTCCTTCAAAAGATAGGTTTCCTTCCCATCCTTCACCCTCAAGCTTCGCCCAGCTCTAATAACCATGAAGCATACAAGCCTTCAGAAAGGAATCTACTTTTCCTATTGCTTTCTGGCATAATTTTTCACATCTTGTTTTTGTACACATATCTCTAGTATCTGTATTTATTGCTCAGTTTGAATCTCTGTTAATATTTGTGTAATGTACTTTGGTTCTCGATCTCAGAACATTACACACACATTTTTGATAACTTAAGTTTGTTGTCTAATTTTGCTTGAATACACATTGTATTCATGAATTCGGTAGGAATTTTAATCCTGCAGAAATTAAAGAAATTAGACAGAAAAGGAAAATTGTTTACTTCAGCGTCAGTAAGTTAGTTATAATGAATGACAGGATTTAAACAAGAACAACTGTGGAGGGATCTAGACAGGTTGTCTGTTGTGTAGGATGGGAAGACATGCCATAAAAAGTTGGCATTTTATTATATACATGGATAAAAAATAATAATAAAAAATTAAGAATTCACAGGGTTATAATGGGGAGGATAAATTGCTTATCAAAGGCACAAAGTTTATGTATCTTGGCTATTATTTGGTACTAAACAAAATTGGGCAAGTGTTAAGGGAGGTGAATTTACTCGATAGGATAAGTTCCATTTATAGGTTAGTGTGTCGGAGATTGGTGTAAGTTATCAAAGGATATGCTGAACAAATTATCCCAAACGTTGATAGAATTTAAAGTTTGAAATTGGTCTGATACAGGAGTAAGTGGTCTGGTAGCTCAGTGGTTGAGTTGTTTTTGATGATATGAGCTACGCCAGAATATTTCATGGTTCGGATTACATATTAAATAGTAGGTCCAGAGGAAAGGAATTGGCTGTCCTACCTCTGACACAATGGTATAGAGTGCCTCCTTCAGAATGATTAAACCATCCTTCAGGTTGTGGACCAAGTTGGTTAAAAAAAATGACAGTTGTAAGTGCTTTGGCAAAATTGAAATTATTGTTCATCGTTGGAGGTTTGAGAAGAATATAACGTGAGAAATGAATTAATGAGGAACAATAATGTCATTAGAATCGACAATCAGTAAGTATTATAAAAAGAAACACCAAAGTAATATTTAAAAACATGTATTGAAAAAGGATAAAGAGGTTAAAAAAAAAATCAAAAAAAAAATCAACATTAAAGTTACCATTACATTAAACATTTACAACTTGGTAGTAGCCATGTTGGTCCAAGGATCGTACTACCACTCATGTGATGCAGTTTTTTTTTTTTAGTTTTCCACTAATGATCCAGAAATGACACCAATATACGCTACATAACTTTACGGACTACCAAATAGACTGTACTGTACATTACCAGTAACATATTGCACCAAACACATTTTGTTATAAGAAGTTGGCTGCCATGTGAAATTACTTAGACTATTGTCATCTCGGGCATTACAACTTGTAAGCTGTAGAGCACGAAATGCAATAAGAATATGTTGTGTGACTTTTCTTCTTTCCTCCTTACCAGATGGATGAAAAGTGTAGTTTCTATCCATGAATGAAAGCCAAGAAACATGTGCAATAAACATCAAGTCTTTGTTGAATAATAAAGAATGCCTCTATTTCATCAATATACGTTTGGTGGCTCTCATGTATACATTTTCATAACAATGCCCAAGGAATGTGTGTGCCAAATTTGAGAACAACAGGACATTTCCCTCTAGTGTCTCTGGCATTTCAGTGTAGCATAATGATCTTTTATTATCATTATCACTAATAATTCCTAATATATTTTTTCAGAACCACCTGTCAAAATGGTGAATAAGAGCAGATTGTTTATAGCTGAAAATAGATAACATGTTGATTCAATCAGCAGAAAAATTTATTGCATTAATCTCTTTGTATATTAAAGTAATTTTATTAATTAATTGTATTGAAAATGATAAAATAATCACCGAGCGTTGTGGGTTAGAAATGCCCTTCTGGCCTCGCATTCGGCAGGACGCGAGTTCAAATCCATGTTCAGCCATCCAGATCTGGGTTTTCCTTGATTTCCCCATATTACTCAGACTGAATGCTAGGGTGGTTTCTTAAAAAGGTCGCAGTTGAATCTCTTCCCATTCTTTGCACCCTTCCTTTCCTGCCTCCAATGACCTCTACAAGATTAAAGCAAAAAAAAAAAAAAAAAAAAACCTGAAACTTTGCCTCTTCCCTAAACTTTAAACATAAACTGTATTCGGAGAAGATTGCGACTGTAATAAATAATTTAGCAGTACTTAAAAAAAAACCTGGTCAGGCATGGCTTTGAAATATTGCTAAACAAATGAATTGTAAAAGGAAGTAGTCAGATATCTTGAGGGTTGCATATGATATTAATTATGGACAGGGAATAAAATGTAAAATTGCATTCACTAAAGAAGTTTTCAACATGATTTGACCCTCTTGCGACAGGGTTAAGAGAAAGATTTATTAAAATTGCTAGATTGGAGTGTGGTGCTATATGACTTTGAGGAAAGGGATAGCTGTGGTGGTGGACATAAAAGATGAGTTTGACAGACAGACTAAAGAACGAGAAGGTTCTAAGGACAATTGGTGAGAAAAGAAATATTAAGAAAAGTTGGTTGAGGCAATCCGATAAGACCGGTGTTATTGTGGATGTCTGGGAAGGAGCTGTACATGGCAAAAGAAAGAGCGAACATTGAAGATTCCAGATGGTGGATGATATTAGAATATAGAACAGTTGTCAGAGGATGAAGCGAATGGTCGAAGATAGGAATTAAAAAGAGTTGGAGAAAACAAACATTTTATGATAAGAACTGTCTTAGGGGCAGAACAATTATTACTATAAGGTAACTGGGTTTTGTTAATTAATATGGGACATTAGTCCTTATTTGTAGAATAGACTTTATTAATTAAAATGATTGGTCTGGGATTATAATAAATGAATATCTGAATTAACAAAGAATGTCTCAGTTTTGTTTATTATTTCCATAAAGCATCGATGCAAATAAGTTTATTAATTGAAATTATTTATTTGACATGGGTTTTGTTTGATTTATTGTGTTGGGTTATTCCAAAAAGTAGGAGATTTTTATTTCTCACAAACTATAAAAGATACAAATACGTCCCACACATCTCTGGATGTAACATAGTTCAAAGTACCTAACTCCCGCGTATTAGTTCCAGAAATAAGTTTTTTGCGCAACAGTATTTAAATAGTGAATCCATTGTTGACGTAAATTCCATCGTAAGTTCAATATAGTGCCATACCGTCATAAACTGATTTACGATTGGCGCAAGAAATTCTAAGACATGGGTGCATACGCAAAAGGAAATGCAAAAGTCACCTTCATCTACGAACGACTTTAATGGCACCACCATTTTCATGTAAATAGACAACAGCGTCTTTGCAGGCAGCGAATGGAACTAATCATGGAACTAATAGGCAGGGGTTACAAACTTTGAAATTTCCTCTATCGCATGATGTGTTGCACGTATTTGTATCTTTTATAGCTTGTGAGGAATAACAATGCAAAATCTGCTCTTTCGTTTTCAATTACCCTCTGTAAGACTGGTCCTAAAAAGCGCCGTTTGATTTTTTTCAGTTTTCCGGAATGTTTTATTTTCAGCCATATTTTACAACGCTATTTTTTTTTTTTTTTAAGTTTCCACTACGCATCTAACATGCATTTTAATTTAATAGCCATGAGCGTATACCCAGGTAGAAATTTCTCTAAACACATACTTACTCCCTGTTTTTTGATTTTGTTATATTGTAGGGTCATTTAGGTACTTTTTGTTTCCCATCTCAAAACATGTTCTGATTCAAGCATATGTTTCTTTTCTTTTTTTCAAGGAAAAAAAAATACTTGCAGAGTTTAATCAAATTTTGAATTATACTGTAGCTGAGATGTCTACCTTTCAACTTCAATTGTGAGAAGTAGCCAGAACATTGTTAGAGAATCAACAAACATTTCCCGTTGAACGTTCAGCGCATGCTGAACTCATAAATTCAGACGTCGCGTGATGACGTCAGTAACACTCTGAAGCAGTATGGAGTAATTCGCAAGTTTATACGCCACAAGCGGGCATGCTTCCTCTGCAAATCATATATATTATTTCTATAAGATGTTTTTTATCACGAGCCATTATCTCCCTTCATATTTAACAGAAAATGATAAATGAGGTATCATTTTAAGGATTAAGGTATCCGCTTTGATCAAATCATACTTGAGAAAGTAATTTTTTTCAAATTCGCCCATTATAGGGCAAAAAAGTTAATATTTCTAAAATGCTGTTTTTTTGTGTGTCATGAGCCATTCATTATCTCCCTGGACACCTAACTGAAATCGTTAAATGAAGTATAATTTTAAAGAATAAGATCTCCACTTTGGTGACATCATATATTAGGATAGTAATTCGACCATCAAAAGGGAAAAGTATCAATATTTCTGCAATGCGTTTTTGTGTTACAAGCCATTTATCTCCCTGGATATCTAACCGATATAAATAAATGAGGTATCATTTTAAAGGTTAAGGTCTCCGCCGTGGTCACATCATATTTTAAGAAAGGAATTTTTCGGAATTCGACCCTTAAAGGGCAAAATTATCAGTATTTCCATAATGTATTATTTTGTCACGAGTTCTTCATCTCCCTTGATATCTAACCGAAATAGAGAATTGATGTATTATTTTAGAGAGTAAGGTCTCTGCTTTGATTAAGAAAGAAAGTTTTTGGAATTCGATCCTTAAAAGGCAAAATTATCATTATTTCCATAGTATTTTTTTTTTTTTTTAATCACGAACTGAAATACATAAATGAGCTATCATTTAAAATTAAGGTCTCCAATCAGGTATCATTATAAATCTAGATCGATTTTTGTTGTTGGAATTTCACCCTTAAAGAGCAAAATTAATAACTGTGAAAGTCGCGCGTATGAGACAGTTCACAGCGAAGCCGCTAGATATCAGCAGCGCATATCACAGAGATATTAATAAACTGCTTCACTGGCGTCGACTTTTGTTTCGTACCAAAACAAATATACAATTGAACCAAATGAGGTGGTTCTTCTTTCGTCCTATTACAAACCTCCAACCTTACTATTAATTGCATCCGCGAAATTTTCGCATGGGTCACCTAGTTGACATTTAAATCGTTAGATTAATTAATTAATTAATTTAATTTAAGTGCAATGGAGCACAGGCTCCGGTGGCAATTTCCCTACACCCCCATCTTCCCCCTATCCTGCACCCACCTACATTTTCCCTCTACAAATTTTATTTCTAAATGCTTTCAACGTTTTCGGAAAATTATTCATCATTTCTCTTGGTAACTCATTCCAATCCCTGACACCCTTACCTAAAAAAGACAATCTTCCCACATCCTTGTGCCTGAAATCGAGTGCCAGCTTGTGGTCATGGTAATCTTTTCCCTTCCATGCACTATTTTTCATACCTAATCCAATATCTTTCCATGCCTCATCGCCAGTATATGCCCTGTATACTCCCATGACCCTCCTCATCCTCCTCTTGTCTTGCAATGAATCCCATTCCAGCTCCTTTATCATATCCGTCTCTGATTGCATTCTGCGATAATTTCCGGAAACAAATCTAGCAGTCATTTTTGGCACCCTCTCCTACTCCTGTATTTGATACGTAAAATGAGGGTCCCATACTGCACTACCATATTCGAACAATGGACTGACCAAAATTTTGTAACCCAATTCCTTTACTATTCTCGTACATCCCCTCATCACTCTCTCCAACAAGTGCAGAATTTAAAAATTTCCCTACTATCTGTCCAATGTGTCCTGCCCAGTTAAGCTTGTTATCAAATGTAATGCCAAGATATTTACAATTCAAGTCTTCAACAAGCAATTCTTTCCCCACCTTATAATCGTAAACAACCTTTAGTTTTTTATTAGTGTATCTAATAAGCTGACTCTTCTTTGCATTTATCTTCATCCCATGTTTACCAACCCAACTAGATATCCTGTCCAGATCACCCTGCGGCTGTTCACAGTGCTCTACCGTTTTAATCCTTTTATATAGCATTATATCATCTGCAAACAATCTAATTTCAGATAGTAAACAATCATCACAATTATTCATTAGAATAATGAATAGCAATGGTCCCAATACGCTACCCTGAGGCACTCCCATTTTTACTTCCACTTCTTTTGATAGGCCTACTGTATTTCCTACTCTAACTTTCTGTTTTCTACATTTAAAAATTCTTCTACCCAGGAAATCACTTTCTGATCCACTTTAATAGTTTTTACCTTGTTTACTACCATTTTATGGCTCACTCTGTCAAAAGCCTTTGAAAGATCTTGTGCTGCACTATCAGTTTGGCCTCCCTTGTCCATTTTATCTGAAATATCTTGCATATATTATACGGAACACAATGTTCACGTGTCGGAGACAGTTAATTGGCAAAATAAACATATAACCTTTCCCAGGGTTAAATGCTGCAGACCTATCCAGTCCTTGGTTCTGGCCGTAGTGGGACTTCCAGCCAGCCTGTTTGTGGTATTTAGAAGGATTTTAAATGATTGGCATTTGGCCGGAGTACAGTAACCGTTTAAGACTTGTGAAGAAACATTAATGTTCGAACTCGTATTTGAATAATTATAGTAAACTTTTAATGACTTGTTGTAATTTATTAAAACATCCTTCGATACTTAAGGATCCGAAGAATACAAAGGTCCTTAGCTTGCAGTAACTCTTGCAACTCGAAGCGTACACTAACTTTTTTTCTCTTGCTCGGTCTTATTCTCTCGTTACCATAGCTACCTATTTCCCCCGCGTAACTACCGTTCTTTTATATCTACTCCAAGGAACTTGTTATACCTCATGCTCTCATGATACACATTAAGCTGGCTGAGTAACAGAAGTTGGTGTTCACATCGTCCTCAATGGGCCTAAGGAGGAGTAAAAGGGAGTGAACAAGGCGCTCCATCCCCACACCTGACTACCACGTGCACTAGCTTCGGCACAAAATATTCGAATCATACCTTTAGATTAAAAGATGGATCGTCCTATCACAATATTTCTCTTTAAAGCTACGGGAAGTACTCTACAATTCTGACGACTATCAGTCATCGGCTAAGAACCTTGCGTAACACTAAGTACCAAAGTAATGACAGGGACATTATATTTAAGCTTAACACAGTTAATGTATATGGAAATCTGTAAGCAGGCGTCCGTTAATTAGGTGAGGCGTTTTTCCGGAATTCCGGAACCCTCCTTTTCTGGTGAGATCCCCCCCCCACCCTTAAGATGATGTGAGATTTTGAGAGACCCTTTTTTTTAGCTCTCCCCCTAACACGTAAGGCCACGTACATCAAAGATATTAAGTTACAAAGCCTCTTCATGCTTGGGGAGCGTGCACAAACTACGTGTCTCGGTCCGGGGAGGGGGGGGGGGGTTGGCTACGTGGGGGGATTGGTTCGGAGCTAGGCCACGTAGCTTTCCTTTCATAAAATTTTTCACAGTTATAATGACGAACGGAACACACAACAGCATGCGAATATTTATTTCCTTCATTTAATTATCTCCGTATGTAATTTACAGTAGTCTGACAAGAGAAAACAGAACAACATGTCCTGGAATCAAAAGGGGTAAACTACATGCTATGTGTGGAGGGGAAGAGGGGGGGGGGGGTTCACAGGAGGCCAAAATGGAGCTACGTGGTTTATACACGCTCCCTTGAGGTTGAGTAGGCATAAATGCACACTGAAAATTATAAATGTTAGTCTCTCCTTATGATTTTTGGGTTAAAACCTTACCTGTGAGAAAAATGAGATTTTTCTACGACTAGAGAAAGTATTCTGTAATGTTAACCAATGAGCAAGTACCACAATCGGTTAATTCTGCATATCAATATCTTGCAAAATAAGGGCAGTAAGAAAGGAAAATTTAATGCGTTAATTCTGATTTCTATTCATCAAGTATGGCCTATAGCGTTAAACAAAACAAAGATATTGAGGTACAAAAATAGCCTGCATTGTGCGTAGTGGCGGTAAGACATTGCAATGCCCCCAGATTTTTGTGCTATGAACCCTTAAGCTCACACAATTTTTGTAAACTGCAGACTAGGCACAGATGGTTTAGATTTTTGTCAAAGATTACTCTGATCAGTATGCAATGAACACTCTGTGGATTGACGACGCACGTTTCGTATAAACTTATTGGTAAACATGCGTACTCCCACTTTCACTTACGAGTGTAGTGAAATACTTCGTCCACCAACCTATTTGGATCGGCATGACAGGAAAGATAAAATTAGAGAAATAAGGTGCCGCACTGATTCTTATATGAATTCCTTTTTTCCTCGTACCATTAGGGATTGGAATGCACAACAAAGAGATTAGGTTTGGTGCTGAGCACCCTCTGCCACCCACAGTTTTGTGATTTGCAGAGTATATATGTAGATGTAGATGTATTTCAAAAATCGTGGTTCCAGAAGTGGAAGGCACGACAACTTGAAAGAGCGAATTGAGATACAATAACAGCTAAATTTGCTGCCAGCCAATGGTGTATGTTGTACAGATATGACAGTGCCATGCCTTCAGATTTTGATGCAAAGCACCTTGTGTCTCTCACAATGTTATAAACTACAGAGTATAAATTCAGATGATAAAATCTTTGGCAAAGAATACCTTGAGCAGTTCACAATGAATGCTCCGTGGATTGTATTCCAGAGATTCTGTTTTCAGATTAGGAATGCGTGGCAAGTTGAAACTGAATCGTCTTGTTCCTCTGGTTAATGCCGCGCGCTCCATACAGTCAGTTCCTTGATTCGGTTCGGACGGTGGAACTGAATTTTCATCTCAGGCGGACTGGGCGACATATTGTATATCCCTCGGGCGTAGTCTCCAATTTGTTAGTCTAATTCCGCCGGCGATTACCCACTCTCCCGTATTCCGCCTATTCGCCCATTTGCCTCTCCGCCGAGCGAGCTAAATCCGTTTTAAATTGAGCCCGGAGTCCACCTGGGGGGCTAACACCGTAACCAACCCCCCACCCCTGGCTTGTCGAGTTTTTAAAATGCAATTTCGCTGTCCCGTTAGCAAGGGGTGCCCTCACGGCACCTCGGATATTGCTTAATAACCGTGCGTCCAGCTTGCCTCCCCCCCACCCTCCACGGTAAATCCTTCGCCTCCGCCGGCCGTGATTATTAAGTTCCGACTCGCAAACATGGCGGCCGGGCGCACGCCTAGCCTCCTGCGGTTGGCTTGAAATATTGCCGCGGGGAAAGAAATGAAGGCGCTGCCAGAATGCGAAACTAATTTTCAGCTGCACTGTAGGAACGCTACAAAGATATTCTGAAACAGTAACATCATCTTTGTAACATTTGATACGATACTACTTTAAACATAAAACATGGAATTCCACAAGGCTCTGTCGTAGGACCCCTCCTCTTTTTGTTGGAAACTTATCCGACAATGTTAGGAGTGTTTTATTTGCAAATGACACACTAACTTGACTGTGAGAAAAACAACAAACTGTAATCTAGAATTTAATGTAAATATAGCAGTTAGTGAAGTAGCAGATTGGTTTAAGGCAATTTCATTAACATTAAATTTTCAAAAAGAAAACATTACGTTTAAAACAAAAAATTATGAACAGTCGGATTTACATATAAACTATAAAAATAACTCAATCTTAAAAACAAACAGTAAAAAATTCCTTGGCAGATCTAGAATTAACAAAACCGGTGTATTCCTCATATTTTCATTTCTGATGTCATATGGCATAATTTTTTTGGGGAAACTCTTCACAAAGTAAAAAAAGTTTTCAAAGCACAGAAAAGAGCTGTTAGGATGCTGTACAGGATAAAACCTAGAACTTCTTGCAGACAACTCTTTAAAAAACTCAATATTCTTACAATGACTTCTCAATAAATATATATATTCTCTCATGTGCTTTGCCATAGAACCTTTTAACCTGTTTACATCTAATTCACAGGTACACAATTTCAATAAAGGAAACAGAAATAACTTGCACAAAACACAAACATCTCTGTCATTAGCACAAAGAGGAGTTAATTATTCTGGGATACATCTGTTTAATAAACATCCCAAGAGTATAAAACAGTTTAGAGATATTAAAGATATATTTAAAGAAAACCTGAGAGATTATCTTATTTGCGACTAATTCTACCCCATTCAAGAATTTGAACAACATAATTAATTGCATTCAATATGACCTTTTGCAAAGCTCAGTTGTAAAAAGTAGTGTTTATTTTTATTCTCTTTATTTGTATTTGTAATTATTTTCATTTTGATTATGACTCATATTGTACGTATGTGTATTAACCGTGACAAGTTTCACATCCCAGAGGTCTTTCCTCAGCAAGGATCCATGGAACAAGATTTATAAATAAATAAATTAAATAAAAAGATTGGGAGACGATTAAAAATATTTTATCATTGCCATATTGGAGAGAAAGAATAAAAGGGAACCACAGCAAAATTATCTAACTAAAAACGTGGGATGCTTTATATTACCAGTATAAGAGAAAATCAATACAGAGGCGATAAAAAAGACCTTAATTTATTATTTGCACCTTATTTTAATTACAATTTCAATAAATAAAGAACTATTGAAAGAGAGCTATCCACACAAATATTATAAATGCGAAAGTCAACTTGTTACATTTTCACGACTAAACAACTAAAACGATCTTGACATGGAAATCATTATGAGAAACACAGGATACTATTTCGCGATAAATTATATATATTTTGTCGTAAAATTTTGAAAACTAAAAGAACGGTGGCAGACAGAGTCTCTGTAATGTTATATCGGTCACTCATGCTTTGTGTCCCTCGCAGCCATTTTGTGAATGATCTGTTGATAAATTTCATCTACACACACAACTTCTTATATAGTATTGATGAGGATTTGCGCTACATGTGTGATAAACACTGCAAGGAGCGGGGGTGCACTCAGAAAAGATTTGTTTCTCCCATGGGCTAGCTCAAGGGTTTCCAACACTCACAGGCTACTTATTTATTTATTAATCTTGTTCCATATATGCTTCTTTGGGAAGGACTTCTGGAATGCGAAACATGTCATGTTTAATACATATATATATATATATATGAATAGTAATCGTAGTGGAAAAAAATATGTTATAGATACAAAAAATAATAAAATAAAACAACTGAATTTTGAAAAAGTTGTTAGATACAATTCATTCTAATTAATTATTATCAAAAGACAGCAAAACCAAAAAGTTGTTACATAATTGCATAGTCTCGTTTTTAGAGACTGCACACACACAAAAAAAAGAATCTACCGTTTAGTTGTAATTTTCTCCTGCACGAAGGAGATTTTTCTGGGGAAAATGTCGGTCATTAAATGTCTTAGACCCAGCGCACACGACGCGACTGTTTTGTGACAACAGTTGCAAACCCGCGACTGTTATGTGAGCTTGGGATTGCAGGATGGTGGAGATCTGCACACGATGCGGTCGGTTTCAAGGTGCGTTCCCACCACGCCTCTTAACGGAAGCGAGACGGGACGGGACGGGACGCATACCCAACAACACGGCATGGGAACGGGGCCGCCTCTGCTATAGTGGCAGCACGAAATTAGTCCTGTGAAGGTCACGGAGTATCCGAACAGTGTTGCAAATCAGCAAAAAAATCAACTTTCAGTAATGAGTGCGAAAAAATGTCTAAAACATAATACTTAACATGCGGAACAAGGTGGTGTGCTTTATAATTCCAAACATTTGTGTGACTGTTTTTTTGTTTTAAAAGTAATTTGTTTCCATGAAAATTAGAAATCAAAATACTTTTTCACTTCAACCGACAGAAAAAGCAATAAAAATAATAAGAAATAACTCAAAAAAAATTATGCGCGTTCCCAAAGTTAACAGACTCATACCGAATACATTCTATTCATTAAATAGGGAAGCATGTGAATAAAAAAAATAAAAAAATGTTACACGAAGCGCTTAGTTGTTTCTGGCTGTGTAATGTAAAATGTTGTCGCTGACTAACTTCCGTTTTATTTGTTTACGTAAAAACTTCCAGCGAGAAAGTTACTGAGAAAATACTGAAATTAATTCTGGTAGCAGGCAAAGCCTCTTCAGACAAACCCTTTTGGATTGTTTCACAGTTTATACTTGCGCGAATGATTGCGCGCAGCGCATGCTCCAGTGCCGGCTGGTCGGTCGGTTCGTTTACGACTGACAAACATATTTCCTGTCCTCCACAGAAAATCTATTTTCAGGTTCTGTAAGAATTATTATTGTCATTATACACAATGGACCATACACGACAAATTTCGCGAGAAAACTTCAAAAGCAAAGACAAAACGAAAATTAATTTATCAAATATAAGGGACCGATTATACATAAAAATGACTGCCACAAATACCTCCATGTCAGTATTTGTAATTTATCGAAGTATTTTTTTTTTTCGTATTAGTTATTGGTAATATTCCTTAAAAAATACTTTAAAATATCTGCTACAATGATTTTAATTAGGTTTCCAATGCCCAGGCGACCTGCAGGTTCACGAATATTACTTCTGTCTGTTGATACACTAATTGCATGATTATGTTCCTGAACATCACCACCATTAACATTACTCGAATAGGCCTTAAACTAAGGAAACAAAGCGAACGCGTGTAAAGATACGCATGGACGACCGGAAAAAGCTAATATGGCAATGTCGCCGGCCCAACCAAGGGACAGAGGGTTGGTGCGGTCAGGGGAGGCAGTGGAGACTACGTGACCTTGGCAGGTTTAATTTCATGACGCCGACTATAGCGGGGATGAAACGCAGCTACCCACTCTATGTCGGTAAACATCACAGGCGTTTGTAGTGGTGAGCTGTTGCCATCGCTTTGCAGCAGCGGTGCGCACGCCTTCTGTTGCTGTAAAGTGATCTGTGCCAAACGACACTAGGCAACGTGGTGCGGAGGTGGCGGCGAGGTAGCGAGGGCTAACCTGCGGCGCGCGCTCGTCCCTACACTTCGGCGTGCCGCCTCCGTTACAAGACTTCGCGGGAACGCAGCTTTAGACCAGTCTCAAACCAGTTGTATGCAACCGTGGATCCGTGGTCGCAGTTGGGTTGCAGACTTCAGTCGAAAAATTCCACGAGTGTTTAGGGCTTATTTTTTTTTCCATAGACCATATGAGTGATAAACAATTTAATTTAAAATTCGTTGAAGAGGTGAAGAAATATGAAGTACTTCACAACTATAAACTTGCAGGACATTCAACAAAACAGTTCCTTAAATATTGATGCACCCAATACTTCCCCTGTACCCTGCGTATCCTGTGGTAAGATAATAATTAATAAGGGGGCATCCATAAATTACGTGAGGTGTTTTTCCGGATTTCCGGACCCCTCCCCTTCTGGTGAGACTTCGTGAGGTCTGGTCTGACTCCCCCCCCTCTGGTGAGATCAGGGCCGTGAGACCCCCCCCCCCAGAAATCGCCGTCGCAACTTTTTGAGATCTTTTTTTAGGTCTCACCGTTCCTAAGCCGGTTACACCTACACTTTTTGACGAAATACCCCCTAAAATCGGCCTCCGAGTGATTTGGTGAGATTTAGCCGCACCCCTCCCTCCCTATTTCACCTCACGTAATTTATGGACGCACCCTAATCTCTCTCGTCTGAATTCGACATCGCAAAATTTCTACAAACTCCGCACTGTCTATTAGACCGAGTGCGGACAGAAGTTTCGTTTAGGTTGCAGTCTGGTTGCGAGCGCAACTGGTTTGCAACCAGTGCTGCCAACCACCAGGCTTTGAATACCCGTAGACGGCCGCTAAAATTTCCGTACATTAGGTACAAAAATCCGGAGACTCTCTAACTGAAAGACTGAAACAATAATTATTAAAGGGAGAGTCAAAATTAAGAATACTTTTTATATCCACGTCTTTAAAATTCGAAATACAAAATAATATTCTACATTGAAAGTAAGAAATATCTCTGTACACGTTATATACAATCGTCACTTCATCACTGCTGCTGCTGTGCCCACTTCTTCTTCTTTTTTTTTGTTTCTTTTCTTTTTTTTTTTTTTGAGCATACATTTTCTTTGTTGACATTAAATTTAACAGATATTCTGTAACAGGAAATGTTAAAAAGCCGTGCCAACGAGCGTGTAACCGTGCATAAAGAGTGCGCCGATAGTTCTGTATCACGGTCTTTTAAGATATACGAAATTTTTAATCAAAAAGAATATTAGCTTTTTTTCATTTCAGTCGTTGGTTCACACGAGTGGTTTGCAAGGAAACGATTCACAATTATCGTCAATTCTGTGACGTTTTGATACTATACCCTCAAAGTTTTACAAAACATGAATATGAGGAACATCGACAAATAATAAAAAGTAGCAAAAATCCGTAGATATTTTAACAAAATTCGGAAATCATAACTTTTTTATAAAAATCCGTAGATGTACGGATAAATCCATAGAATTGGCAGCACTGTTCGCAACTGTTGTCACAAAACAGTCGCTCCTGTGCGCTGGTCCATGCTCAATTTGTTCCTCGGAAGTACTACAAGCGCAAGAAAAGTTTAGTGCGTTTTCTTAACGACCACTCTGTTGTAGTTCCAGATTTATGGCGGATATTTTGCCTGTATGATCCCGATTTTTCACTTCTGTCCCGGCCGGCGTTACGAGATTTTTTTGCCCTGTTTCTTTCGTGTTCTGCGCGAAAGCTTGAGTGGAGAGAGCTGACTGGAGGTGAAGTTTATTGCGGCGCGTGTGTTGGTAGCCCTGTGGGGGTGGAATGGTAAATGGCCACCCCCCCACACCTCCCAGTCGCTCCCCCGTGACCGATGGTCGACCATTATTCTCGGAGCGGGCGACTTGAAGAGGTCGAAGTTTAAGGCGGGACCCAGCATTGAGCCGTGGGGAATGTCTCAAGTTTTTCTCTGTGCGACAGCTGAGGGAGTGGCTGGTGATTTATCCTCCTAATGATTCAGGAGAGAGGAGGAGAGGGAAGTACGCTCTTGTATACTTGTCTGGAGAGCAATGCTTTGACGGGAGATACCGAGAAGTATAGTTCTTGTTGGATTGCCCTCATCGCCACTCATAAAGCAAGAAGATCATCTCGTTACGTTGGTACAACCTTCCCTACGCCAAAAAAATCGCACTGTAGCAGTTACTTAAGTTAAAATGAGGAGTATTTTTGCTTCCAGCTTGGGATTAAGAGCTGTATTTAAATGGAGTTTGTATAACCCATGTATGAGATCATCCACGTTACAGTAGACTTCGAGTAAAACAAATTTTGGAGAAAATATTTAATTTAATTTAATTTAATTGCTCTCTGGTGGTAGTTTCCATATAAATCCATTTTCCAATTTCCTGTACCCTCCTGTGCCCTCTAAGAATTTCAACTTTAAAATTTTTCAACGTTTTTGATAAATTATTCATTATTTCTCTTGATAATTACAGATCCCCTTACCTACCAAAGGTATTTTTTTCACACCTTGTGCCTGAAATCGAGTGCCAGCTTGTGGTCATGGTCATCTTTTCCCTTCCACGCGTAACTTTTCATTCTCACAGCAATATCTTTCCATGTTTCATCACCAATAAACGCCTTGTACACTCCCATGATTCTCTTCACCCTCCTCCTGTCTTGCAATGAATCCCATTACAGTTCTTTTATCATATCAGTTACTGATTGTGTTCTGCGGTAATTTCCACAGACAAATCTAGCAGCCTTTTTTGCTCCAACTCCTGTATTTGATACTCAAAATGTGGTTCCCATACAGCACTACCATATTCGAGCAATGGTCTCACCAGAGTTTTGTAACCCAATTCCTTTACTTCTCTCGTACATCCCATCGTCACTATCTCCAACAACTTTCAAAATGTAATGAATGTTTTTGTCGGATGGCCGTGGTGTATAGTTCTTACTTGGCTAAATTGGTTTACAAAGATTGGCGACGTATCTCTTCTTCTGCCACACAGTGATTCTTCTTCAATATCTGACACCTAGATTAATTGTGAGTTTCAATGGTATCGGAGAATCATACGGTTTTTATGCTCTAGTCGAATAAAATACTGAAGTCGCTATACTCGATGTTTATTGTAACATACTTAGTAATTCTCTTACAAGTGAAATACATTTGCGAACTACACGCTCCGTAATGTGAACAATGCTAGGTTTCTGTAGTAGAAGTTATTCTACGACAGATGGTGAACGAGAATTGGCGGGTACTAGCGACGATCGATCGGTAGGCGATCCGAGGCAGTGCGGATGTTTTGCGTAAGCGGAGGTTGAAAAATAAATTTATAATTATTTAGATTTTAATACAGGGTGTCCACAAATGAATATCGGGGTTTTAATGCTTTATAAGATTTATTACATTATCCTTACTGTTATAAATGATATGTCAAATGAAAGAGCAACTCAAACAGTTTTGTTCGTTGGCACTAGTGCGCATGTGCGTGAAATTATTTCCGCTGCGATCCGCTAGAATGCGGTAGTAGCAAAGATGGCGACTAGTGAAGAGAAAGCGTTTTGTGTTTTACAGTTTGCAAAGACTGAATCTGTAGTTACTGTGCAGCGTGCGTTCCGCATTAAGTTCGGGCGTGATTCTTCAAGTGACAATAACATCCGTAGATGGTATCATCAGTTTGAAGATACAGGCTGCCTTTGTAAAAGGAAGAGCGCGGGACGACCAAGAGTTAGCGAAGAGACTGTTGAGCGAGTGAGAGAGTCGTTCACTAGTAGCCCAAAGAAATCTGTTCGGAAGGCTAGTCGCGAATTAGAAATTTCTAAGTCGACTGTTTGGAAAGTTTTAAGGAAACGCTTGCAACTACGTCCTTACCGTTTACAGTTGTTACAGGCTCTAAAGCCTGCAGACCATGGTTTACGTGCCAAATTCGCTAACGAAATGTTGTTACATGACGATGAAGATTTTCTACATCATGTTGTCTTCAGTGATGAATCGACCTTTCACCTCAGTGGACATGTTAACACTCATAATGAGCGGATCTGGGGCTCAGAAAATCCTCAAGAGATCGAACAAGTGCAACGAGACTCCCCCAAAATCAATGATTTTTGTGCCGTATCCCGGCGGAAAGTTTACGGACCTTTCTTTTTGATGAACCGACTGTAACTGGTACTTATTACCTTGATACACTAGAGCAATGGCTCTTCCCTCAGTTGGAACAATATGAACCAGAGAACTTCATTTTCCAGCAAGATGGTGCGCCACCTCACTGGCATAACGAAGTACGCGGTTGGTTGAACGTAACTGTACCCGACCGCTGGATTGGCCGCAAGGGGCCCAATGACAGAGCTTGCTATGCGTGGCCTCCACGTTCACCTGACCTAACGCCATGCGATTTCTACCTTTGGGGTTTCATCAAGGATCGTGTGTATGTGCCTCCGTTACCAGCCGACCTCCTTGAATTACGACAGAGGATTGAAGCAGCTGTTGCAACCTTTACTGAAGACACACTGCTCAACGTTTGGGAAGAACTCGGCTACAGACTTGATGTGTGCCGTGTGACAAATGGTGCCCACATAGAACACTTGTAAGCTTGTATATAAAACTGTTTGAGTTGCTCTTTCATTTGACATATCATTTATAACTGTAAGGATAATGTAATAAATCTTATAAAGCAATAAAACCCCGATATTCATTTGTGGACACCCTGTATAAAAAATAAACTCAAAATAAAAAGTATATTTTTATGCCAAATTCTACATTTTTTCATAAGTAAAGTCTATTTCCATATAATACTGCCTTATTGATTTATTTTTTTGCCTCATCTTTCAGCAACAAAAAACGTGGGATGATTTCAAAAGTGAATTAAATTATTTAGATAAGTACACACCCGTCTAAAAAAACCCAATCTTTTTCTCATGAACTTTGCGGAGTTCGCAGCTCGACTAATTCAAGGCCACGCCACCGCACATCTCCGTGCCCGCCACCCGCCTTTCCACCGCTCTAGCGGCACATTCACAGTACAACTTGTAGGACCTACGACGTGGCTCTACTATTGAAGCGTCAAGCACAAGGCCACGCCACCGCACATCTCCGTGCCCGCCACCCGCCTTTCCACCGCTCTAGCGGCACATTCACAGTACAACTTGTAGGACCTACCATGATCCGATTTTTGATAAAGGACTCTTGATGGGCCATGAGAGGGGTTGTAGGACTACGTGTAGGACGTGTTGCATGTTGTTGGAGTCCCAAACAACCAACACGGGTCCTTGCCATCCAACAAGCTATGGCGTTGGATCGTGATTGGAGGAAACATCCTGCGAGTGTGCGATAAGGACACATGGTGTGCCGCGAGTGGAAAGGACTGCTTGGGACATTTTGTTGGACCCCTTCTAGTAGCGTGAATGGGTGAGCGCATTCTACGGTAGTTCTACACAGATGTCCTGTAAGTTGGACAGTGAAAAGGCCGCTTTACTTTACATGCAAGTTCAAACTTGTAAATTCGTCGCTTAGGTAATAAAACCATTCAGCTCATTATTACTTTCATTGCAAGATTGTAAAAAAAAAAAAAACCTTCGCTGTCGCTAGCTAAGCGATGATGGGCCGAATCTCGTATAAAGAGAAAAGAATAATATCTATCGCAATATAAACAAAACATCTGCTACATATTCGCATTAAATTTTTTTATTTTTTTTTTTATTTTTTTTTATTTTTTTAACAGTTTAACGTCCCTTTTTAACAACGTGGTCTTTAGAGACGGGAAAGGATGGGGGCAAGGAATGGGAAGGAATTCGGCCATGGCCTTTTGAAGGAAGCATCCCGGCATTCACCTGGAGTGATTTGGGGAAACCATGGAAAACCCAAATCTGGATGCCCGGACGGGGATTCGAACCGCCGTCCTCCCGAATGCGAGGCCAGAACGCTATCCGTTACACCACCACGCTCGGTCCGCATTAAAAATTGCGGATGTGGAGGTAACATTTCACGCGAAAGTACCGCACCTGCGGATGCGAATGCGCATATCCGTTGCATCCCTAATTCAGATATTGACTGTAATTTTTTTTTTACTTATTGCTTTACACCCCGTCGACCTCTAAGGTCATTTGAGGCGGGAAGGGACTGGGGACAAGGAAATGGAAGGAATTTGGGCATGGCATTTTTGAAGGAAGCATCCCGGCATTCGCCTGTAGTGATTTGGGGAAACCATGGAAAACCCAAATCTGGATGCCCGGACGGGGATTCGAACCCGCGTCCTTCCGAATACGAGGCCAGAACGTTAACCGTTCACTCACCACGCTCAGTTGACTGTAAAGGCAGTCTGCATCCGCTGTGTGACTACCGAAACGAAGGCTAGCGTCTGACCTGCCGCATGCAAGGTAATGAGCGTGAAGGGTGAGCGGTAACGCTCTGGTGGTTTCACCAAATAACTCCAGGCGAATGCCGGGTTGGTTCCCTCAAAAGGCCATGGCCGAATTCCTTCTCGTTGCTTGCCCCCCATCATCTCCTTCCTATAATGACCTCGACGTTGACGAGGCGTAAAGCCATAAGCGAAAAAAATTTGAGGTGGCGACAGCTTCACCATGAAGCACTCCCGCCCGCTGTGGATGCCGCAGGAAGCGCGTTCGAATACGTATTTTGGCTGCACGGTCCAGGGGGCGCAATTTCCCCTCGCGTAGGCGGCAGGTGGCGCGGAAAACCCATCTCCAGGCCGCCGTCTACTGTGCCACTTGCTGTCACGGCTGCCAACCCAACAAGACGCCGACCACGAGACTAGTGCAATGATATGAAACAAACTTTGGCTCTTAACTTAAAGAAACAGGATAATTTTTAAAGCAAATGTTTAATCATTAGGTTGGGCGTATGATATGCGTGTTGGATGCTTTTTTGATGGGTGAAATCTTATGAGTTCCGCGTCACCAACATGCTTCAATAACACTATACCTGCAGCTATAAGTATGGCGTATTGCGCGTATGAAATTCATAGTTTTCAGTTTTCACTTCTGTCCGCAATGGTTTTTTTTTTCCTTTCTAGAGTTACGTCTCGTCGACGTCTGGGTCATTAACGGTGGGAGAGGTGTGGGCGCAAAAAAAGGGGGAATGATTTAGGCCGTGGCCTTTTGAAGAAACCATCCCGGCATTCGCCTGCAGTGATTTGTGGAGACCATGGAAAACGGAGATTTGGTTGGTCGGAGAGGGATTCGAACGCACGTCCATTCGTTTACGATGCCATAGCGTTACCGCTTACACGCAGGGATCGGTCATAGTAACACAACTCTTACATTTGATACCCATCTTGTGAGTCCCATACTAGACCACTATACTCAAGCAATGATCAGACCAAAGTTTTCTAAATCGTTCCCTCACTTCCATGGCATAACCATCTCAAGAAAATATATATATAAATTTTTTTAAATGTTTCTTCCTATAAACAAATGGTATCCCAAGATATTTGCGCTACTAGTTTGTTTGGTGTTGTAACGTCTTGTTTTTGACGTTATTAAAATTAGAATAAAATAATGAGATGCATTCATTAATAAATTAATTTGCAAAATTAATCCCGGGTGGGAGTGTTCTCTTTCTGAGAGAAGCGACATTCCAATTCTGAAATACCTACTTTTAATCAAAGCAAATTGTAATTTTAAAATACCATTAAAAACGCAAATCTTCATCTATTCAAATGATATACTGGTTCATTGGAAAGGAAGTTATTGAAAGCAGAGTTTACAACACCTACTTTTTCTTTGAATATAAAATTGATTGGTTTACTGAACAGAACTGAATATTGAAAGTTTCTTTTGAACAATTTAGAGCATGATTCTCATCTCAGAGCGTTGCCTAGGGTTGAATGACGCAAGAGTGTCTATACATCGTCGGCGTTCTTTACCGTGGCAGATGACGTGCAGATAAAACAGAGTCTCATAGACCCTGTTGATCAGCTGGGCGAAGGTCACTTGGCGAGGTAGCTCCCCGGCAATCTCCCGGGGTGCGGCGCTGTGGATTGTTTGCTGGCCAGAAACAGAATGTCTTTCCCTCGCTTGTTCGCTCCGTTGAAAACTTGCAGGCTCCCGAGTTTTATCAGACGCGGGAAATTTCAGCAAGTCGCAGCGTTTGGCAGGTCGTCCACTATCTCCATTGGCGCTCCTCATGCAACATAAAAAACTTATGGTTTCTAAAAGTTCATAACACAGTTTGATTCGCTGGTTCCCAACAGAGGTGTTCCGCAACCTGACTTTTTCTCCGAAGCATCAACTTTCTACTGTACCAGGAAATCCTCATTTCGGCACAGTCCCTATACTGTCCTTTGAATTTCATTGAATATGTAAAGCTTTTAACTTTACGGCCTGCCATAAATCGTTCGGTCTTTCAGCGCAGGTATGAGTCACCTGGCTCTCGCCGATGCCAAAGAAACGTGGAATCACACCCATAAATTTCCCGTCACTAAGGGACATTACAGTGTTTATGACGTGTGTGACAGAATTGCTCAGTAGCTGCTTAATACATTTTTATCTTGTCATCTATCATAACCCTGTAATCCCACTGGGTGATGGGGAACTGCAGCTTGACGTGGAACCAGGGTTGCCAACCGTCCGGTTCTAACGCGATTTGTCCGTGTCCGGTTCACTACATGCGACCTGACGCAAAATGTCAGGTTATTAAGGAATTTTAAAGATTACGCGTTGAAGCTTTTTATATACAGGATATTACACAAAGGTACGGCCAAACTTTCAGGAAACATTCCTCACACACAAACAAAGAAAATATGTTATGTGGACATGTGCCCGGAAACTCTTACTATCCATGTTAGAGCTCATTTTATTACTTCTCTACAAATCACATTAAACATGGAATGGAAACACACAGCAACAGAACGTACCAGCGTGACTTCAAACACTTTGTTACAGGAAATGTTCAAAATGTCCTCCGTTAGCGAGGATATATGCATCCACCCTCCGTCGCATGGAATCCTTGATGCGCTGATGCAGCCCTGGAGAATGGCGTATTGTATCACAGCCGTCCACAATACGAGCACGAAGAGTCTCTACATTTGGTACCGGGGTTGCGTAGACAAGGGCTTTCAAATGCCCCCATAAATGGAAGTCAAGAGGGTTGAGGTCAGGAGAGCGTGGGGGCCATGGAATTGGTCCGCCTCTACCAATCCATCGGCCACTGAGTCTGTTGTTGAGAAGCGTACGAACACGTCGACTGAAATGTGCAGGAGCTCCATCGTGCATGAACCACATGTTGTGTCGTACTTGTAAAGGCACATCTTCTAGCAGTACAGGTAGAGTATCCCGTATGAAATCATGATAACGTTCTCCATTGAGCGTAGGTAGAAGAACATGGGGTACATACTAACGAAACTAAAATGAGCTCTAACATGGAAAGTAAGCGTTTCCGGACACATGTCCACATAACATATTTTCTTTGTTTGTGTGTGAGGAATGTTTCCTGAAAGTTTGACCGTACCTTTTTTGTAACACCCTGTATATGTGTAGGATGTTAACAAAGTAGCCGCGTTTAAAAGTTCGTAATTCCAGGTGATGATATGAACTAAGATGTTTGGAGGACAATTCTCAACTCTTTGAACAGAGTTATGTTGATAATTTTGTTTGTAAATACCTGCAAATACCTTTATTTTTTATGATGATTGTGAATGATTTTGTACGAATTTTGTTTAATGTGATTTTAATTGTTTAAGTATTGTTAGAATTCGAGAAACGTCGGTCGGAAGTCTTCGAATTATTATAGGAATTTCTGTAGCCTCTATATAAAGCGAACCGCAGAGACGAGTTAGTTTTAGTTTTAGTTTCGAAGGAGACAGAAATATTGCTACCAGCAACATTCATATCTCGAAATGACCGCGAAAATAAGATAAGAGAAATCAGGGCCAGAACCGATTCGTTTCGGTACTCATTTTTCCCACGAGCGATTAGGGAATGGAATAGAAAGTTATTTTTTTTTTTTTTGGTAACAGTTTAACGTCCCTTTTTAACAACGTGGTCTTTAGAGACGGGAAAGGATGGGGGCAAGGAATGGGAAGGAATTCGGCCATGGCCTTTTTGAAGGAAGCATCCCGGCATTCACCTGGAGTGATTTGGTGAAACCATGGAAAACCCAAATCTGGATGCCCGGACGGTGATTCGAACCGCCGTCCTCCCGAATGCGAGGCCAGAACGCTATCCGTTACACCACCACGCTCGGTGGAATAGAAAGGATTTACCGGGCGAGTAAACTTAAAATCCGACAGGAGTAGCTCTCGATAAAGCACTCCGGGCATCCAGATTTGGGTTTTCCATGGTTTTCCCAGATCGCTCCAGGCGAATGCTGGGATGGTTCCTCACAATAGCCCATGGGCGCCTCCTGCCATATCCCGTATATCCCTTCCAAACTGTTACCCTTTCGGATAGGTGCAATGCACCCTCCGCCACACACTTTTAGTGAATCGCGGAGTAATAATAATAGTAATAAGAATAATAAGTTGATTGGAATTTAGAATCCCTGGAACATTTTTAAGTTTGTACCAGTGGCGTAGCTAGGTCAACAAGGGCCCCGGTGCAAAAAAATTTATTTTGGGCCCTCAGGCCAGACGGGCAACCTTTTCTTTGCTTTGTGTTGCTGGTAAGGGCCCCCTGAGGTGAGGGGCTGGGGGCCCCTGAGCAATGGTTGCCCCCCCCCCCCCCCCCGCTAACCAGTGAGGGCCCTTAATCAGGGGCTTGCACCGCCTAGCACCATAGTAGTTACGCCACTGGTTTGTACTTAGTATCTTTGGATCGAGACGATGTCTTGATCTGTAAAGTCGTTAAAGAGCACACGGAAAAATAAACAAAAGAAAAAGCGGTTCTTCGAGTGGTTACTCAGTGTTTGTCAAACGTTTAGCTAGCTCCACGTACCGCTATAAAATTTCCCAGGCAACGGGGAACCCCCTTAACAAAAACGTGAGACCTCTTTTTAGTTCCACTAATGGCAACAATGAGCAATATTCACCATTGTGCGTGTTATACGTTTGAGACAGCCAGTCCGCTATTACGTAAATCTTGCCGCGAACCCCCTACAATCAACTGGCGAACTTGAGAAACTCGCTTTTATTTTTTATTTTTTTATTTTTTTTACGCCTCGTCGACGGCTAAGGTCATTGGAGGCAGGATGGGACTGGGGACAAGGAACGGGAAGGAATTCGGCCATGGACTTTTTGAAGGAAGCATCCCGGCATTCGCCTGGAGTGATTTGGGGAAACCATGGAAAATCCAAATCTGGATGCCCGGACGGGGATTCGAACCCACGTCCTCCCGAATGCGAGGCCAGAACGCTAACCACTCACCCACCACGCTCGGTGAGAAACTCTGGATTACTTCATATAACCAAATACCTATCACCAAGTTTTATTGTAAGTGAGTTATATATAAGGTAATTAAGTTGTATGGAAGAGTTGACGAGATCACGGGTTCGGGACGGTTAGGAGCGTCTGTTGAATTCATCGGTATTGTTGCAGAAGGTGTTTCCCACACCTCGACCAAGGTAGTGACTAATAACTTGAGGTATTATCCAGCGCACGTTCGTCAGCACGCTGCAGTTCTCAACCTGATGTCGATTTAACGAGTGGAAACTCGCCCAAAAGATGACCAAGCAGGAACTCTCAAGTCGCAGTCTCCTCGGGGGAAATTGTGCGTCCGGTGTGGTGGTAGTGCCGGGAAGCTCATTTCTGGGTAATTTCCGGCGGCGCTGCTGGAGTGGGAGACCGCTGGAGAAATGCAATCCTCTCCTCGCTAAAACACCTTCCAGCCGGCGAGGGAGAAGGAGACTGCAATTCCCCCGGCACTTGCCGCGCGGAGGCGATTCCAGTCTGCAGTCCGGTGTTTTCTCGTCGGCGCAAGAGGCTGCGAGCAGCGAAGCAAAATCCGAAGCAATTTCCGCCACTAAATTGCACAAAGAAGACGAAATAAAGGGAAATAAGGAATCTGGTGTGTGAACTGTTAAGGTTCGGGCCAGCCATTGGGGAATACGTTGGCTCTATCCGCTGTCTGGCGGTCTGCAGAACCGCGAATCAACGCTGAATACAATGCGACGCCTTTCACTGCGTTCAGGGATTCTGCACTACATGGGATGACCATCGTCGGCGAATATGGTGGTGACTGTAGCGAGACTAAATAATATTCTACATCTACATCTATACTCTGCAATTCACAAGTACTGTGAGTGGCAGAGGGTGCTAAGCACCAGTCCTAATTCAGCGCATTCTAATACCGAACAGAACGAGGAAACAAAGAATACATAAAAGCATCAGTGCGGCATCTTATTTCTCGAATCTTATCCCTCCTGTCACTGCGACCTAAATCGGTTGGCGGAAGAAATATTTCGTTGCACTCGTAAATTAAAGATTTTCGCATATTGTCCAGCAAATTCAAACGAAAACGACGTCGTCTGTCTGCTAAACAATACCAGCCCAACCCACTTATCAGCTCTGTGACACTTACGTAAGGACTGTAACTAGCGGTCAGGAATCGAGCGGCTCTCCTCTGTATCCTCTCCAACGTGTCAATCAATCCCACCGAGTGTGGCGGTGTAACCGTTAGCTTTCTGGCCTCGCATTCGGGAGGACGGCGGTTCGAATCACCGTCCGGGCATCCAGATTTGGGTTTTCCATGGTTTCCCAAATCACTCCAGGCAAATGCCAGGATGCTTCCTTCAAAAAAGGCCATGGCCGAATTCTTTCCCATTCCTTGCCCCCCATCCTTGTCCCCCATCCTTTCCCGTCTCTAAAGACCTCGCTGTTGAGAGACGTAAAGCAGTTAAAAAAATCAATCACTTTCGATACGGATCCCAAATTCCACAACAGTATTCCAAATGCGGACGCACTAGTGTTTTGTACGCTATTTCCTTTGTATGAGCATACAAAATACGACGTATAAATCGTAGTTTAGAATTAGCAGTGATTAATTCAATCATTTATTTATTAGTTTATTTAATTTGTGAAGTTCCGTAGAGGAGAGTGTAGCGTGACGTACGCTGACGATTTTTATGGTCACGTGACTAGAAGATAAGATCACAGTTAGTCGGCAATAGAGTTACATCTTCTGGAAATCGCGACAAAGAATTTTAGATGATGTAAATAAAACTAGACTGAACTGTCGAAGTGGAAACTCTAGAGTTCGGAGAGAAGTTCTCTTCACGACTATATTGGCTATTCCATCAAGAATCTACCAGATGTTCAGCAATGTCGAAGGGGTGATTGGTTTTATGAGTGTCGTTTTTCATTAAAAGAAAATTTTGTTGAAACTGACTCTATTTTCGTTAAAAACAATTGTTTCTGACTCATGAATTATAACGGAGTAGATAACGATCTTGCAAGTTCATAAAAAAATATTGAAGGGAAGAATTCTACGAATCTAACGATGAAGAATTATCATATAAATCATTACAGGACCTGTGGAGTGGTCCCACTCTCCCAGTGTTGTGGAGAGGCACAGCGGTGTTACTCCTGGCGTCATGGTGTGGGGAGCCATCGGGTGTGACTCTAGGTCACGGCTGGTAGTGATTGAGGGAACTCTGACGGCACAACGGTACATCACGGACATCCTGCGTCCTCATGTGTTACTCCTGGCGTCATGGTGTGGGGAGCCATCGGGTGTGACTCCAGGTCACGGCTGGTAGTGATTGAGGGAACTCTGACGGCACAACGGTACGTCACGGACATCCTGCGTCCTCATGTGTTACTCCTGGCGTCATGGTGTGGGGAGCCATCGGGTGTGACTCCAGGTCACGGCTGGTAGTGATTGAGGGAACTCTGACGGCACAACGGTACATCACGGACATCCTGCGTCCTCATGTGTTACTCCTGGCGTCATGGCGTGGGGAGCCATCGGGTGTGACTCCAGGTCACGGCTGGTAGTGATTGAGGGAACTCTGACGGCACAAGGGTACGTCACGGACATCCTGCGTCCTCATGTGTTACTCCTGGCGTCATGGTGTGGGGAGCCATCGGGTGTGACTCCAGGTCACGGCTGGTAGTGATTGAGGGAACTCTTACGGCACAACGGTACATCACGGACATCCTGCGTCCTCATGTGTTACTCCTGGCGTCATGGTGTGGGGAGCCATCGGGTGTGACTCCAGGTCACGGCTGGTAGTGATTGAGGGAACTCTGACGGCACAAGGGTACGTCACGGACATCCTGCGTCCTCATGTGTTACTCCTGGCGTCATGGTGTGGGGAGCCATCGGGTGTGACTCCAGGTCACGGCTGGTAGTGATTGAGGGAACTCTGACGGCACAACGGTACATCACGGACATCCTGCGTCCTCATGTGTTACTCCTGGCGTCATGGTGTGGGGAGCCATCGGGTGTGACTCCAGGTCACGGCTGGTAGTGATTGAGGGAACTCTGACGGCACAACGGTACGTCACGGACATCCTGCGTCCTCATGTGTTACTCCTGGCGTCATGGTGTGGGGAGCCATCGGGTGTGACTCCAGGTCACGGCTGGTAGTGATTGAGGGAACTCTGACGGCACAACGGTACGTCACGGACATCCTGCGTCCTCATGTGTTACTCCTGGCGTCATGGTGTGGGGAGCCATCGGGTGTGACTCCAGGTCACGGCTGGTAGTGATTGAGGGAACTCTGACGGCACAACGGTACGTCACGGACATCCTGCGTCCTCATGTGTTACCTCTCAACAGGACAATGCTCGTCCACACACGGCACGTGTGACTGTATGAACAGTATGCGTGATATTGTGGTACTCCCGTGACCAGCAAGATCCCCAGATCCGTCCCCGATAGAACATGTGTGGGGACCAGCTCTGACGTCAACTCCGTCCCAGTGCCAGTATCCAGGATATCAAGGACCAGTTACAACAGTTGTGGCCAGCTTGCCTCAGGAGAGGACACAACGGCTTCATGACAGCCTTCACAACCGAATCAGTGCATGCATCCAGGACAGAGAGGGCGCAACGTCGTACTGATAAGTGACGTCACACTGCCAAGTTCTTTGTAAATCCGTCTCGATTTTAGCAACCACTGTAATAACATCACATCCCCTCTCAACCTGTGAAGTTTGCTTTCGTTCCCTCCTACAGTTCTGGGTATTTCACTTTTATTTTGACAGGAAGTTTATATTCTAACAGTCGTAACATTTAATTGTAGCAACCAGTGCATGGCCTTGTGTCCACACCCAGTTGTGTGTTGTAATTGAAGCCTCAAGCTGTGCCTACTGTTCCCCGGGGAGGGGGCCATTGTTATCGCGCTGAGTCTGCACGGGCGTGCGTTGAGGTTAGGGTAGGCGGTGTGGGGCAACTCGATTAGCTTATTGGCAAGCGATTAACCCTCTGCCTGGGGTGGTTGGAGGCGCACTGATTAAACTAGCCTTATTAGTCGCCCATTAGTACCGGAACGGCAGGACAAGCCCACACAGCGCTCCATAAGGGACCGGTACCGCACGGATCAGTGTTGGGTCCCACGTTATTCAATGCATACTGTTGGGATACATAAAACAGTATCGCGACCAATTGATTACAAACACACTTTGTTCGAAACTGCGTTAATTATCTGATTTTCTAGCACGAAAATTTAGTCATTATTCCATATCGGATTGACTTTGAGCCACAGAATTTTTTTTAATCTGTTTTAAAACAATCCTTTTCCAACCTCCTGAACTCCACTTACACAAGGCGTCTTATGTGTGTATTTACCTACTTTTTATTCTCTAATCTTGTCTTCTTTTAAAACTCTTCACTTCCACTGTATCCTCTGCTTCGGGATTCACCAGTCCCGTATGTGTTGGTACGTGAACTACCAACCAATCTACTATTTTTGTAAGTGACGTCCTAGCCATCAGTTCAGAAGTGAGTGGTCAGGCCTCGTTCCACAAGGATCATTCTTGGGATCCACCTTACGCAATGCGCATTTTCTATTAAACAGTAGAGATATATATTCGTCGCCACGCAAATCTATAAAACAGTATTCCATCTAGTTGGCTATAAACACACATTGTTCAAAACTGCAATATTCACCTGAATTTCTAGCACAAACATTTGAGAATTACTGTGTAACAGACCGATTGTGGACAACAGATTGTATGTGTCTCAGAAACTTTCCATCTGTCTATCACCTGTTTTAAAAAAATTCTTTTCTACTCTCCTGAATTCCACTTCATTACACAACACGTCCCATGTCCCTATCTATCTGATTTTTATCCTCTAATCCTTTCAAGTTCCTCTCTTCCACTGTAATCTCTGCTTTGAAATTCTCCAGTTCCGTATGTGTCGATAGGTGAACTACCAACCAATCCACTTTTTTTGTCAGTTAAATCCGCAAATTTATTTCTTAGCCATCATTTGAGAAGCGAGAAGGGAGGCATACACAGGAGGAACTTGTTCCATAAGGACAAGTGTTGGGTCCCACGTTACTCAACGCGTATTTTCTGTTAAACTGTTGAGACATATCCGTTACTGGGCAAATTTACTAAATATCATTATATACAGGCAAAAGAAACTTAAAGCTGATAGTAAATACTCTCTTCCAAACTACACACATTCGACTGTTATCCTGAATATGGGCTACAGGATTTAATGAGTCGCGAAAACTTTATTTGTTTTTCAAATCTGTCTCTCGATTGTTTTAACACAACCCTCCACGTATAGCGAACATGTTTTGTCGGTTGGTGTCCTGCCTGAAGGATGGGAGGTTTTAATCGAGTGTTATCTTCGTCCTGTATCGTGCTTCCTCTTGTTCTAACTAATTACTTTTAAAAAAGTGAATACATTTCAAATAAAGAATACTATACATCCAGAGCTTGTGAATGGTTATATGGCTGAATGGCACAATTAAAAAAATCTTTTCCCATCCTGCTCCAACGTTCTGAACTACACTTACCCAGAGCATCTTCTGTCTTCATTTATTTACTATTTACTCTCACGGTTTCCACAGGGATCAGTGCTGGATCCCATATCATTCAACACATTTTTTGTTAAATCGCGAATTTTTACACTCCTCGTCACTCAAGCCTGTCAAACAGTACTGGATCGAAATAACTTACAGATGGCACTGCACACGCTTATAGACAACAGACGACTTTAGATATGTTATGTTTGTTTTTACAAAATGTGTAGCTCAGTAGCAATTTTGTCACTTTTATTGAAAGGTGATGGTCTTTTTAGATACAGAATATCTGCGAATTCAAAGATATTATTTATAAGATTATTTTTCTTCATTACGGATCATTAATACCGTCAATTAAGTGGCATGGAGGGAATGATTTTAGCTGTAGACTAACAGCGAATCAGTTGATTTACACATCGGTGCATCCAGAGATATTAATTGTAGCATAAAATTACTTATACAATCCAG
>CM061918.1:144530450-144702460 GCA_031002005.1 Vandiemenella viatica | reverse complement strand
TTGGCGGAAGTATTTCATTGTACTCGTAAATTAAAGATTTTTCGCATGTTCTCCAACAACGGCGTCTGTCTACCAAACAACCCCAGCCCAATCTACCTAGACACTTTCGTAAGGACTGTAACTAGCAGTCACGAATCGAGCAGCTCTCTTCTGTACTTTCTCTAATGTCTCAATCAATCCCTCGCAATATGGATCCCAAACCGAACAACAGTAATCCAAATGCGGAAGCACTAGTGTTTTGTACGCTATTTCCTTTGTATGATCATTACGACTTGCTTACGACGGAAGTTATGTGTAAGTCCAATTTCATGTTATTTTGAACTATTAGGCCCAATACTTCAGGGAATCAATCATGTCAACAACTGAATTGTTAACTTTGTAATGATGCAAAAGTCGATTTTAGGGGGGTATTTCGGTCTGAAAACCGATTTGGGGGGGGATATATCCGCTCTTCAGACCATGAGACTAAAAACAAAGTCTCCAAAAGTTGCGAGGTCGATTGGTGGAGGGGGTCTCACCAAATCTCACGAAGTCTTGCCTGGAAAATCACCTCACGTGGCAGTTTGGAAATTGTGGGGTGATTCATCCAGTGAAAGTTTAAGTAAATCTTTTTCAGTTTTTTTTTTTGGTATCTAAACTTTGGGGTAGGATTTTTTAATACAATGGTTCATCCTCTAAAAGTTGAGGAGCTGGATTGAAAAAAAAAAAATCCCTATTCTTTCCTGTGGGAACATTTTTTCCATTTTATTTCAATTTTTTCCATATGAAACAACGAACTATTCACTTTGCAGTCTTGAACTATGAGGAGCTCATCCATGCCCTATTGGTTTTCTGGAAATAAAAAAAAATATGCCAGCCTCAGTTGGATTATAGGACCAAAGAAGTGTCACTTCCAACAGTGGATTTACTTGCATTTTTTGTTATCTTAGGATATTCCTCTCTTAGCTATAAATGACTCATTTTGCTTCCCTTTTATATGCTTCTTACAGTTTCAAGTGTTTTGTTGTTACCCTGGAAACACTCTGAAAGCTTTAAGTTTATTTTTGCCCGAGTTCTTACTGTTAACATTGCATTCACATGATAATTGTTACTTGCTCCAACCCTTCCATTTGGGAATTTTTTTTTTTACTTTGTCTTTATGCCTTGTCAAGAAATATGTTCTGCAATATGGTATTTATCGTAGTTATTGGCTCTTCATATTTTCTAAGCCTAATGTAAAAAAAAAGTTTCTGATCTGTGATTGAAAATTATGTTTTTCCTTGAACATTTGGGTTTTATGTTTTGTGATGATAATTACATTGTAAACTCAGAGGATTTTTGTTTACTTAAGTAAGATTTTGATTCTAGATGTGCCAGAACTTCATAAAATGGAACATTGAACTGGTGGCAGAGACGAGCGATTTTGGTAACTTTGAACCCGAAATCTTGGTCTTGCTGCTGCAACAGAATGACATCGTCGTGCACGACGAAATTTCACTGTACAAGTAAGCAGCACACCATTTAGTGTTAATTGAATTTGAACACTGATATAAACTCAAGAATGTATTATAAAACTTATGTCAAAGTTTAATATCAAAAGGAAACACAATTTAAATTCATCAGTTACTACACTAGTGGCAGGAAGTTTGTGATGAAAAGGAATAAAATAAACACAACACACAAGCACAAAAAAACCACATAATATTTTGGGCTGTGATTCAAGAGAACCTGTGCTAAACCCAACCACATGTGTGGTTTGTTGTGGACTATTTGGTTCAGAGCAGAGATGTCAAAAGGGAATAAAAAATAACATGGTTGAAAACTGTTTGTTCAAGGAATAACTTAATTAAAAAGTAATAATTTAATCATTTGCATAATATCCTTGTTTGCTGACATCACGTCAACTAAACACAAAAACACTTATACAAAAGTTCCTCCTTCTGTAATTATTATTATTATTTTTTTTTGCACGTATAATGACATTATTTTCTCTCTCTCCCACCATCACTGTTTTGAACCAAATGGCCTACAACAAACCATTCATGTGGCTGAGTTTAAGACAGGTACACTTACACTGGTGTGTCCGTTTCTATCTGCATGAATAATGGTGTAGCCTAAAATATTGTTTTACTTTTGTGTTTTCACTTTTTTCACTTCCACGCCTTAGCTTACAATTTTGATAAGAGATTGGTTTATTTTCTCTTCCCATATTAATATTACATCATGGCATCCTTTCCTGCTCTATTATCTTTGGAAATGTATGTAGCACTGTTTGATGCAACTATAAGAATGCCGCAAATGAAATTATCTTTTTGATTTACCCACTTAGGGAGTACAATATTGACTCAAATAGTCCTAAATCACTTTGTTTGTTTATTTTACTTTTTTTAACAAAAAGACTTGCATGTTTCAGGGAGTGAGTATATGACACCAGACAGATCAGTTTTTATTCCTTGTGTGTCCCCGTAGCTGTGTGGTTCGGTGGCTGGAACTGCAAGAAGATCGCATTCCGGAGGGCGAGTCGAAGGCGTCGCACATGGAGCAGCTCGTAGTGGGGCTGATGTCTCACGTGCGCTTCCCGATGATGTCACCGCGACAGCTGGCAGAGCTGCTGCTCGAACCTCTCACCAAGCGCTACAAGGAGTTCTTCATGGAGAGGATGGCCATCGGCATGGCGTTCCACTCGGGTAACGATACACTGCACCGAGATCTCTCAAAATGATAAACACTTGGATGATAGCAAATATTGTTGCCCTAATATATACTGTAGTTGAACTGAAAAAACTTTCTTTCGGAAGTTTTGTAAATGATCAGACTTTTATCAGTGATAATCATCATCATCTACAACATCGTTTCCAGCTGCTGGCTGGGTCTGCCTTGTTCTCTGTTTTCTTCTTTCTCTCCATCACCACCTCGGCCTAGACTTCTCCTGCTCATCTCGACCATCTACTCCTTGGTCTTCCTCCGATTAATTTACTACGAATTTGCATTTCGTGTATTTTCCTTGATATTCTCTGCTCCTCCAATTTCTTAACGCTCTCATTCCATCTTAGTCTGGCAGTCGAAGTTAAGTTCAGACAAGTTGACACTTAAAGGTCTGTATTGATTCAACTCCGAATACATTTTAATTCATAATAGTCAAATGATTATGAAAAAAGAGCTTGGACATATTTCTCCCTACAGCAATAAACATTTTGGACCAGTTTCCTACAAGTTCAAGCTTTTTTTCTGGTCAAGATGATATCTGTACCAAGCTTGGGTGGTTAATTTTCTTGCCCAGAATGTGCAGAGCACCCTCTGCCACCCATAAGTTTGTGAATGTGTAGATGTAGATCAGAGGTTCAATCCCTATTCTGGCCATCCAGATTTTGGTTTTCCATGGTATTTTGTAATTGATGCAGGCGGTTTCTAGGATAGTTCTTTAAAAACAGAGAAGGGGCATCTATAAAGACAAAAAAGAAACTTTTTTTTGTAGTATTTCAAGTTGAAACCTTATTCCTGCAAAGAGGGATGAGATATTTGGCAAGGGCGGTTTGCATACACTGGGATCTCCTGCCTTCATCATTGGTGAGTGGTGGGTCTACTTTCCTGCCCTTTCTTATTATCATCACTTCCTTTTCATCGTTATATATTCCTTTCTGTTCTTTGTACTCCGTCCACTTCCAGCTCTTATGATCTTGATGCCAACATTTTAAGCATTAACATAAAACTTATTTTCGTATATTCCATTGTCTATAATTTCCTTGAACTGAGTTGCTGCCACTGACATTTGTCAATATTATTTAGAAACTTATATGAAATTATGTTCTGTCAATTAATTTTAAAATTCGTTGCATTGGTCAATTGTTCGCTATAGTAATTTTTCCAATTTGGTGTAGCTTAAGGCTTGTAGATTTCTAAACTTCCGTACATTCAAACTGCATCAAGGTCTACAGCTTTTTCTGCTGCAACTAAATGTTGTTATTTTTATTTATGATCACCTATGTTCCTTACTTTGGGGAATTAATCACTTTTACAACCTCTTTATAGTTTCATTTTCATTACATCCAATTTCACAGCGATATTCCACTTTGACCGAGACATTTTGGTAACTAAATAGTATTTGGATAGTGTACAGGGCATTTTTTGTCTATGATACTAATACACTTGCAAAAATACACTTGTAGTCATTAACAGTATTGTACCTTTTATTTGTTAAAACAGTAGCTATTTAATATCACAACTGTGTATATACTATTTACTGATTAGCAAAGACAGTTTTGATTAAAAGAAATACAAAGCTGTATCATGCAGTGAAAATTTGCCACATGAATTTAAAGGAAATGGGACAATATTGATAATGAAATCGCTGTTAGACAATCAAAATGAGATTTATGTCATCTGAAGGCTGTGTTATGTGTATTTCATGAAAGCTGCACTAGAAAACAAGAAGTTAAATTCAGAGGCCAACTCTTGCCATATTGCGGCACACCAAAATATCTGGGAATAACACTGGACAGGACTCTAACTTACAAACAGCATCTCTCAAATGTGGCTGCCAAAGTCAAAACGAGAAACAATATCCCCCAAAAGCTTGCAGGTACTTCATGGGGAGCCAGTGCTCACATTCTAAGATCCACAGCCTTGGCTCTGTCATACTCTGTTGTTGAATAGTGCTGCCCATCCTGGATCAGTAGCGCCCATACAAAGGAGATAGATGTGCAACTCAGTCAGGCAATGAGGATAATTACGGGATGTATTAACAGTATGAATACCCCATGGCTTCCAGTGCTAAGCAGCATCTCACCCCCAGCACTAAAAGATCAGAAGCTCTCTTAAAAATCTGTAAAAAAACATCCTGAAGAACTCTCAGCTGCCTATACATCAAGACATTACTCAAGCAAAACACCAACGCTTGAAATGAAGGAAACACAGCGATGAACCTTACAGAGTCCTTTTTCAACATCAACAAGCTGTGGAAAACTGAATAGGAGCAGTCATCAGCAGCCAATAAAAATCTAGTTGAGGATCCCTCAGTAAGGTTACATGGTTTCGATCTCCCCAGGCGGCAGTGGAGAATCATCAATCGGATTTGAACAGGATGAGGCAGATGAGCCTACCTATTACACAAATGGTGCTGGGTAGATTCTGCAAATTGTGACTGTGGAGCCACCTTGCAGACAATCACACAGTTTCTGACTGTCCTCTTCAGGCATACAAGGGAACAATGTCGGAAATAAATGATGCGTCGATCAGTGCAGTTGACTAGATGAAAACATTAGATCCAGAGATATGAAATTGTACAAGCTCCTGATACGTACATTTCCTATTGTGTACCATGTTAAATAATCATATAATAAATAAATAAGTGTCGAATTAGTCGGTTTGATGCCACAGGTCAGCACGACCGAGTGCGGGAGGTGTTGGGGATGGACGACGGGCGACTGCTGTTCACGCCGCGACTCTACACCAACGACACCTGGAGCACGCCGCTGAGCGTAGACAACTTCCACGCACTGCCCCCCTACCACGCACGCACGCTCTTCTTCTCGTCGCGGGCCGCCACGGCCGACCACGCGGGGTCGCGCACCTCCGAGTGGGTCGTCGACCTGTACCCCAAGGGGGTCTGGTTCAAGAAGTGCTACCTCATCGTCTGGCAGGGCACCGTCGAAGTGCCCGAGCAGGTGCTGCGCACCGTACGGCTGTCGGTGAGTGGATCGCTCCGTAGCTATCCTCTTAGCTCTTTCCCACTGTTTTACGATAATGATATTTTTTACAACCTCGCCCCGATAAACCCATTACTTGCATGTTAAGCTGTGTTTATACTATCACGTGAGCTTGCACGACTTGACGTGAGACAGCACAAACACGAGAGTGTAAACGGTGCTCTTGTGTAGGTTTGTCTTGTGTCACAGCAGGGAGTTCCGCTGTGAGCGCAAGTCAAAGGAACTAGTGCACTGTTTACACTCTCGCATTGTCTCATTGTTTAATAGTCTTTAAATACTGCATCATTAAATCTGTGATTAATATTTGCATGACCTTATTTATTATTTTTATTGAGTTAATTTGTATTATATCATTAAAAATGTTATTAATAAATGTAAGCGAATGTATGTTATTTGAAGACTAAATAATATATGCGATTGTATTTTAGTAAACTAAATAAATAGATAAAATAATACTAACAAAAATTTTAATTAATTTAAATATAGCTCAATTTTGTTCACCATATTTATTTCAACCTTTAAGAAATTACTAATAGTTGCTGTAAATTTCATATAAAATTATTAATAGCTACGCTTGAAATAATGAACATTCTGAAACTGTCTCCAGTATCTAAAAGCAGTATAGTTATGGTCACCTACAATTTCACTGGTATTGTTATTCTAAATCTAGTCTTTTGTTTTGGTACTAAAGGTTCCCCCCCCCCCCCCCCCCCAAGTGTCAGATTGTGACATTCTACAAAATATGTTTCATACTTTGCTTGAAAGTGTTAAACTGTTGGATGAAATATAAACGTACTATTCTAGATTCATATTTTATTCAGTAAAAGATTTAACTTCTTAATTTATGCATACTGTTATAACTCCAATTTTAAAGCTTGAATGCTGGCCTAATTCTAGTGAGAGTGTAAACAGTGGCTTTCATCACTCGTGCACGAACGTCTCACCGAGTGTGGTGGGTGATTGGTTAACGTTCTGGCCTCGTATTCGGGAGGACGCGGGTTTTAATCCCCGTCCGGGCATCCAGATTTGGGTTTTCCATGGTTTCCCCAAATCACTCGATGCGAATGCCGGGATGCTTCCTTCAAAAAGGCCATGTCCGAATTCCTTCCCGTTCCTTGTAAGCCGCAAGTGAAAAAAAAGAATGTCTCGTCGACTCTCTCAGTGGGTGTGAGGCAAGAAGCGAATGTAAATCCGACTTTATAGTTTATCATTATTTTTTATTTATTTGTTATATTTTTTTCATTTGTCTTTCATATATTTTTATAACAATTTCCACCAGTAATATAGTTCTTTAATAGTTATTGTGTGATTAATTTGCTGTCTGAGAAAGAGCGACATTATTCAGTCGAAACACCATTCGTGTAGTTGGATTAACCTTGGGCATACGTGCTACTTTAGCCACGTCCTTTGTCTTGATTTTCTGGAGTAACTGCTTAGCCCAAGATAGCGTTACAGTGATGGATCCAGGGTCACTCCCGACGACATGGATTTTGGGAACCTTTTTTTTTTCTCTACTGTTTGTAGGAGGGCGCCAATCTGGAATAATGAGATTTCTGTCCGCACCCCCTCCTCGCCCGAGTCAAGGCTCCCCCCCCCCCCCAAACCAAAATCCCGGATCCGCCACTGTAGTATTATTTTTATTTTGTGTAGTTTTTGTTGCCCCCAACCCTTCTTTCAACTGTGGTAGGTGACGAGTCTACTCTATTTTTTCTTTCCGTTTAAATGTGAGGAGTGATCAGATACTAAGGTTACAAAGCCTATAGTGAAACATGCGCACTTTATTCCATACAGCCAATTTAGCCATATTATAGTACATATACTAAGTTATTTTTTTGACATAAGTCTCCGTATCGGTTTAGGCACTTATGACTTCTTGGGATGAGTTTGAATATTCCCTCCTGGCAAAAATCCTGTCCTTGTCTTTTCAGCCATGTTGCGAAGTTTTCACCTCCTCGTCTGAAGTGAATCATTGGCCTCCTAGGTGAGGATAAAGGTGAACGTCACTTGGGACGTGGTCCGGGATGTAGGGAGTCTGGTTGCCAATCCTCGTCTCTGACGTTTTCTCTACCGGCCGCAAACTTTGGACGCCATTCTGCGACATGCTGACAAGATATTAGTCTCTCCGTAAACCTCTACCAGCTGCCAGTTACTTTTTTTTTTTTTTTTGTCCACAGAAATCAATTAACTAAGTGGATTTCTTCATGATGCCAGTTTTTACAAATGAGTCGCCATTTGTTGATCTAAAACTGGCGTCGTAGATGGCTGAAACTCTGCACATTTGCCAATCACATGTCATACTTGGATACCATCAGACATGTTAAGAATGGATTTTGATCTCCTTCATATATGTTGAAGGGTACACAACATATATGTCTGTGGTATAGTTGTTTCTCAAAATGCGCCCTAGTTTTTGAGATATTCACATGCAAATAAACAAAAAATTCTAAATGTCGGGTATGTAGTAAATTATTGCCCCTTATTATCAAATGGCAGCGTGGTCTATGCGATAGGGTGATGGGTCAGAAAAATATGAAACTGAGTTCAAATCCCCCCTAAATAAAATATTTTTATTTATTTTTATCTTAAAAAAATTGTCAAGTTTGACTTATTTATTTTGTTAAAACTTCATATACACACTTTTACTGCGCGAAACGGGCAATAATATACTATATGCCAGAAATTTAGAAATTTTTGGTTTATTTTCATGCGAATTTCTCAAACACTAGGGCGCATTTTGAGAAACGAATATACCACAGACATGTGCTGTGTACTCTTCAACATATATGAAGAAGATTGAAATCCGTTCTTAAAAAGTCTGATGGTTTCAAAGTTAGAATTACTGAACACTACTAATTTATGTATAACGCAACACACTCCATGACCTTAGTTTGTGATCAACCCTCGTATGACATTGCATTATTTCTCGTTGCTCCTGCAGGTGACGTGCCGCGACCCGTGTCCGGCGCGCGTACTTGTGGGCGTGCTGGTCCGCGGCCAGCAGGACGGCGTGGAGCACGTCACGGCCGTCTCCCAGCGCTGCCACCACTTCTCCGACGACGAGCGCGTCCTCAACTTCGATGACCTGCTGCCTTTCGACTCTCTCAACGCGGGGGCGGCCGCCAGTTCCTCGGGGGAGGGGCCCCCCGCGTCCCCGTTCCTGGTCGGGGGTGCGCGCGACAGCTTCAAGGTGCACATCGTCATCGCCCCCCTGTCGGACGTCTGCTGCACGACGCCCCCCGCGTTCCCCCGAGGCCAAGGCGACGGCTAGGCCGTACTCTGTTTCTGTTGTCGTCTCGTTTTGTTTTGAACGGGTGCTTTTCTTTTGAGATTGTCTGTGCTAAACCTATGAGGTTTAATAAAATAGCAAATTGTCATAGAGTTTGAAATATCTACACGTTTTTATTGTGATCCAAAGAGGACCAGTCTTTCATACATAAAAGAATTAAAATGGTTGTTGCTTCTCATTATGACATTGACAAGTATTTTTTTCCTTTTCTTATGTACTAAGAAATGATGTTCCTTCGTTAGTTTTCTTGCTGACAAGATAAACTAAAAGACAACTGTAAGGTATTAACCGATAGCTTGGGCCATTGTGTGCCTGTAGAATTGAAGCTCTCAGATATGTGGGAAAAATAAGAATTATTCCAATTTCTTGTTTGAAATACTTTATTTGTTATTTTTAATAAATAATTCTATTTCTCCTACATTATTATAATACTTTCATTAAATGAGCTTATTCATCAAGGTCTGAGTTGAGTTTTATAAAGAGAAAATATATTTTGTACATGACCAAATAAATTGAAATTACTTTTTTGTTGTGTAAATCCATCTATTCTTCTCTTAAATTTAACCAATACCAATCCTTCCCAAGTTTTCTAAGAATTAATTAAATGAGTAAGGAACCGCTTTGACTTGTGGTCGTGGGTGAGTGGTTATGTTTAATCCGGGCATTTCAAGAGATGCAGGTCGTGAATGGAAATATAACTTCAGTTTTCCACATTTTCCTTAAGCCTCTCCGAGCAAAAGCTGGGATGGTTCCTTCAAAAGATAGGCTTCCTTCCCATCCTTCACCCTCAAGCTTCGCCCAGCTCTAATAACCATGAAGCATACAAGCCTTCAGAAAGGAACCTATTTTTCCTATTGCTTTCTGGCATAATTTTTCACATCTTGTTTTTGTACACATATCTCTAGTACCTGTGTTTATTGCTCAGTTTGAATCTCTGTTAATATTTGTGTAATGTACTCACTTACCTGCATGCTCGATCTCAGAACATTACACACACATTTTTGATAACTTAAGTTTGTTGTCTAATTTTGCTTGAATACACATTATATTCATGAATTTGGTAGGAATTTTAATCCTGCAGAAATTAAAGGTATTAATTATTAAATTTAGACAGAAAAGTCAGTAAGTTAGTTATAATGAATGACAGGATTTAAACAAGAACAACTGTGGAGGGATCAGGTTGTCTATTGTGTAGGATGGGAAGATAGATGCCATAAAAAGTCGGCATTTTATTATATACATGGATAAAAAATAATAATAAAAAAATTAAGAATTCGTAGGGTTATAACGGGGAGGATAAATTGCTTATCAAAGGCACAAAGTTTATGTATCTTGGCTATTATTTGGTACTAAACTAAATTGGGCAAGTGTTAGGGGAGGTGAATTTACTAGATAGGATAGGTTCCATTTATAGGTTAGTGTGTCGGAGATTGGTGTAAGTTATCAAGGGATATGCTGAACAAATTATCCCAAACGTTGATAGAATTTAAAGTTTGAAATTGGTCTGATACAGGCGTAAGTGGTCTGGTAGCTCAGTGGTTGAGTTGTTTTTGATGATATGAGCTACGCCAGAATATTTCATGGTTCGGATTACATATTAAATAGTAGGTCCAGAGGAAAGGAATTGGCTGTCCTACCTCTGACACAATGGTATAGGGTGCCTCCTTCAGAATGATCAAACCATCCTTCAGGTTGTGGACCAAGTTGGTTAAAAAAAATTACAGTTGTAAGTGCTTGGCCAAAATTGAAATTATTGTTCATCGTTGGAGGTTTGAGAAGAATATAATGTGAGAAATGAATTAATGAGGAACAATAATGTCATTTGAATCGACAATCGGTAAGTATTATAAAAAGAAACACCAAAGTAATATTTAAAAACATGTATTGAAAAAGGATAAAGAGGTTAAAAAAAAAAAAAAAAAAACAGTACAAAGTTGGAGGAAGCAGGGCTGGTACAACACAAAACTACACTTTAGGTCATTAAAGTAGGATATGAAAAAAAAGTAATTACAATTATTGGTGGTGCCACAACATCAGGGACACTAGAAGGACTTGTCCTTGTATGAAATTTGGTACAAATCTTTCGTAAGCAGTATAATTTGAGAAAAGCATGGACTGTCAGAATAATTCAACATTAAAGTTACCATTACATTAAACATTTACAACTTGGTACTAGCCATGTTGGCCCAAGGATCGTACCACCACTCATGTGATGCAGTTTTTTTTTTTAGTTTTCCACTAATGATCCAGAAATGACACCAATATACGCTACACAACTTTACAGAATACCAAACAGACTGTACTGTACATTACCAGTAACATATTGCACCAAACACATTTTTTTATAAGAAGTTGGCTGCCATGTGAAATTACTTAGACTATCGTCATCTCAGGCATTACAACTTGTAAGCTGTAGAGCACGAAATGCTATCAGAATATGTTGTGTGACTTTTCTTCTTTCCTCCTTACCAGATGGATGAAAAGTGTAGTTTCTATCCATGAATGAAAGCTAAGAAACATGTGCAATAAACATCAAGTCTTTGTTGAAAAATAAAGAATGCCTCTATTTCATCAATATAAGTTTGGTGGCTTTCATGTATACGTTTTCATTATAATGCCCAAGGAATGTGTGTGCCAAATTTGAGAACAATAGAACAATTCCCGCTAGTGTCTCTGGCATTTCAATGTAGCATAATGATCTTTTATTATGATTATCACTAATAATTCCTAATATATTTTTTCGGAACCACCTGTCAAAATGGTGAATAAGAGCAGATTGATAATAAATGAAAATAGATAACATGTTGATTCAATCAGCAGAAAAATTTATTGCATTAATCTCTTTGTATATTAAAGTAATTTTATTAATTAATTGTATTGAAAATGATAAAATAATCACCGAGCGTTGTGTGTTAGAAATGCCGTTCTGGCCTTGCATTCGGCAGGACGCGAGTTCAAATCCATGTTCAGCCATCCAGATCTGGGTTTTCCTTGGTTTCCCCATATCACTCAGACTGAATGCTAAGGTGGTTTCTTAAAAAGGTTGCAGTTGAATCTCTTCCCATTCTTTGCACCCTTCCTTTCCTGTCTCTAATGACCTCTACAAGGTTAAAGCAAAAAAAAAAAAAAAAAAAACCTGAAACTTTGCCTCTTCCCTAAACTTTAAACATAAACTGTATTCGGAGAAGATTGCGACTGTAATAAATAATTTAGCAGTACTTAAAAAAAAAAAAAAAACCTGGTCAGGCATGGCTTTGAAATATTGCTAAACAAATGAATTGTATTAAAAGGAAGCAGTCAGATATCTTGAGGGTTGCATATGATATTAATTATGGACAGGGAATAAAATGTAAAATTGCATTCACCAAAGAAGTTTTCAACATGATTTGACCCTCTTGCGACAGGGTTAAGAGAAAGATTTATTAAAATTGCTAGATTGGAGTGTGGTGCTATATGACTTTGAGGAAAGGGATAGCTGTGGTGGACAGAAAAGATGAGTTTGACAGACAGACTAAACAATGAGGAAGTTCTAAGGACAAATGATGAGAAAAGAAATGTTGGTTGAGGCAATCTGATAACACATCAGTGTTATTGTGGATGTCTTGGAAGGAGCTGTACATGGCAAAAGAAAGAGCGAACATTGAAGATTCCAGATGGTGGATGATATTAGAATATAGAACAGTTGTCAGAGGATGAAGTGAATGGTCGAAGATAGGAATTAAAAAGAGATGGAGAAAACAAACATTTTATGATAAGAACTGTCTTGGGGGCAGAACAATTATTACTATAAGGTAACTGGGTTTTGTTAATTAATATGGGATGTTAGCCCTTATTTGTAGGATAGACTTTATTAATTAAAACGATTGGTCTGGGATTATAATAAATGAATATCTGAATTAACAAAGAATGTCTCAGTTTTGTTTATTATTTCCATAAAGCATCGATGCAAATAAGTTTATTAATTGAAATTATTTATTTGACATGGGTTTTGTTTGATTTATTGTGTTGGGTTATTCAAAAAAGTAGGGCATTTTTATTTCTCACAAACTGTAAAAGATACAAATACGTCCCACACATCTCTGGATGTAACAAAGTTCAAAGTACCTAACTCCCGCGTATTAGTTCCAGAAATAAGTTTTTTGCGCAACAGTATTTAAATAGTGAATCCATTGTTGACGTAAATTCCATCGTAAGTTCAATATAGTGCCATACCGTCATAAACTGATTTACGATTGGCGCAAGAAATTCTAAGACATGGGTGCATACGCAAAAGGAAATGCAAAAGTCACCTTCATCTACGAACGACTTTAATGGCACCACCATTTTCATGTAAACAGACAACAGCGTCTTTGCAGGCAGCGAATGGAACTAATCATGGAACTAATAGGCAGGGGTTACAAACTTTGAAATTTCCTCTATCGCATGATGTGTTGCACGTATTTGTATCTTTTATAGCTTGTGAGGAATAACAATGCAAAATCTGCTCTTTCGTTTTCAATTACCCTCTGTAAGACTGGTCCTAAAAAGCGCCGTTTGATTTTTTTCAGTTTTCCGGAATGTTTTATTTTCAGCCATATTTTACAACGCTATTTTTTTTTTTTTTTTTTTTTTTTAAAGTTTGTAGTACCTATTCCACTACGCATCTAACATGCATTTTAATTTAATAGCCATGAGCGTATACCCAGGTAGAAATTTCTCTAAACACATACTTACTCCCTGTTTTTTTTATTTTTGTTATATTGTAGGGTCATTTAGGTACTTTTTGTTTCCCATCTCAAAACATGTTCTGATTCAAGCATATGTTTCTTTTCTTTTTTTCAAGGAAAAAAAAAAAATACTTGCAGAGTTTAATCAAATTTTGAATTATACTGTAGCTGAGATGTCTACCTTTCAACTTCAATTGTGAGAAGTAGCCAGAACATTGTTATAGAATCAACAAACATTTCCCGTTGAACGTTCAGTGCATGCTGAACTCATAAATTCAGACGTCGCGTGATGACGTCAGTAACACTCTGAAGCAGTATGGAGTAATTCGCAAGTTTATACGCCACAAGCGGGCATGCTTCATCTGCAAATCATATATATTATTTCTATAAGATGTTTTTTATCACGAGCCATTATCTCCCTTCATATTTAACCGAAATTGATAAATGAGGTATCATTTTAAGGATTAAGGTATCCGCTTTGATCAAATCATATTTCAAAAGTAATTTTTTCAAATTCGCCCATTATAGGGCAAAAATGTCAATATTTCTAAAATGCTGTTTTTTTGTGACATGAGCCATTTATCTCCCTGGTCACCTAACTGAAATCGTTAAATGAAGGATAATTTTAAAGAATAAGATCTCCACTTTGGTGACATCATATATTAGGATAGGAATTCGACCCTCAAAAGGGAAAAGTATCAATATTTCTGCAACGCGTTTTTGTGTCAAAAGCCATTTATCTCCCTGGATATCTAACCGATATAAATAAATGAGGTATCATTTTAAAGGTTAAGGTCTCCGCCGTGGTCACATCATATTTTAAGAAAGGAATTTTTCGGAATTCGACCCTTAAAGGGCAAAATGATCAGTATTTCCATACGGTAATGTATTATTTTGTCACGAGCTCTTTGATGAAATCATATTTTAAGAAAGAAAGTTTTTGGAATTCGATCCTTAAAAGGCAAAATTATCTTTATTTCCATAGGGTTTTTTTTTTTTAAAAAAAAATCACGAACTGAAATACATAAATGAGGTATCAGTTAAGATTAACGTCTCCACTCAGGTATCATTATAAATTTAGAACGATTTTTTTTTGGAATTTGACCCTTAAAGAGCAAAATTAATAACTGTGAAAGTCGCGCGTATGAGACAGTTCAGAGCCAAGCCGCTAGATAGCAGCAGCACATGTCACTGGCGTCGAATTTTGTTAGGTACCAAAACAAATATACAATTGAACCAAATGAGGTGGTTCTTCTTTCGTCCTATTACAAACCCCCAACCTTACTATTAATTGTATCCGCGAAATTTTCGCATGGGTCTCCTAGTTGACATTTAAATCATTAGATTAATTAATTAATTTAATTTAATTTAAGTGCAATGGAGCACAGGCTCCGGTGGCAATTTCCCTACACCCCCATCTTCCCCCTGTCCTGCACCTACCTACATTTTCCCTCTACAAATTTTATTTCTAAATGCTTTCAACGTTTTCGGAAAATTATTCATCATTTCTCTTGGTAACTCATTCCAATCCCTGACACCCTTACCTAAAAAAGAGAATCTTCCCACACCCTTATGCCTGAAATCGAGTGCCAGCTTGTGGTCATGGTCATCTTTTCCCTTCCATGCACTATTTTTCATACCTAATGCAATATCTTTCCATGCCTCATCGTCAGTAAACGCCCTGTATACTCCCATGACCCTCCTCATCCTCCTCCTGTCTTGCAATGAATCCCATTCCAGCTCCTTTATCATATCCGTCACTGATTGCATTCTGCGATAATTTCCGGAAACAAATCTAGCAGCCCTTTTTTGCACCTTCTCCAACTCCTGTATTTGATACGTAAAATGAGGGTCCCATACTAAACTTCCATATTCGAGCAATGGTCTGACCAAAGTTTTGTAACCCAATTCCTTTACTACTCTCGTACATCCCCTCATCACTCTCTCCAACAAGTGCAGAATTTTGAAACATTTCCCTACTACCTGTCCAATGTGTCCTGCCCAGTTAAGCTTGTTATCAAATGTAATGCCAAGATATTTACAATTCAAGTCTTCGACAAGCAATTCTTTCCCTACCTTATAATCGTAAACAACCTTTAGTTTTTTATTTGTATATCTGATAAGCTGACTCTTCTTTGCATTTATCTTCATCCCATGTTTACCAACCCAACTAGATATCCTGTCCAGATCACCCTGCAACTGTTTACAGTGCTCTACCGTTTTGATCCTTTTATATAGCATTATATCATCTGCAAACAATCTAATTTCTGATAGTAAACAATCATCACAATTATTCATTAGAATAATGACTAGCAATGGTCCCAATACGCTACTCTGTGGCACTCCCATTTTTACTTCTACTTCTTTTGATAGGCCTACTGTATTTCCTACCCTAACTTTCTGTTTTCTACATTTTAAAAATTCTTCTACCCAGGAAACCACTTTCTGATTCACTCTAATAGTTTTTACCTTGTTTACTACCATTTTATGGCTTACTCTGTTAAAAGCCTTTGAAAGATCTTGTGCTGAACTATCAGTTTGGCCTCCCTTGTCCATTTCATCTGAAATATCTTGCATATATTATACGGAACACAAAGTTCACGTGTCGGAGACAGTTAATTGGCAAAATAAACAAATAACCTTTCCCAGGGTTAAATGCTTCAGACCTATCCAGTCCCTGGTTCTGACCGTAGTGGCGCTTCCAGTCCGCCTGTTTGTGGTATTTAGAAGGATTTTAAATGATTGGCATTTGGCCGGAGTACAGTAACCGTTTAAGACTTGTGAAGAAACATTAATGTTCGAACTCGTATTTGAATAATTATAGTAAACTTTTTATGACTTGTTGTAATTTATTAAAACATCCTTCGATACTTAAGGATCCGAAGAATACAAAGGTCCTTAGCTTGCAGTAACTCTTGCAACTCGAAGCGTACACTAACTTTTTATTCTCTTGCTCGGTCTTATTATTCTCTCGTTACCATAGCTACCTATTTCCCCCGCGTAACTACCGTACTTTTATATCTACTCCAAGGAACTTGTTATACCTCATGCTCTCATGATACACATTAAGCTGGCTGAGTAAACAGAAATTGGTGATCACATCGTCCTCAATGGGCCTAAGGAGGAGTACAAGGGGGGTGAACAAGGCGCTCCATCCCCACACCTGACTACCACGTGCGCTAGCTTCGGCACAAAATATTCGAATCATACCTTTAGATTAAAAGATGGATCGTCCTATCACAATATTTCTCTTTAAAGCTAAGGGAAGTACTCTACAATTCTGACGACTATCAGCTAAGAACCTTGCGTAACACTAAGTACCAAAGTAATGACAGGACCATTAATTTATAATGAAAATATGTAAGGGGGCGTCCGTTAATTACGTGAGGCGTTTTTCGGAATTCCGGACCCCCCCTCTTTTTCTGGTGAGATTTCGCCCCCCCCCCACCCTTAAAGCGATGTGAGATTTTGAGAGACCCTTTTTTTTTTTAGCTCTCCTGCTTCCAGAGGCGGTAATACCCCTCCCCCCCCCCAAAGTCAGTATCCACGTCATTTATAGACCTTAAACCACCTTTATAGTTGACATCCGTGTCGTTAGTGGACATTTTTTAAAAAATTTTAATTTTTTTTTAAAAAGAAAAAAGCTCTACTGTTCTTCAGTAATTTCAAAAGCCCACGTGAGATTTCCGTCAACCTCCCCCCCCCCCCTATTTCACCCCACGTAATTAATAGATGCCCCCTAACACGTAAGGTCACGTAGATCAAAGATATTAAGTTACAAAGCATCTTGATGCTTGGGGAGCATGCACAAACTACCTGGCTCCGTACAGAGGGGGAGGGGGGTTGGCTGGAAGGCTACGCTAGGCTACGTGGGAGGAGGGGGGGTTCCGAGCCAGGCCACGTAGCTTTCCTATCATAACATTTTTCACAGTTAAAATGAGGAACAGAACGCACAACAGGATCTGAACATTTATTTCCGTCATTTAATTATCTCCGTATGTAATTTACAATAGTCTGATAGGAGAAACCAGAACAACATGTCTTCTGGAATCAAAAGGGGGGAAATGCTACGTGCTACCTGGGGTGCGGTGGGAGGAGGGGGAGGGAGTAGAGGCAAAAGCCACGTAGGGCTAAGTGGCGGGAAAGCGGGGGGGGGGGGGGGGTTCACAGGAGGCCAAAATGGAGCTACGTGGTTTATGAACGCTCCCTTGAGGTTGAGTAGGCGTAAACGCACAATAATAATTACAAATGTTAGTCTCTTCTTATTATTTTTGGGGTAAAATCTTATCTGTGAACAGAACGACTTTTTCTACGACTAGAGAAAGTTTTCTGTGATGACAACCAATGAGCGAGTACCACAATCGGTTAATTTTCCATATCAATAGCTTTCAAAGTAAGGGCAGTAACGAAGGAAAATTTAATGCGTTAAGTTTTCTGATTTCTATGCATGAAATATGGTCTATAGCGTTATACAAAACAAAGATATTGAGGTACAAAAATAGCCTGAATTGTGCGTAGTGCCGGTAAGACATTGCAATGTCCCCAGATTTTGGTGCTAAGAACCCTTAAGCTCTCAAAATTTTGTAAACTGCAGACTTTAGACACAGATGGTTTAGAATTCTCAAAGTGGGGAACGCGGGCCTCAAGGGGTCACCAGTTGGTCGTAGGGGGTTCGCGACAAGATTTGCGTAATGGCGGACTGGCTGTCTCGAGCGTGTAACACGCAAAATGGTGAATATCGCTGATTGTTGGCAATATTGGAGCTAAAAAAATTAATAAAAAAGTAGCAGTTTTTTCTCGAGGGTGTTCGCCATTGCCTGGGAAATTTTGTACGGGTACGTGGATCTAAACGTTTGAGATACACTGGTTTAGATCTTTTCAAAGATTACACTGAACAGTAAACAATGAACACTCCGTGGATTGTGTTTCAAAGATCGTGGTTCCTGAAGTTGAATGCACGACCATGGAGGAAGGAAATATATGGAGGGGTAGTGACATTAAGTCTGTGAAGCAGGCTCTAAACTCTCGCGCATGCGCAGTGGCGGCAGCGGCGATATTGCGATCCCAAACAAATGCGATGTTCACATTTTGTTAGATGCAGTGATTATTTCATTTTGTAATGTGTATAAGTGTTTTATAATGCCATCTTGTGTTGCATACGGTTGCACAAATAGGCAAGAGAGGAAAGAACCTGGAATATCATTTCATAAGTAAGTTGAATTCTAATTATCGTTGTTGAAGTGGGCGGTAGGTTTTGCAAACTTCGGTGCATGTCTATAAATATTTAGTCATAGCTCTCAATGGGATGACTTTGGTCTCAAATTTTTAATGGCGTAGTGTAGAAAATCAGCATACCTTGCTATTTTGCACATAATAGACTAGCATTAACTTTTAACGAGTGTTGAAAATGAGATTTAAAGGGGTGTGTTTTACATCGCGATTCAGTGAAGTTAGTATTGCGCTTTCTTTCGTCACGATGGAGTTTATACTGAGAGTGTATGATGAAATTAAATATGCTATGCAATCTAGGAATCTTGATGAAGCAAACGATGTTGTTACTGCAAATACAGTTTGCGATTCAAATACGTGTGTGTTGGTATGTCTAAATAGTTTGATTCTTTAGCGGCAATTTAATGGAATTGTGGTTAGGTCGAAATGCAGTCTGTACCTGAATGGTTTTGTTATTCCATAAGGGACAATTTATCTATTACTGTTAGTAATTTCACGAGAACCAAGTTAGTGACAAAACGTGTATCGCGATGGAAACTACTTCCACTTCCAGCTATTCCCAATCAAGCCTACGATGTGTGGTAACAAGATAACTATTTTATTCTGGTCTAGGCCGCATTTCAATCTAACCAAAAGAGGTAGTAAAAAAACTGAAATATCCATTCTGCATGTCCACCATGTAATTCATTGTGGCTTTGGCAGAATTAATTTTTAGTCCAGGCCGCATATCAACCCAATCCCAGTATATCCCAAAACCTAAGCAAGATATCGATTTTTTTTCTTGATTTTCGATTTGTCTCGTCGTGTTACATAAGAATCGATCATTAAATTTGACTTTTGCGAAATTTTTCTTCTGTATTTCAACTCAAGACACCTCACTTTTGATACAGTATATCTCGAGAACTAGGCGAGATATCGAAAATTTTTATTCTTTATTTTTTATTTGTCTCGTCTTTTTAAATAAGAATCCGTCATCAAATTTGACTTTTACCGATTATTTCTTCTGAATTTCAACCAAAAACATTTCACGTTTGAGACAGAATATCTCGAAAACTAAGCATGATATAAAAAAAATTTATTCTTCATTTTTTATTTGTCTCATCGAGTTACATAATAATCTATCACCAGATTGCGGCGTTACGTTTATCCTAGAGTCCCCTTGAGGTTTTTGTACATATACCCCGTGTCTGTATGGGATCGGCCTAGCCCCCCACTCCTCCTCCGCCCGGTTTCACTTCAATGCGTGGTCAAGGTCTCTTGCGTCGTATCCATATATTTCCTTCCTCCATGTGCACGACAACTTGAAAGAGCGAATTGAGATACAATAACAACTAAATTTGCTGCCAGCCAATGGTGTATGTTGTACGGATATGACAGTTCCATGCCTTCAAATTTTGATGCAAAAAGCACCTTGTGTCTCCCACAATGTTATAAACTACAGAGTATAAATGCAGATGATAAAATCTTTGGCAAAGACTGCCTTGAGCAGTTCACAATGAATGCTCCGTGGATTGTATTCCAGAGATTCTGTTTTCAGGTTAGAAATGCGTGGCAAGTTGAAACTGAATCGTCTTGTTCCTCTGGTTAATGCCGCGCGCTCCATACAGTTAATTTTGCGACGGTCTTCCTTGATTCGGTTCGGTCGGTGGAACTGAATTTTCATCTCAGGCGGACTGGGCGACATATTGTATATCCCGCGGGCGTAGTCTCCAATTTGTTAGTCTAATTCCGCCGGCGATTACCCACTCTCCCGTATTCCGCCTATTCGCCCATTTGCCCCTCCGCCGAGCGAGCTAAATCCGTTTTAAATTGAGCCCGGAGTCCACCTGGGGGGCTAACACCGTAACCAACCCCCCACCCCTCGGCTTGTCGAGTTTTTAAAATGCAATTTCGCTGTCCCGTTAGCGAGGGGTGCCCTCACGGCACCTCGGATATTGCTTAATAACCGTGCGTCCAGCTTGCCTCCCCCCCACCCCCCACGGTAAATCCTTCGCCTCCGCCGGCCGTGATTATTAAGTTCCGACTCGCAAACATGGCGGCCGGGCGCACGCCTAGTCTCCTGTGGTTGGCTTGAAATATTGCCGCGGGGAAAGAACTGAAGGCGCTGCCAGAATGCGAAACTAATTTTCAGCTGCATTGTAGGAACGCTCCAACGATATTCTGAAACAGTAACATCATCTTTGTAACATTTGATACGATACTACTTTGAATATAAAACATGGAATTCCACAAGGCTCTGTCCTAGGACCCCTCCTCTTTTTGTTGGAAACTTATCCGACAATGTTAGGAGTGTTTTATTTGCAAATGACACACTAACTTGACTGTGAGAAAAACAGATTGGTTTAATTGGTTTCATTAATATTAAATTTTGAAGTAAAAAAAAAAAAGCATTACATTACGTTTAAAACAAAAAATTATGAACAGTCGGATTTACATACAATCTATAAAAATAACACAATCTTAAAAACAAAGAGTATAAAATTCCTTGGCATTAAAATAGATGAGAAACTCTGTTGGCATGAACATATCACTTCACTACTGCACTTTTCATTACAAATACTTTCTCTAACAGCAGATCTAGAATTAAAAAAACTGATGTACTCCTCATATTTTCATTCCTGATGTCATATGGCATAATTTTTTGGGGGAAACTCTTCACAAAGTAAAAAAGTTTTCAAAGCACAGAAAAGAGCTATTAGGATGCTGTACAGGATAAAACCAAGAACTTCTTGCAGACAACTCTTTAAAAAACTTAATATTCTTACAATGACATCTCAGTATATATATATATATATATATATATTCTCTCATGTGCTTTGCCATAGAACATTTTAACCTGTTTACTTCTAATTCACAGGTACACAATTTCAATAAAGGAAACAGAAATAACTTGCACAAAACACAAACATCTCTGTCATTAGTACAAAGAGGAGTTAATTATTCTGGGATACATCTGTTTAATAAACATCCCAAGAGTATGAAACAGTTTGGTGATAATAAAGAAAGAAAATCTGAGAGCTTATCTTATTGGCAACTCATTCTACTCCATTCAAGAATTTGAACAAAATAATTAATTGTATTCAATATGACTTTTTGAAAAGCTCAGTTGTAAAAAATAGTGTTTCTTTTTATTCTCTTTATTTGTCTTTGTAATTTGTAATTGTTTCCACTATGATTATGACTCATATTGTATGTATATGTATTAACCATGACATGTTTCACATCCCAGAGGTCCTTCCTCAGCAAGGATCCATGGAACAAGATTCATAAATAAATGAATTAAATAAAAAGATTGGGAAGACGATTAAAAATATTTGATCATTGCCATATTGGAGAGAAAGAATAAAAGGGAACCACAGCAAAATTACCTTTGTGACTAAAAACTTTGGATGCTTTATATTACCAGTATAAGAGAAAATCAATTCAGAGACGATAAAAAAGATCTTAATTTATTATTTGCATCTTATTTTAATTAAAATTTCAATAAATAAAGAACTATTGAAAGAGAGCTATCTACACAAATATTATAAATGCGAAAGTAAGTCTCTGTCAACTTGTTACATTTTCACGACTAAACAACTAAAACGATCTTGACAGGGAAATCATTATGAGAAACATAGGATACTATTTCACGATAAATTATATATATTTTGTCATAAAATTTTAAAAACTAAACGGTGGCAGACAGAGTCTCTATAATGTTATATCGCTCCCTCCGGCTTTGTTTCTCTCGCAGCCATTTTGTGAATGATCTGTTGATAAATTTCATCTACACACACAACTTCTTATATAGTATTGATGAGGATTTGCGCTACATGTGTGATAAACACTGCAAGTAGCTGGGGTGCACTCGGAAAAGATTTGTTTCTCCCATGGGCTAGCTCAAGGGTTTCCAACACCCAGAGGCTACTTATTTATTTATTAATCTTGTTCCATATATGCTTCTGGACTTCTGGAATGCGAAACATGTCATGTTTAATACATATATATATATATATATATGAATAGTAATCGTAGTGGAAAAAAATATGTTATAGATACAAAAAATAATAAAATAAAACAACTGAATTTTGAAAAAGTTGTTAGATACAATTCATTCTAATTAATTATTATCAAAAGACAGCAAAACCAAAAAGTTGTTAGATAGAATTCATTCTAATTAATTCTTATCAAAAGACAGCAAAACCAAAAAGTTGTTACATAATTGCATAGTCTCGTTTTTAGAGACTGCACAAAAAAAAAAAAAAAATACCGTTTAGTTGTAATTTTCTCTTGCACGAAGGAGATTATTCTGGAGAAAATGTCTGTCATTAAATGTCTTAGGCCCAGCGCACACGACGCGACTGTTTTGTGACAACAGTTGCAAACCCGCAACTGTTATGTGACCTTGGAATTGCAGGATGGTGGAGAACTGCACACGACGCGGTCGGTTTCAAGGTGCGTTCCCACGATCCCTCTTAACGGAGGTCTCCCGGGACGGGACGGGACGGGACGGATACCCAGCAACACGCCATGGGAACGGGGCCGCCTCGGCTATAGTGGCAGTCACGAAATTAGTCCTGTGAAGGTCACGGAGTATCCGAACAGTGTTGCAAATCAGCAAAAAAAAAAAATCAACTTTCAGTAATGAGTGCGAAAAATTTCTAAAACATAATACTTAACATGCGGAACAAGGTGGTGTGCTTTATAATTCCAAATATTTGTGTGACTGTTTTTTGTTTTAAAAGTAATTTGTTTCCATGAAAATTAGAAATCAAAATACTTTTCACTTCAACCGACAGAAAAAGCAATAAAAATAATAAGAAATAACTCAAAAAAATTTATGCGCCTTCCTGAAAGTTAACAGACTTATACCGAATACATTCTACTCATTAAATAGGGAAGCATGTGAATAAAAAAAAAAAAAAAAAATGTTACACGAAGCGCTTAGTTGTTTCGGCTGTGTAATGTAAAATGCTGTCGCTGACTAACTTCCGTTTTATTTGTTTACGTAAAAACTTCCAGCGAGAAAGTTTCTAAGAAAATACTGAAATTAATTCTGGTAGCAGGCAAAGCCTCTTCAGACAACCCCTTTTGGATTGTTTCACAGTTTATATTTGCGCGAATGATTGCGCGCAGCGCATGCTCCAGTGCCGGCTGGTCGGTGGGTTCGTTTACGACTGAGAAACATATTTCCTGTCCTCCACAGAAAAGCTATTTTCAGGTTCTGTAAGAATTATTATTGTCATTATACACAATGGAGCATACATGACAAATTTCGCGAGAAAACTTCAAAAGCAAAGACAAAACGAAAATTAATTTATCAAATATAAGGGACCGGTTATACATAAAAATGACTGCCACAAATACCTCCATGTCAGTGTTTGTAATTTATCGAAGTATTTTTTTTTTTTGCGTATTAGTTATTGGTAATATTCCTTAAAAAATACTTTAAAATATCTGCTACAATGATTTTAATTAGGTTTCCAATGCCCAGGCGACCTGCAGGTTCACGAATATTAGTTCTGTCTGTTAATACACTAATTGCATGATTATGTTCCTGAACATCACCACCATTAACATTACTCGAATAGGCCTTAAACTAAGGAAATAAAGCGACCGCGTGTAAAGATACGCATGGACGACCGGCAAAAGCTAATGTGGCAATGTCGCCGGCCCAACCAAGGGACAGAGGGTTGGTGCGGGCAGGGGAGGTAGTGGAGACTACGTGACCTTGGCAGGTTTAATTTCATGACGCCGACTATAACGGGGATGAAACGCAGCTACCCACTCTATGTCGGTAAACATCACAGGCATTTGTAGTGGAGCGCTGTTGCCATCGGTTTGCAGCAGTAGTGCGCACGCCTTCTGTTGCTGTAAAGTACTCTGTGCCAAACGACACTAGGCAACGTTGTGCGGAGGTGGCGGCGAGGTAGCGAGGGCTAACCTGCCGCGCGCACTCATCCCTACACTTCGGCGTGCCGCCTCCGTTGCAAGACGCCATGGGAACGCAGCTTTAGACCGGTCTCAAACCAGTTTTATGCAACCGTGGATCCGTGGTCGCAGTTGGGTTGCAGACTTCAGTCGAAAAAATCCACGAGTGTTTAGGGCTTATTTTTTTTCAAACACAATATGAGTGATAAACAATTTAATTTAAAATTCGTTGAAGAGGTGAAAAAATATGAAGTACTTTACAACTATAAACTTGCAGGACATTCAACAAAAAAGTTCCTTAAATATTGATGCACCCAATACTTCCTCTGTACCCTGCGTATCCTGTGGTATGATAATAATTAATAAGGGGGCATCCATAAATTACGTGAGGTGTTTTTCAGGATTTCCGGACCCCCTCCCCCTTCTGGTGAGACTTCGTGAGGTCTGGTCTGACTCCCCCCCCCTCTGGTGAGATCAGGGCCGTGAGACCCCCCCCCCAGAAATCGCCGTCGCAACTTTTTGAGATTTTTTCGAGATTTCTTTTTTTTAGGTCTCACCGTTCCTAAGCCGGTTACACCCACACTTTTTGACGAAATACCCCCTAAAATCGGCCTCCGAGTGATTTGGTGAGATTTAGCCGCACCCCTCCCCCCATATTTCACCTCACGTAATTTATGGACGCTCCCTAATCTCCCTCGTCTGAATTCGACATCGCAAAATTTCTACAAACTCCGCACTGTCTATTAGACCGAGTGCGGACAGAAGTTTCGTTTAGGTTGCAGTCTGGTTGCGAGCGCAACTGGTTTGCAACCAGTGCTGCCAACCACCAGGCCTTGAATACCCGTAGACGGCCGCTAAAATTTCCGTACATTAGGTACAAAAATCCGGAGACTCTCTAACTGAAAGACTGAAACAATAATTATTAAAGGGAGAGTCAAAATTAAGAATACTTTTTATATCCACGTCTTTAAAATTCGAAATACAAAATAATATTCTACATTGAAAGTAAGAAATATCTCTGAACATGTTTTATACAATCGTCACTTTATCACTGCTGCTGCTGTGCCCACTTCTTCTTCTTCTTCTTCTTGTTTCTGTTTATTCTTTTTTTTTTATTGAGCATACATTTTCTTTGTTGACATTAAATTTAACAGATATTCTGTAACAGGAAATGTTTAAAAGCCGTGCCAACGAGCGTGTAACCGTGCATAAAGAGTGCTCCGATAGTTCTGTATCACGGTGTTTTAAGATATACAAAATTTGTAATCAAAAAGAATATTAGCTTTTTTTCATTTCAGTCGTTGGTTCACACGAGTGGTTTGCAAGGAAACGATTCACAATTATCGACAATTCTGTGACGTTTTGATACTATACCCTCAAAGTTTTACAAAACATGAATATGAGGAATAACATCGACAAATAATAAAAAGTAGCAAAAAATCCATGGATATTTTAACAAAATTCGGAAATCCTAACTCTTTTAAAAATAAAAATCCGTAGATCTACGAATAAATCCGTAGAATTGGCTGCACTGTTTGCAACTGTTGTCGCAAAACAGTCGCTCCTGTGCTCTGGGCCTTACTCAATTTGTTCCGCGGAAGTACTACAAGCACAAGAAAAGTTTAGTGCGTTTTCTTAACGACCACTCCGTTGTAGTTCCAGATTTATGGCGGATATTTTGCCTGTATGATCCCGATTTTTCACTTCTGTCCCGGCCGGCGTTACGAGATTTTTTTGCCCTGTTTCTTTCGTGTTCTGCGCGAAAGCTTGAGTGGAGAGAGCTGACTGGAGGTGAAGTTTATTGCGGCGCGTGTGTTGGTAGCCCTGTGGGGGTGGAATGGTAAATGGCCACCCCCCCACACCTCCCAGTCGCTCCCCCGTGACCGATGGTCGACCATTATTCTCGGAGCGGGCGACTTGAAGAGGTCGAAGTTTAAGGCGGGACCCAGCATTGAGCCGTGGGGAATGTCTCAAGTTTTTCTCTGTGCGACAGCTGAGGGAGTGGTTGGTGATTTATTCACCTAATGATTCAGGAGAGAAGAGGAGTGGGAAGTACGCTCTTGTATACTTGTCTGGGGAGCGATGCTTTGACGGGAGATACTCAGAAACGTAGTTCTTGTTAGATTGCCCTCATCGCCACTCATAAAGCAAGAAGATCGCCTCGTTACGTTGGTACAACTTTCCCTACGCCAAAAAAATCGCACTGCAGCAGTTACTTAAGTTCAAATGAGGAGTATTTTTGCTTCCAGCTTGGGATTAAGAGCTGTATTTAAATGGAGTTTGTATCACCCATGTATGAGATCATCCACGTTACAGTATTGCATAGCCTTCGAGTAAAACTAATTTTGGAGAAAATATTTAATTTAATTGCCCTCTGGTGGTAATTTCCATATACATTTTACAATTTCCTGTACCCGCCTGTGCCCTCTAAGAATTTCAACTTTAAAATTTGTCAACGTTTTTGATAAATTATTCATTATTTCTCTTGATAATTTATTCCAACTACAGATCCCCTTACCTACCAAAGATAATTTTTTCACACCTTGTGCCTGAAATCGAGTGCCAGCTTGTGGTCATGGTCATCTTTTCCCTTCCACGCGTAACTTTTCATTCTCACAGCAATATCTTTCCATGCTTCATCACCAATAAACGCCCTGTACACTCCCATGACCCTCTTCACCCTCCTCCTGTCTTCCAGTTCTTTTATCATATGAGTTACTGATTGTGTTCTGCGTTAATTTCCACAGACAAATCTAGCAGCCTTTTTTGCTCCAACTCCTGTATTTGATACTCAAAATGTGGTTCCCATACAGCACTACCATATTCCAGCAATGGTCTGACCAACGTTTTGTAACCCAATTCCTTTACTTCTCTCGTACATCCCATCGTCACTCTCTCCAACAACTTTCAAGATGTAATGAATGTTTTTGTCGGATGGCCGTGGTGTATAGTTCTTACTTGGCTAAATTGGTTTTCTTCTGCCACACAGTGATTCTTCTTCATTATCTGGCACCTAGATAAATTGTGAGTTTCAATGGTATCGGAGAATCATACGGGTTTTATGCTCTAGTCGAATAAAATACTGAAGTCGCTATACTCGATGTTTATTGCAACATACTTAATAATTCTGATACAAGTGAAATAGTGAACGATTAGGGCACCAGTGTTATACGTTGACCCAAATAGAATTAAGATATCCCACAAATTGTATAATAAACACTCTACGGCGCAGATAATAAAAATAAGTGATTATGTGTCGACTCATAGTATAACACCAAGAAGTAAACAGATAGATATAGAACTGTAAAAGAATGGAAATGTAAAAGATCACACAATTTAAACTGTTGTGTATAGAACTGTAAAGTAATGTAAATTATGTAATTTTAAATCTGTAAAGGAAATGAAATGTAAATTGTTAAACTATGTAAATAGAACTGTAAAGTAATGAAATGTGAATTGTAAAAAAACGCAAAGAACTTGGCTGTGTGGCTGATAAGGCCGAAAGCCATATAAATAAATAAATAACATTTCGAACTATGTGCACGCTCCGTAATGTGAGCAATGCTAAGTTTCTGTAGTAGAAATTATTCTTCGACAGATGGTGAACGAGAATTGGCGGCGGCGATCGATCGGTAGGTGATCCGAGGCAGTGCGGATGTTTTGCGTAAGCGGAGGTGGAAAAATAAATTTATAATTATTTAGATTTTAATATCGAAAATAAACTTAAAATAAAAAGTATATTTTTATGCCAAATTCCACATTTTTCATAAGTAAAGTCTATTTCCATATAATACTGCCTTATTGATTTATTTTTTTGCCTCATCTTTCAGCAACAGAAAACGTGGGATGATTTCAAAAGTGAATTAAATTATTTAGATAACTAAACACCCGTCTAAAAAAAACAATCTTTGTCACATGAACTTTGCGGAGTTCACTGTTCTAGCGGCCCATTCACAGTACAACTTGTGGGACCTACCATGATCCGATTTTTGATAAAGGACTCTTGATGGGCCGTGAAAGGGGTTACACGACTACATGTAGGATTTGGTGGATGTTGCTGGACAACCAGCACGGGTTCTTGCCGTCCAATAAGCTATGGCGGCGTTGGATCGTGATTGGAGGAAACATCCTGCGAGTGTGCGATAAGGACACAAGGTGTGCGGCGAGAAAGTATGAGTGGAAAGGACTGCTTGGAACATTCTGTTGCGTGAATGGGTGAGCGCATCCTACGGTAGTTCTACACGAAGGTCCTGTAAGCTGGACCGTGAATAGGCCGCTTTGCTGTACATGGACGTTCAAACTTGTAAATTCGTCGCTTAGGTAATAAAACCATTCAGCTCATTATTACTTTCATTGCAAGACTGTAAAAAAAAAAAAAAAAAAAAAAAAAAACTTCGCTGTCGCTAGCTAAGCGATGATGGGCCGAATCTCGTATGAAGAGAAAAGAATAATATCCATCGCAATATAAACAAAACATCTGCTACATATTCGCATTAAAAATTGCGGATGTGGAGGTAACATTTCACGCGAAAGTACCGCACTTGCGGATGCGAATGCGCATATCCGTTGCATCCCTAATTCAGACATTGACTGTATTTTTTTATTTTTTTTTTTTTACTTATTGCTTTACACCCCGTCGACCTCTAGGGTCATTTGAGGCGGGATGGGACTGGGGACAAGGAACGGGAAGCAATTCGGCCATGGCATTTTTGAAGGAAGCATCCCGGCATTCGCCTGGAGTGATTTGGGAAACCATGGAAAACCCAAATCTGGATGCCCGGACGGGGATTCGAACCGCCGTCCTCCCGAATGCGAGGCCAGAACGTTAACTGTTCACCCACCACGGTCGGTTGACTTATAAGGCAGTCTGCATCTGCTGTGTGACTACCGACACGAAGGCTAGCGTCTGACCTGCCGCAAGCAAGGTAATGAGCGTGGCGGGTGAGCGGTAACGCTCTGGCCTCGCATTCGGTTTCACCAAATAACTCCAGGCGAATGCCGGGTTGGTTTCCTCAACAGGCCATGGCCGAATTCCTTCCTGTTGCTTGCCCCCAATCATCTCCCTCCTGTAATGACCTCAACGTTGACGAGGCGTAAAGCCATAAGCGAAAAAAATGTGAGGCGGCGACAGCGTCACCATGAAGCACTCCCGCCCGCTGTGGTGCCGCAGGAAGCGCGTGGGAATACGTATTTTGGCTGCACGGTCCAGGGGGCGCAATTTTCCCCTCGCGTAGGCGGCAGGCGGCGCGGAAAACCCATCTCCAGGCCGCCGTCTACTGTGCCACTTGCTGTCACGGCTGCCAACCCAACAAGACGCCGACCACGAAACTAGTGCAATGATATGAAACAAACTTTGGCTCTTAACTTAAAGAAATACAATAATTTTTAAAGCAAATGTTTAATCACTAGGTTGTGCGTATGATACGCGTGTTGGATGCTTTTTTGATGGGTGAAATCTTATGAGTTCTTATCACCAACATGCTTCAATAACAGTGGCGTATTGCGCGTATGAAATTCATAGTTTTCAGTTTTCACTTCTGTCCGCAATGGTTTTTTTTTTTCCTTTCGAGTGTTACGTCTCGTCGACGTCTGGGTCATTAACGGTGGGAGAGTGTAGCATTTCTTAAATGATCACTGTTTATCATTAAGAAAAGTGCCGTGTTGCTCTTTTACTACGTTTTATTATTATTCGTGATTGTGCCTTCAATATGTTTATCTGTATTTATATATACCGTAATATGCCTTTTGTGCGGCTATAGTAAATAATTAATTTGTTAGCCGTTATTATGCACAATTTAAATCACTATTTTATTTACTTTAAATACATCGATCTTTAAATACATAATCGGACTTCTTCCTGCAAGTTCTCCTTAGCGCTGACCTAGGCAATCTCCTAGTTAATCTCTGTATATCTGTTGCTATAGAAACCCTTTTTAAAAGAGTATTGATAGGCCCGTGCCATGGAACTTATACTTCAAAGATGTCATTATAATATCTGTTATACTACAAGAGGTATGGGCGCAAAAAAGGGGGAGTGATTTAGGCCGTGGCCTTTTGAAGAAACCATCCCGGCATTCGCCTGCAGTGATTTGTGGAGACCATGGAAAACGGAGATTTGGATGTTCGGAGGGGGATTCGAACGCACGTCCATTCGTTTACGATGCCATAGCGTTACCGCTTACACGCAGGGATCGGTCGTAGTAACACAACTCTTATATTTGATACCCATCTTGTGAGTCCCATACTGGACCACTATACTCAAGCAATGGTCAGACCAAAGTTTTCTAAATCGTTCCCTCACTTCCATGGTATAACCATCTCAAGAATATATATATATATATATATATATATATATATATATTTATTTATTTAAATGCTTCTTCCTATTAACAAATGGTATCCCAAGATATTTGCACTACTAGTTCGTTTGGTGTTGTAACGTCTTGTTTTTGACGTCATTAAAATTAGAATAAAATAATGAGATGCATTCATTAATAAATTAATTTGCAAAATTAATCCCGGGTGGAAGTGTTCTCTATCCGAGAGAAGCGACATTCCAATTCTGAAATACCTACTTTTAATCAAAGCAATTGTAATTTTAAAATACCATTAAAAAACGCAAATCTTCATCTATTCAAATGATATACTGGTACATTGGAAAGGAAGTTATTGAAAGCAGGGTTTACAACACCTATTATTTTCTTTGAATATAAAATTGATTGGTTTATTGAACAGAACTGAATATTAAAAGTTTCTTTTGAACAATTTAGAGCATGATTCTCATCTCAGAGCGTTGCCTAGGGTTGAATGACGCAAGAGTGTCTATACATCGTCGGCGTTCTTTACCGTGGCAGATGACGTGCAGATAAAACAGAGTCTCATAGACCCTGTTGATCAGCTGGGCGCAAGGTCGCTTGGCGAGGTAGCTCCCCGCAGCTCTCCGGCAATCTCCCGTGGTGCGCCGGTGCGGATTGTTTGCTGGCCAGAAGCAGAATGTCCTTCCCTCCCGCTTGTTCGCTCCGTTGAAAACTTGCAAGCTTCCGAGTTTTATCAGACGCCGGAAATTTCAGCGAGTCGCAGCGTTTGGCGGGTCGTCCAACATCTCCATTGGCGCTCCTCATGCAACATAAAAAACTTATGGTTTCTAAAAGTTCGTAACACAGTTTGATTCGCTGGTTCCCAACAGAGGTGTTCCGCAACCTGACTTTTTCTCCGAAGCATCGTTTCTCTAGTTTCAACTTTCTACTGCACCAGGAAATCCTCATTTCAACACAGTTCCTATACTGTCCTTTGAATTTCATTGAATGTGTAAAGCTTTTAACTTTACGGCCTGCCATAAATCGTTCGGTCTTTCAGCGCAGATATGAGTCACCTGGCTCTCGCCGATGCCAAAGAAACGTGGAATTCACACCCATAAATTTCCCGTCACTAAGGGACATTACAGTGTTTATGAGATGTGTGACAGAATTGCTCAGAAGCTGCTCAATACATTTTTATCTTGTCATCTATCATAACCCTGTAATCGCACTGGGTGATGGGGAACTGCAGCTTGACGTGGAATTAGGGTTGCCAACCGTCCGGTTCTAACGCGATTTGTCCGTGTTCGGTGCACTACATGCGACCGGACACAAAATGTCCGGTTATTAAGGAATTTTAAAGATTACGCGTTGAAGCTTTTTATATATATGTGCAGGATGTTAACAAAGTAGCCGCGTTTATAAGTTCGTAATTCCAGGTGTTGATGTGAACTAAGATGTTTGGAGGACAATTCTCAACTCTTTGAACAGAGTTATGTTGATAATTTTATTTGTAAATACATGCAAATACCTTTAGTTTTCATTTCCGTGTTTTTTTTAATGACGATTGTGAATGATTTTGTACGAATTTTGATCTTTTCAATGTGATTTTAATTGTTTAAGTATTGTTAGAATTCGAGAAACGTCGGTCGGAAATCTTCGAATTATTATAGGAATTTCTGTAGCCTCTATACAGGGTGTTACAAAAAGGTACGGCCAAACTTTCAGGAAACATTCCACACACACAAACAAAGAAAATATGATATGTGGACATGTGTCCGGAAACGCTTACTTTCCACGTTAGAGCTCATATTGTGGACGGCTGTGATACAATATGCCATTCTCCAGGGCTGCATCAGCGCATCAGGGATTCCATGCGACGGAGGGTGGATGCATGTATCCTCGTTAACGGAGGACATTTTGAACATTTCCTGTAACAAAGTGTTTGAAGTCACGCTGGTACGTTCTGTTGCTGTGTGTTTCCATTCCATGTTTAATGTGATTTGAAGAGAAGTAATAAAATGAGCTCTAACATGGAAAGTAAGCGTTTCCGGACACATGTCCACATAACATATTTTCTTTGTTTGTGTGTGAGGAATGTTTTCTGAAAGTTTGGCCGTACCTTTTTGTAACACCCTGTATAAAGCGAACCGCAGAGACGAATTAGTTTTAGTTTTAAAGTTAGTTTCGAAGGAGACACAAATATTGCTACCAGCAACATTCATATGTAGGAATGACCGTGAAAATAAGATAAGAGAAATCAGGGCCAGAACAGATTCGTTTCGGTACTCATTTTTCACACGAGCGATTAGGGAGTGGAATAGAAAGGATTTACCGAGCGAGTAAACTTAAAATCCGACAGGAGTGGCTCTCGATAAAGCACTCCAGCCATCCTGATCTGGATTTTCCATGGTTTCCCCAGATCGCTCCAGGCGAATGCTGGGATGGTTCCTCACAATAGCCCATGGGCGCCTCCTGCCATATCCCGTATATCCCTTCCAAACTATTACCCTTTCGGATAGGTGCAATGCACCCTCCGTCACACACTTTTAGTGAATCACGGAGTAATAACAATAATAATAAGTTGATTGAAATTTAGAATCCCTGGAACATTTTTAAGTTTGTACCAGTGGCGTAGCTAGGTCAACAAGGGCCCCGGTGCAAAAAAATTATTTTGGGCCCTCAGGCCAGATGGGCGACCTTTTCTTTGCTTTGTGTTGCTGGTAAGGGTGTCCTGAGGTGAGGGGCTGGGGGCCCCTGAGCAATGGTTGCCCCCCCCCCCTAACCAGTGAGGGCCCTTAATCAGGGGCTTGCACCGCCTAGCACCAGTGTTTGTCAAACATTTAGCTAGCTCCACGTACCACTATAAAATTTCCCAGGCAATGGGGAACCCCCTTAAAAAAAAACTGAGACCTTTTTTTTAGTTCCACTATTGGCAACAATGAGCAATATTCATCATTGTGCGTGTTAAGCCTCGTATCCACTTGAGCACACTCAGGCGAATGAGCCGCTCATTCATTTGAGCGCGCTCGTTCGAGCGTGCTCAAGGAAAAAGAAATTTTGGTCGAACGAGCCTGGTTTCAGTGCTCAGAAAACGCTCGGCTATTGACGTGTCGTCACGCATAGCTGCGGCCTTTATTATTATCCACACGATGTCAAAACAGAGAAGAAAATTACCAAGTTGATGGATTAGAGAAAGTCATCGTCTGCGAAGAAATTATCTTAATAATTTAATTCGCTAATTGACTTTAGAAGAAGACAATGAGGTATTTCAAAAGTTTAGGAGATCGATTTCGAACATTTGCTGTCATTAGTTGGACCTCATATTAAAATGCACGATACGCCTATGCGTGAGGCGATCCCACCAGAAGATAACATTTATAACTTTAAGATTCCTAGCCTCAGGAAGTCCCAACACAAGCCTGCAGTATACTATGTTCAAAGTATATAAACAAAGCATCATCCGTTTAGTACGGGTAGTCACGGGTAGTCTGTGATGGCACTATTGAGTCACTCCAAAATTATATGAAGGCTGGTACCTATTTTTAATTTATGTTTACAAATATAGATTTAAAGGTTATTTTTATGTTTTTTTTAAAATTATGGCATTGATTTCAAGTTTTTAATAAAAATTGGTAAAACAATTATATTGCCTGGCACAAAATCAATATGATTTTAGGCACTTAGGATCTGAATTTCGTAACACCAAATTCAATCAAAATCCGTTCAGCTGTGAAAAATACTATTAAAAAAAACTTACCACTTCCCGTTATAGAAGTTCTCTTCTGTTTTGATCGTTCTCGCCTGAATGACCCTAGCTGACTTGTTATTTTTTTGTTTACATAATCAATACTAAACTTTAATATCTCGCTGATTTCACGCCATGCACCTTATTTTTTAGTTCGATTATAATACTGGAGCTATCCCATAACACCCTCTTTGATTCATATGCATCAATTAGAGTTAAGCAAATTTCATTGTCCCACGTGCTCGCGCTCATTGTAGAAACCGACAAATACCGTCCACACAGAGCGCCGAACAAACACTGGCTCCCCTTTGAGCATTCCAAAATACCGACAACCGATCGGCTCGCCCCGAGCGCGCTCGCTGTCGTTCGCTGCGAGCGTGCTCAGACGTCCACACTTGAGCCGCTCGCTTCACTGAGCGGCTCATTCGCCTGAGCGTGCTCAAGTGGATACGAGGCCTTATGCGTTTGAGACAGCCAGTCCGCCATTACGTAAATCTTGCCGCGAACCCCCTACGATCAACTGGTGAACTTGAGAAACTCTCTTTTATTTTATTTTTATTTTTTTACGCCTCGTCGACGGCTAAGGTCATTGGAGGCAGGATGGGACTGGGGACAAGGAACGGGAAGGAATTCGGCCATGGACTTTTTGAAGGAAGCATCCAGGCATTCGCCTGGAGTGATTTGGGGAAACCATGGAAAATCCAAATCTGGATGCCCGGACGGGGATTCGAACCCACGTCCTTCAGAATGCGAGGTCAGAACGTTAACCGTTCACCCACCACCTCGGTGAGAAAGTCTGTATTACTTCATACAACCAAATACCTATCACCACGTTTTATTGGAAGTGAGGAAGATATAAAGTAAGTAAGTTGTATGGAAGAGTTGACGAGATCACGGGTTCGGGACGGTTAGGAGCGTCTGTTGAAATCATCGGTATTGTTGCAGAAGGCGTTTCCCACACCTCGACCAAGGTAGTGACTGATAACTTGAGGTATTATCCCGCGCACGTTCGTCAGCACGCCGCAGTTCTCAACCTGATGTCGATTTAACGAGTGGAAACTCGCCCAAAAGATGACCAAGTAGGAACTCTCAAGTCGCAGTCTCCTCGGGGGAAATTGTGCGTCCGGTGTGGTGGTAGCACCGGGAAGCTCATTTCTGGGTAATTTCCGGCGGCGCTGCTGGAGTGGGAGACCGCTGGAGAAATGCAATCCTCTCCTCGCTAAAACACCTTCCAGCCGGCGAGGGAGAAGGAGGCGGCGGCAATTCCCCCGGCACTCGCCGCGCGGAGGCGATTGGACGCCATTCCAGTCTGCAGTCCGGTGTTTTCTCGTCGGCGCAAGAGGCTGCGAGCAGCGAAGCAAAATCCGAAGCAATTTCCGCCACTAAATTGCACAAAGAAGACGAAATAAAGAGAAACAAGGAATCTGGCGTGTGAACTGTTAAGGTTCGGGTCAGCCATTCGGGAATAGGTTGGCTCTATCCGCTGTCTGGCTGTCTGCAGAACCGCGAATCATCGCTGAATACAATGCGACGCCTTTCACTGCGTTCAGGGATTCTGCACTACAGGGATGACCATCGTAGGCGAGTATGACGGTGACTCTAGCGAGAGTAAATAATATTCTACATCTACACCTGTACTCTGCAATTCACAAATTCTGTCAGTGGCAGAGGGTGCTAAGCACCAGTTCTAATTCAGCGCATTCTAATCCCGAACAGAACGAGGAAAGAAAGAATACATAAAATCATCAGTACGGCATCTTATTTCTCGAATCTTATCCCTCCTGTCACTGCTACCTAAATCGGTTGGCGGAAGAAATATTTCGTTGCACTCGTAAATTAAAGATTTTCGCATATTTTTTAATTTAATTTTTTAATTGGAATGGAGCACAGGCTCCGGTGGCAATTTCCCTAAACACACCCATCTTCCTCCTATCCTGCACCCACCTACAAAATTTTATCTTTAAATTATTTCAAAGTTTTCGGTAAATTATTCATCATTTCTCTTGGTAACTCACTACAATCCCTGACACCCTTACCTAAAAAAGAGAATCTCCCTACACCCTTGTACCTGAAATCGAGTGCCAGCTTGTGGTCATAGTCATCTTTTCCCTTCCATGCACTACTTTGCATACCTATTGAAATATCTTTCCATACCTCATCGCCAGTATATGGCCTGTATACTCCCATGACCCTCCTCATCCTCCTCCTGTCTTGCAATGAATCCCATTTCAGCTCCTTTATCATATCCGTCACTGATTGCATTCTGCAATAATTTCCAGAAACAAATCTAGCAGCCCTTCGTTGCACCCTCTCCAACTCCTGTATTTGATACGTAAAATGAGGGTCCCATACTACACTACCATATTCGAGCAATGGTCTGACGAAAGTTTTGTAACCCAATTCCTTTACTTCTCTCGTACATCCCCTCATCACTCTCTCCAACAAGTGCAGAACATTGAAAACTTTTCCTATCACCTGTCCAATGTGTCCAGCCCAGTTAAGCTTGTTACCAAATGTAATGCCAAGATATTTACATTTCAAGTCTTCAGCAAGCAATTCTTTCCCCACCTTATATTCATAATTTACCTTTTGTTTTTTATTTGTGTATCTAATAAGCTGACTCTTTTTCAGCAAATTCAAACGAAAACGACGTCGTCTGTCCGCCAAACAATCCCAGCCAAACCCGCGTATCAGCTCTGTGACACGTAAGGACTGTAACTAGCGGTCACGAATCGAGCGGCTCTCCCCTGTACTTTCTCTAACGCGCCAATCAATCCCATGCTATACGGATCCCAAATTGCACAACAGTATTCCAAATGCGGACGCACTAGTGTTTTGTACGCTATTTACTTTGTATGAGCATACAAAATACGACGTATAAATCGTAGTTTAGAATTAGCAGTGGTTAATTCAATCATTTATTTATTAGTTTATTTAATTTGTGAAGTTCCGTCGAGGAGAGTCTAGCGGGACGTTCGCTGACGATTTTTATGGTCACGTGACTAGAAGATAAGATCTCAGTTAGTCGGCAATAGAGTTACATCTTCTGGAAATCGCGACAAAGAATTTTAGATGATATAAATAAAACTAGACTGAACTGTCGAAGTGGAAACTGTAGAGTTCGGAGAGAAGTTCTCTTCACGACCATATTGGCTATTCCATCAAGAATCTACCAGATGTTCAGCAATGTCGAAGGGGTGTTTGGTTTTATGAGTGTCGTTTTTCATTAAAAGAAAATTTTTTGAAACTGACTCTATTTTCGTTAAAAACAATTGTTTCTGACTCATGAATTATAACGGAGTAGATAACGATCTTGCAAGTTCATAAAAAAATATTGAAGGGAAGAATTCTACGAGTCTAGCGACGAAGAATTATCATATAAATCATTACAGGACAAGGGTAGAGGTCCCACTCTCCCAGTGTTCTGGAGAGGCACAGCGGTGTTACTGCTGACGTCATGGTGTGGGGAGCCACTGGGTGTGACTTCAGGTCACGGCTGGTAGTGATTGAGGGAACTCTGACGGCACAACGGTACGTCACGAACATCCTGCGTCCTCATGTGTTACTCCTGGCGTCATGGTGTGGGGAGCCATCGGGTGTGACTCCAGGTCACGGCTGGTAGTGATTGAGGGAACTCTGACGGCACAACGGTACGTCACGGACATCCTGCGTCCTCATGTGTTACAATGCTCGTCCACACACGGCACGTATGTCTGCGTGATGTTGAAGTACTCCCGTGGCCAGCAAGATCCCCAGATCCGTCCCCGATAGAACATGTGTGGGACTAGCACTGACGTCAACTCCGTCCCAGTGCCAGTATCCAGGATATCAAGGACCAGTTACAACAGTTGTGGCCAGCTTGCCTCAGGAGAGGACACAACGGCTGCATGACAGCCTTCACAACCGAATCAGTGCATGCATCCAGGACAGAGGGGGTGCAACGTCATACTGATAAGTGACGTCACACTGCCAAGTTCTTCGTAAATCCGTCTCGATTTCAGCAACCACTGTAATAACATCACATACCCTCTCAAACTGTGAAGTTTAGTTTCGTTCCCTCCTACAGTTCTGGGTGTTTCACTTTTTTTTGACAGGAAGTTTACATTCTAACAGTCGTAACATTTAATTGTAGCAACCAGTGCATGGCCTTGTGTCCACACCCAGTTGTGCGTTGTAATTGACGCCTCAAGCTGTGCCTACTGTTCCCCGGGGAGGGGGCCATTGTTATCGCGCTGTGTCTGCACGGGCGTGCGTTGAGGTTAGGGTAGGCGGTGTGGGGCAACTCGATTAGCTTATTGGCAAGCGATTAACCCTCTGCCTGGGGTGGTTGGAGGCGCACTGATTAAACTAGCCTTATTAGTCGCCCATTAGTACCGGAACGGCAGGACAGGCCCACACAGCGCTCCATAAGGGACCGGTACCGCACGGATCAGTGTTGGGTCCCACGTTATTCAATGCGTACTGTTGGGATACATAAATCAGTATCACATCCAACTGATTATAAACACACTTTGTTCGAAACTTCGTTAATTATCTGAATTTATAGCACGAAAATTTAGTCACTACTCCATAGCAAATTGAGTTTGAGTGACAGAATTCTTTTTAATCTGTTTTAAAATAATTCTTTTCCAACCTCCCGAACTCCACTTACACAAGGCGTCTTATGTGTCCATTTACCTACTTTTTATTCTCTAATCTTGGCTTCTTTTAAAACTCTTCACTTCCACTGTATCCTCTGCTTCGGGATTCGCCAGCCCCGTATGTGTCGGTACGTGAACTACCAATCAATCTACTATTTTTGTAAGTGACATCCTAGCCATCAGTTCAGAAGTGAGTGGTCAAGCATCGTTCCACAAGGATCATTCTTGGGATCCACCTTACGCAATCCGCATTTTCTGTTAAACAGTAGAGATACATATTCGTCGCCACGCAAATCTATAAAACAGTATTCCATCTAGTTGGCTATAAACACACATTGTTCGAAACTGCATTACTCACCTGAATTTCTAGCACAAACATTTGAGATTTACTGTGTAACAGACTGATTGTGGAGCACAGATTTTATGTGTCTCAGAAACTTTCCATCTGTCTGTCACCTGTTTTAAAAACAATTCTTTTCTACTCTCCTGAATTCCACTTACACAACACGTCCTATGTCCCTATCCATTTGATTTTTATCCTCTAAGCCTTTCAAGTTCCTCTCTTCCACTGTAATCTCTGCTTTGAAATTCTCCAGTTCCAATCCACTTTTTTTGTCAGTTAAATCCGTAAATTTATTTCTTAGCCACCATTTCAGAAGCGAGAAGGCAGGCATACACAGGAGGAATTTGTTCCATAAGGATAAGTGTTGGGTCCCACGTTACTCAACGCGTATTTTCTGTTAAACTGTAGAGATATAACCGTTATTAGGCAAATTTACCAAATATCATTATGTACAGGCAAAAGAAACTTAAAGCTGATAGTAAATACTCTCTTCCAAACTCGATTAATGGTCTGGTTATATACTACACACATTCGACTATTATCCTGAATGTGAGCTACAGGATTTAATGAGTCGCGAAAACTTTATTTGTTTTTCAAATCTGTCTCTGGATTGCTTTAACACAACCCTCCCCGTATAGCGAACATATTTTGTCGGTTGGTGTCCTGCCTAAAGGATGGGAGGTTTTAATCGAGTGTTATCTTCGTCCTGTATCATCCTTCCTCTTGTTCTAACTAATTACTTTTTAAAAAAGTGAATACATTTCAAATAAAGAATACTATACATCCAGAGCTTGTGAATGGTTATATGGCTGAATCGCACAAATTAAAAAAAAAAACACCATCTTTTCCCATCCTGCTCCAACGTTCTGAACTCCACTTACCCAGAGCATCCTCTGTCTTCATTTATTTACTATTTACTCTCACGGTTTCCACAGGGATCAGTGCTGGATCCCATATCATTCAACACATTTTCTGTTAAATCGCGAATGTTTACACTCCTCGTCACGCTAGCCTGTCAAACAGTACTGGATCGAAATAACTTACAGATGGCACTGCACACGCTTATAGACAACAGATGGATTAAGATATGGTATGTATGGTTTTACAAAATGTGTAGCTCAGTAGCAATTTTTTCACTTTTATTGAAAGGCGATGGTCTTTTTAGATACAGAATATCTGCGAATTCAAAGATATTATTTATAAAATGATTTTTCTTCATTAAGGATCATTAATACCGTCAATTAAGTGGCATGGAGGGAATGATTTTAGCTGTAGACTAACAGCGAATCAGTTGATTTACACATCGGTGCATCCAGAGATATTAATTGTAGCATAAAATTACTTATACAATCCATTTTATTCTTTTCGCTTAGGTAAAATACAGTTCTGTCTCTTTACTTTTACACTGTCTTAGAAAACAGATTGACTGTATGTATTATCACATCATGTGGATTACTGACGTTGTTCTTGTAATATCGTTGGCATGCACAGATTTTGTTTACGGATTTCTGTGACATCAGAGATCTTGTTAAAGACGTCAAATTATGCGTTCGTACAGTGTATAAATCCTTGATCCTTTAAGGTCAAGTTTAATAAGTTTTTTAATAACTGTTAATTTTTTTTTTGTACATACCGGTATATAGTTGTTTTGTATTCCCTACATTTTAATCATATGTAAGTATAATGTGTTGTGATTGTATGATGTAATTAAATTTGATGATGCTCCGGTGGAATTTTCAATACACACCTCATTTTTCCCCTTAACTTTTCTACCTACTTTTGCCTTCTACTTATTTCAACTTTAAATTCATTCAGCGTTTTTGGTAAATTAGTCATCAATTTTCTTCGTAATTTATTCCAATCCCTGACACCTTTACTTACGAACGAAAATTTTACCACATCCTTATGTGGTCATGGTCATCTTTTTCCTTCCATGCACCTCTCTCAATTCTTACTCCAATATCTTTCCATGCCTCGTCACCAGTATACGCCCTGTACACTCCCATGACCCTCTTCACCCTCCATCTGTCTTCCAATGAATACCATTCCAGGTCCTTTATGATGTCAATTAGTGAATATGTTCTGCGGTTATCTACAGAGACAAATCTAGCAGCCCTTTGTAACAGCCCTCTAACCTAAATTTATATGGAATTGTATTTTATGAAGCATTTGTAGTAAGCTAGAGTTTGGTTGAATATGATCTGGTATGTTTGTTTTGCAATTTCCTGTAAATCAATTAATATAGACTTTGTTTTATGAAAAGACATTATTTAGAGGCCATTTAATATGTTTAAGAACAGAATTGTGCGAGAGAATTGCTTAAATGTTCGTAATTCTAAGTATTAATGCAAGTTACGATGTCTAAAAGACAATTTGCTACAGTTTAAAATGATTTCTGTCGATAATTTTGTGTTTAAGTATCTTTAATTTCCATTTACAGGGTGTCCAGAAAAGGACTCCCTGATTTCAAAATTAAATATCTCGAAAACAAAGATCGATAGAGGAATGCAGTAAACGATATGTTTATTGTGACAGCTGTAAGAAGTGTATACAGCAGTGTGAAATAATAGTTACAAAAGCTGCTAACAGATGGCGCTGTACGCTCATATCAGCATACATAAGTGAAATAATCGTATGAAAACAATCTTTGCAAACAATCACATCACAATGCTTTCAAAATGTTCACCATTGGCACGTTTCAATGGTGCAACTGATCGCCCTGAGCTTCGGATCACTATTTAGGCATTACGTATGGCGATTACAGCGCCATCTGTTAGCAGCTTTTGTAACTATTATTTCACACTGCTGTATACACTTCTTACAGCTGTCACGATTAACATACCGTTTACTGCATTCCTCTATCGATCTTTGTTTTCGAGATATTTAATTTTGAAAACAGGGAGTCCTTTTCTGGACACCCTGTATGACCATTTTGTAATGATTGTAAATGATATGTATTAATTCTGATTGTTTTTAGTATGTTTCAATTGTTTAAGTATTGTTAATGTTCGAGAAATATCTGTCGGAATCTTTTGAAGTGTTCTAGAAATTTCGATGGAGTTTATAAAGCGATAATCCGAGACAGAGAAACAGTTTATACAGACTCAACATACGACGGCGAAGGACTGTATTGTCTGTGGAAGGAGTGTTATATGCAATCTCTGGGTTGTATGCATGTAACCAGTATCTTTGAAGTCGTGTTTATGAAAATAAAAGCAAGTTTAAACTGAACTGTATGGTGGACTGGTTATTTATCATATTAATTAAATTACGAACAATCTAATACCTTCATTGTACCCCCTCCAACTCCTATATTTGATACCCAAAATGTTGGTCCCATACTACACTACCATACTCAAGAAATGGTCTGACCAAAGTTTTGTAATCAGTTCTTTTACTTTTCTGATACATCCCCTCATCACCCTCCTCAAAAGGTGAAGGATTTTTCAACATTTTTGTATTTTTCTTGTGCTACATTGCTTGGTTATAGAAATTCCTGATAGTTGTGTAATGCCACGTACTGTTGAAGGCCAAATTAATATATATATATTAATCAGATACAGCTTGATACTTTAATTACTTTTCTTTTATTTGTGTTTTTCATGACTTTTGTTTAGTTTTTGTCGTGGATCAGTCACTGTGTTATAGATTAATAGCTGCAGCGTTACGAACTGTTTGGTTTTACTGGAGCTTTGTAACCCCTGAGTCTGGAATATGTTCCACTGGCGGCATGATGAGATGGAGGCAAACAGGCTGGAGTCTGCAGACATGATTAGCTCACCAGCCCTCCGTTATTAAACTGACGGGGGCGGACAGACAAGTGCCCTGCACACACACACACCACAAGGATCAGTTTAGGGACCAGCGATAATGCGCGTATCCCAGTCTCGCTTCCGCCCGCGACTGGCTGGAGCTAGATCACGTGCGACCAATGACGAACAGCGACAAAGGGAACGAATACACTGTACGAGTCTACCAATCAACAGTTTGCTTTTTTGACGAAGATACTGCACCGAACTATGCAACAATTAAGTTATATTTATTTAAGAAGAGATGATGTTAATTTAAACTTCATTTCCATAGAAGAAAGTGCCCAAGACCAGAGCACCATTTTGTTTATTACTGCTAAAAAATATGTTTTTAAAGCATGAAATAATCACTTCAGAATGCGTCATTTAAATGCTGCTTTCAAAAAATATCATTAAAAATCATTACCAAAAAAACTATTTTAAAAAACCATATAGTTTGCCGATATGAAAAATAGTTGCCTAAACCGGATCCCACATAAAAATGAACGACGTAACACTAAAAAAAAATTAGAAAATGGTATCGAATCACAGAAAACATATTTTAAAGTGAAATATAACAGTTACAGGTCTAAGTTCCTTTTTTTTAAAATTTACAAATATAGAAATGCATCTAGGTTATATGAAGAGACAGAAAATACATAAAAGAATTAAATCGTCAAGCGACAAAAATCGCAGATGCAGACATCCTTTTCAGTCCCAGCACAACCTACATGGGCCCACACTAAACATATAACGTACCTGTACATCATACAAATTTCCCATTCAGAAACATCAAAAAATTTCCTGTCGTAAAACACGCACCATCCGTCATCACCTTTGGAAGGAAACGTTTCTGTTCCATATCCAAGAATAAAAATTAAATAAAAAAGATTTTTAATGTATGTACTTACAATGTCTTCTGTACTTTCCAATTCACTATTTTTGCCTTCACCGCAGTCTGTACTTCAGCTATCCCTTGATTCTAAACCTTGCAGAAGACATAATGCTGTATAAAAGAATCAAAACGATAGAGGATTGTAAACAGTTGCAGGGTGATCTGGACAGGATATCTAGTTGGGCTGGTAAACATGGGATGAAGATAAATGAAAAGAAAAGTGAGCTTATTAGATACACAAATAAAAAACAAAAGGTTAATTATGAATATAAGGTGGGGAAAGAATTGCTTGCTGAAGGGTTGAAATGTAAATATCTTGGCATTACATTTGATAACAAGGTTAACTGGGCAGGACACATTGGACAGGTGGTAGGAAAAGGTTTCAAAATTCTGCACTTGTTGGAGAGAGTGATGAGGGGATGTACGATAGAAGTAAAGGAATTGGGTTACAAAACTTTGGTCAGACCATTGCTCGAATATGGTAGTGTAGTATGGGACCCACATTTTGCGTATCAAATACAGGAGTTGGAGAGGGTGCAAAAAAGGGATACTAGATTTGTTTCTGGGAATTATCGCAGAATGCAATCAGTGACGGATATTATAAAGGAGCTGGAATGGATTCACTGCAAGACAGGAGGAGGATGAGGAGGGTCATGGGAGTGTACAGGGCATATACTAGCGATGAGGCATAGAAAGATATTGCAATAGGTATGAAAAGTAGTGCATGGAAGGGAAAAGATGAACATGACCACAAGCTGGCACATAAATAATTTACCGAAATCGTTGAAAGAATTTAAAGATAAAATTTGTAAAGGGCAAATGTAGGTGGGTGCAGGATAGGGGAAAGATGGGGGTGTAGGGAAATTGCCACCATTAAAATTAAATTAAATTTAAACAAAAAAAAAAAAACATATTCGAACCAAGTATTATTTACAGGAGATGCTCCACTGTTCTTCGCCTGATTTATTTTTTTATGTTTCCGATGAAAAGCTGTTTACAAATTTTGCTACATCGTATATTTTTTTGACAGCACTTTAATTACTATTTTCTGCTTGGAGCGATTTTTATATTCGGGTTTAGTCACTTCTCACAAACAAGATGTCAAGTAAAAATCTTCAATTATAATACTTTCCGTAGGCCACATCTTGATAATAAAAAACAAAAAAACAAAAAATCGACCTAGCCTTTCCAGAGCTCACCGACAATAACTGACGACAATGTCCGCCAAAACGTCCACACTACGAAATATTGCGCAACATTGTCTAATTGTCTCATGTCTCCCATTTCAAACGGGATACCATATTTCTGCGATTTTGTTCCAAAAACATGTCTATAGTCATGAATTTTTCTGTCGATTGTCTATATACAATCGCTCGATTTCTTAAAGATATTGTATAGATACAAGAATCGCTCGAGTTTATATACAAGTGTGTACAAGGCCTTACCTTTCTTGGGCGCATGCTTCTTAACAAATATGCAGGAATTGAAACTCGTTCTTAACTCGTCTGATGGTCTGCTTGTAAGCTGATGTTTTGTATTCTGTCGTCACGTAGGGTACCTTGGCCAGTTCCCCCCCCCCCCCCCCAGTCAAACAGCCAGCCCGTATTGTACAGCACTGGAGGTAATTTCTCGCTCCATCAGCCTGTGGCCACGCGTCCATTGATCCTACCCGCCACTCGTGTAAAGCTAATATTCGGCTTCTCTCTCTCAACCGGATTCCATTATATTCTTTCCCGTTACTTAACGTTCCTCTTAAAAGAATCTTACCATTGATGTACTTTTTTTCGATTCTCTAAAATAAAACTAAGCTAAAGAAAGTAACTTACATTAAAGAGAATCAGAATCCATCTTTTATATTGAATTTTACAGAATTGTGTTCCATACAATGAATTCTCTCTTGATCCACGTCTCTACAATAATCTTTCTTTCTATTTGAAATCATTCTCGATTTGACAATGAATGCTTTCATTTACACATGAATTGCAATTTCACAACACACGAAATCTGCTTTATTAGTTCTCAGTGTACAATGTCCGTATTATACTACTAAATTCCGTTTCTTGTGCTTGCCTTTCGTGATGTAAGCAAATTGTTTAACTACCCTTTCCACTTACCTCTGCACCAAAGATTCTCCGTCACCGTCCAGCGATGTAATCATGGAGGAAGGAAATATATGGAGACGATGCAAGAGACCTTCACCACGCATTGAAGTGAAGCAGGGCGGAGGAGGAGTGGGGGGGGGGGGGGGCATGACCGGAGTGGAGGGGGCATGGCCGCTTCCATACAGACACGGGGAATATGTACAAAAACCACAAGGGGACTCTAGGATAAAGGTGACGCCGCAATCTGGTGATGGATTATTATGTAACTCGATATGACAAATAAAAAATGAAGAATAAATTTTTTTGATATCCTCCTTAGTTTTAGAGATATTTTGTCCCAAATGTGAAATGGTTTTGGTTGAAATTCTGAAGAAAAAATTGGTCAAAGTCTAATTTGATGATGGATTCTTATTTAAAAAGACGAGACAAATGAAAAATAAAGAATAAAAATTTTCGATATCTCACATAGTTCTAGAGATATACTGTATCAAAAGTGAGGTGTCTTGAGTTGAAATGGAGAAGAAACATTTCGCAAAAGTCAAATTTAATGATCGATTCTTATGTAACATGACGAGAAAAATCGAAAATAAAGAATAAAATTTTTCGATATCTTGCTTAGTTTTCGGGATATACTGGGAACATCGCAATTGTTTGGAAGCGCAATATCGACGCTGCCGCCACTGCACATGCGCGAGCCTGCTTCACCAATTTAACGTCACTTCTCCTCCATATATTTCCTTCCTCCATGGATGTAATGCCTATTCCTCGCTCCTCGCTACTGACGTGCTCTCTGAAATAACTCGTATTAATTAATCTATCTGTCTATATAAAGGGCTACTTTGGTCAGTATGTCATCGTGCCCCCCCCCCTTTTTCATTTAACTGCATCGAGCAAAAGTCCTGTGATCCCCCTCCCCCCCACGTAGCCTGACGTGGCTTTTGCCTCTACCCTCCCCCCCCCCCCACATAACTTTTCCCCCTATTGATTACAGAAGACATTATATACTGTTTTCTCTTGTCAGACTATCGTCAATTACATAAGGAGATAATTAAATGACGTAAATAAATATTCACATGCTGTTGTGTGTTCTGTAACTCATTTAAACTGTGCCGTATAATATAAATGGAAAGCTACGTGGCCTGGCTCGGAAACCACCCTTTCTCCTTTCCCCCTAGACCAAGCCACGTACTTTGTGGACGCTCCCTATTTACCCCTTTTCATATTATTCTTTTTTAAATTTTCTTTTATAATTGGGGTGTTAAATTTCTCCCCACGTACAAATTTTAATTTCAAATTCTTTCAGCGTTTTTAGTAAATTATTCATCACTTGGTAATTTGTTCTAGTCCCTGGCACCCAGTAAGAGAAAATTTTCCCACTCCCTCATGCATATTATAGTTATATGACCAAAACTAAGGAAATGGCCTGAATATGCGTTTTGCTGTATAAAATATATTTAAATACAATCAGAAACGTTCGATGAGTGTTTAATTCAGCATTACAACTAAAAATGAAGGCAGGAAAAAATATGACTTGTCATAAATATCCGAACCCAAGTGATGTGTGTATTTTTGTTTGTGAGATGAATAGTTTACGAGGGCGTGTTTGTGGACCGTTCCAGCATTCGCCAGTGTGTTGAAAGAGGAAAATTTGGGCCGTTCTCGTCTAAATTAAACGCCATCATCCGATGTTGGCAGGCGCATTTTTGACATACTGCGTGACCGGGAATTTCGGTACTTTCTTGATGCAGCTTGCAATGTGGCCTCACAAGCAGCCAAAGAAAGGTTCTTGGCACTCAGAAACAGTCTCCACTGACGGAAACAGTTTCAACCGACAGCGACCAGCGACCGAGCAGTGATCATTCCTGAAGAAAGAAACTCCCTATGGGTCGAAGGAGGACGCCTCTACTTCCAGGAGTCATCTCCTGAGGGAGGTAAGGGGGCATCCACATATTACGTGAGGTGTTTTTCCGGATTTCTGGACCCCCCTCCCCCCTGGTGAGATCTGGTCCGTGAGAACCCTCCCTAGAAATCGCCCTGGAAATAACTTTTTTGACGAAATACCCTCCTAAAGTCGACTTCGCCGCAAATTGTAGACCTTTTTTTTATTTTATTTTTGCTCTACTGTCCCCAAATTTTTCGCAAAATCTCACGTGAGATTTCCGTAGACCCCCCCCCTCCCCCTTGGTGAGATCTGGTGAGATTTCGCCGGACCCCCCCCTCCCCTATTTCACCTCACGTAATTTATGGATGCCCCCTAAGTTACTGCAAAGTGGCTGTGCCGGGAGTAAATGTTTAAAAGTGTCATAAATATACAAAGTGAAAAACAGTGACACAACAGTGCAGTAAGTGATCTGTGTATATGAATGTTTCTTTGTTTATTTATATATAGCAGTATCTGTGTGTGAACGTATGTTACTCAAATTACTAATTTATATATAGTTACCACGAAATAATAGGAACTAATTAGCGAATGGATTTACAAAAAAAGGGATAGCGAAATGAACCACAACTTACCTTAGATGATGGTATCATGGGGTGAACACATAAATAAGCACAAAACACAGGAAAAAACAATGAAAATTTCGGGACTTGGCCCTTTCTTCAACAGGAGAAATCAAGGAGGGAGGGTGTTGTAGGAGACGGTATCACAGAATGACCTTTAGTCAGGAACATGGTGGGGGTAAATTCAAACAGGGGACAGGGAGAGGGGGACAGTGAATCGGAGCTAGAACATGAGCAATGCAAAATGTAAAAAGTGCAACAAAATACATTAAAATGTTCATAACATAAATTTGAGAAAGTAAAGAAGACACAAAATAAAATTAAAAAATATAATAATAATAATAATAAAAGAATCTATGTTGTTAAACATCACCTATGGAGGTTCAATATACTGTAGACAGTGGGTATGGATGCAAGAAGACGATAGAGGGAAGGAAAAGTCAAATTGAGACCAGGAAGTTGCCTTGTGCCTAGTTTGTATTGGTAGGCAAGTTCACTCCATGATACCATCATCTGAGGTAAGTGGTGGCTCATTTCCCTATCCCTTTTTTGTGTTTTAAGGCAATAAAAATAAGGAAGGATACGGAAATATGACCCAACACTTACCACAGATGAAGGTGATATATATAGAGGATAATCGGGTAATATGGAATACCGAGGTTTCTCCTCTGCCGAATGCTGCTGCATAGTGGAAGTACCATCAACTGCTGCTCAAAACTACTCTGATGCTTTGTTGTGATGGTCGGTCATTTGGGAGCTGAACTGTGTTTGCTGGCCAACAAAGTTTGTTTTTTCCACTTCCGAGAATTTTTGCAGATTAGTTTTCTAAAATATATATAAAATATTATATTTATTTTGTTGATCGCTAGTCTCAGTGTAATGTGTACTAAAAGAGTGATGGTTTGTTGTACAGGTCTTTTTTTTGGCTTCTATCTTTTTTTATATATCATCAAGCCTATTTTGTCCAAGATAGCGATTCGGGTAATATGAGATACTTGGTATTCCATAAAACCAGACATAAAACTGTGGTATTTCATACAACCAGAAAAATAATTACTGAGTTGAAATACATTTTTAATCAAATATAATGTCAGTAATACGATTTTTAAATATTGATTAAAAATAATAAAATAACAATTGCGAAAGTAAATATTTCTTAATTAATTCATTAATTATGTTTTGTTTTAAGAACAGCCGAAAAAGAAATAAGCGATAGCTACTGAATCCGACAAAGATGATGATGTTAACTAAAAACTATCATTAAATCCGTTTATCTCAATTCCAGATAGTTTACGTTATTTGAAACCTTCTATTCCATATTACCCGCCTATTCCATATTACCCTCCAAACGACAATTTTTTTAAAACTAAATATTACTAATAAAAAAATCTGTTTTGACAGCTTTTTATTAGATATATGTTATCACAAGAAGTTGAAGGTTGTATTGGTTTTAGTTTCAGGTGTTAAATTATTTTCAGTACTATTTTGTACAACAAAACATAAATGGTATTCCATATTAGCCGATTCTCCTCTATAAAACAGTAACACCCATCAAATACATTCTTTCAAATTTAATTAAGTAACTAACTATCGTGAAACTTGACAATCTTATGCATCATAAATTAATCTTACGTCCCGAACATTATTGAGCTGTTAGTGTCAAACTAGAATTTTATCTTATGTACTTCTTGTAATATATTGGAAATATGGGCCCGGAGTGGGTACTAGGTGCTGGGCGGTTATGTTTCAACATATAAAAATAAAAAAATAAAAAAAATTGTCACGATAGATTACATATGGCGACCAATTCAGGATACGCTCACATTTGGGAGAACCTGCCCTGTCCCGTTGTACCTTCCCGATGCAGTGTGTGGTCACACTGGCTGCTATTAATCAATGAATTTCTCGTGAAACAAATGAGAAACTCTTATGCACATGAAAATAATTAATGGAATGGCTGCTTTAATTAGGGTTGCGCTGGGCACTGGAGCAGAGACACAAACAGGATCGGGGAATTAATTTGCTCGTCCAGATTATCCTGGGACAAGCAACAGCATTTCGCAATTACTTAATTTCGAAAAATTACTTCTTCTCGCAGGTTAAGACCGGGAGGGGGGGGGGGGTGAGAGGGGGAGGGGGTACAAAGGACCCACTGTCGCTGCCCTCATTCAGATTTTAATTACAAATTAAAGCCTTGTCTCCGGCGTTAATTGAAAACTCGCGAATAATTTATGCGGCTTACGGCGTTCGCGATTGCAGCAGGCACGAAGAAAAAGGGGGAAAAAGGTGGGCTAGACTCGGAAGTGGAGGAAAAAAGGTGGGTGCCGGGTGAGATTGGGAGAAGCAATTTCACAACTGGCCGACCCCGGTGATTTTAATTCGGTCGTGGATGAGCAGGTGTCTAGCTCCCTGGAGAACATCCAGCAGTTCTACCTACTCAACGAACACCCAAGGTTTCCTGTATTAATATATATAAATAAATAATAATAATAAAAAAATACTTCACCTGTGTTAAAATTATTTCGAGATTTTTTTTTTTTTTTTGCTGTCGTCAGTCTTTCGACTGGTTTGATACAATCCTCCATCCCTTACTATCTTCTGCTAACCTATAATCTAATCTCTACATACTCCTTACAACCCACGTCCTCAATTATCTGCTTCATATATTCTAATCTCTGTCTTCCTCTACAGTTCTTACCTTCGACTGTTCCCTCCACCAGCAAATTAACCAATCCTGCATGTCTCAAAATATGACCTACCAGCCAGTCTCTTCTTTTTGAAAGCTTCTTCCACAAACTTCTTTTCTCACCCATCATTTCCATTTTCCAAAACTCGTTCATTTTTTACTTTGTCAGTTCACTTAATTTTCAGCATTCTTCCGTAGCACCACATTTCAAATGCTTCAATTTTATTTCTTTCCGGTATTCCTAAAGTCCATGTTTCGCTACCATAAAGTGCTGTGCTCCATGCATAGAATTTTAAAAAGTTGTTTCTAATTCCTAAAATAATATTTGAAACTAAAAGATTTCTCTTTTTCATGAAGGCTATTTTTGCTAGTACTATTCTGCTTTTAACATCATTCCTGCTTCGGCCATTGGTTGTAATTTTGCTTCCCAAGTAGCAGAATTTAGTTACTTCTCCTACTGTATCCGATCCTATTTTGATATTTAATCTACTGTGATTAGTATCATTTCTCCTACATTTCATCACTTGATTTATATTCAATCCAAAATCTTCATTCAGTATTTTGTTCATGCCATTCAGTAACTTCAGTAACTTTCTGCTAACAAGACAATAGCAATTGTATACCAAAACACTAAAATGTGTGAAAATTTTGCAAATAAAATACGACGAATAGCAATGCTGGTGAGTTGCAGTTGGTTGCAAGAAGAGCCGACTCATTTTTAGGAATATCTTTGTGATATAACTTTATGTTTGGCTTCCTGAAGCCCTCTACTTTGACGTAAACACCAGAAGCCATCCGTTCCCGGCAGGCTAACTGTCACAGACCTCAACAGGAATACAACTAAGCTGAACAAAACGCACACAGTGTATTAAAATCTCTAAAATATGAGGTGTTGCTATCTAGCGCAGATCTGACGGCAAAGTGCAATGCCGGTGCGCTACAAGTGTTTTGGAGCACATGAATCACTGCTGTGCTGGGTTCCAGAGATGGTCCAACATGCTAATAACCAGGTGGACTTAATGTTTTGGGTCTTCAGTGTATGTCACCTTTGCCGTAGGCTTGCTAATGTGTTTGGAGTTTTTACTTTTTCTGCCTCGTTCTGTGCCATCAAGAACTGCAGATTTATTTGGTCGTGGGTTTCTTAAGGGTTTTTCTTTACGAGATTTAACATTTATATTTTTTAGGTCTGGAATTATCAGAGATACAGTTCTCTACTCATTGCTTTTTGAGGATGTAATAATCACATCATCATGGATCAGTAACATAATAACCGATATTTTTCTTTCAGATTTGGACACATTTTATTGCACCATGGTCCTGTTTCTTTTATCTCATAAAATATAAATATAAACTTCAAAATATAAAACCAGCATACTGTACACAGATAGATACCTTCTTCAACCTTTCAATAATATTTTATTGACTTTGCAACTTCGACTTCTGGGTTGTATGTAATTATAGTGACCCGTTCATCCGTAAAAACTTTTGACGACCAGTCTTAAATGTTCATTCAAGTATTTCCCATACATTATTTTGTTTTTTCCTTGTCAGACGCTCCAGCACAATTTGTGTTCTATTGCAGAATAGCCCAGCACGTGGTATCTATTCTGCGCCCATATTTCCAGTTTATTCCATCATAAGCATATGATTAAAAGTTTGGTTTGAAAATATTAGTCGAATTTTGTTCAGGATGTGAGGCTAGATGTTACAAACACGAATATTGGCTACTTATCTAAATCAACGAAGAGACTGAATATAATAGATGTCTATTAATTAGTTTTTTTTCTATTAGCAATTAGTTATCCTCACAGCATTTATTATCATGTAGTTTACAAATGAGTATGTATAAATATGCACCTACAGTACAAGCACGTATGGCCGTATACAATGCACGCATACGTATATACGTAAACACATAATTTTAAAGACAGAATTATTTTCCCAAAGGGGGTGTCCATTAATTACGTGAGGTGAAAATTGGGTGGGGGGTCAACGGAAATCTCACGTTAGGTTTTCGAAATTCTTGTAGAATGGTAGAGCTAAAAAAAAAAGTCTAAAAATGAAGCGAAAGTCGAGTGAAAACCGACTTAGGGGGGTATAAGTGCCCTTGGGATCATGAGACCTTACAAGTCTCAAAACGTTGAGAGGTCGATTCGTAGGGGGGGAGGGGGAGGGTCCGAACAAATCTCACGAAGTCTCACCAGAGGGAGGGGGAGGGGGCGGCCCAGAATTCCGGAAATACACCTCACGTAATTAGTGGACTCCCCAAATTCAACTCTTCCGATTTTTCTGTAAGTGTTGTCTGACAAAAATTGAGTCCATGCACGAACGGCCTTTCCCAATCCATTTAGTTCTTGTTATGAGAAGTTTGTAGCGGTTGTAAGTCACGCCCATATAATCGTAAATACAAAATGAGGTATTTCTTTATTTGTGTTACGAATTATAAATGTGGAATATTAATCTTATTTTATTAGTATCTTTGAAGGCAAGTAGTAAATGATCGATTTAGAGTCGATAAAAAATAATAATTATGAAGTTAAGGACAGAGAAGGAAAAGTTAAAGTCTAGGATAAGTAAAAGTGCGGCAGCAGCCTGGATGAAGAACAGGGCGCTAATGACCCCGACGCGCCCGAAAGCAACAACAACAACAACAACAACAACAACAACAACAGCAACAACAGCAACAACAACAACAACAAGAACAACAACAATAGCAGCAGCAACAGCAACAACAATCTGCAAAACAGCAGGTTGGACTGTAGATTTTAAAACCGATTGAATTGAGGGCAAACAAGTCACACACAAGTGGAAGTTGTGATTAGTTTTTTACTGTTACGAAAAGTTGCAAAATAAAATTTTTTTTTGGTCTAACTTGCGAAGTAATGATGGAAACGTAATCGGCGAGTATATAGATGTAAAAAGGTAGGGGCAGTGGGTTTTTCACAGCTTTCAAGCCGTATTCCCGTAGGATTAGCGGAGGTAGAGATCCGCAGTCCTACTTCCTGACCGCGGGCACTAGAGTGGACGTGCCGTGGTAAGCCACACGGTGCGGCCCTTATTCTTTACCTTCCCGCAGAGTATCCCCCCACGATACTCATTTGACAGTAGGCTGGGGAGCCGTTTCGGACGCTTCGACGGCTTCCTCGGGGATCGAACTCCTGTCGTGCCGGCCGTATTCAGAGGCTCTACCGCCTGAACCACGCGGCTGAGCGATGTGGATGTGAAAGAGCAGCAAAAAACATTTTCTTTCAGGTGTTGTAAGTGGAAGAAACGGAGAGTTTTTGGAAATCATAAGTCGAGGGCTAACTTCATAAGGGGGCGACCATTAATGACGTGAGGTATTTTTACGGAATTCCGGCCCTACCAATCGCTCTCGCAACTTTTTGAGACATGTTTTGTTTGTGTTTTTTGTTTGTTTTTGTTTGTTTGTTGTTTATTTTTTGTTTGGTTTTTGTTTGTTTTTGTTTATTTGTTTTTTGTTTGTTTGTTTGTTTGTTTTTTGTTTTTTTAGGTCTCATGCTTCGAAGGGCTGTTGTATCCCCCCACAAGTCAGATTTTGGACCAAAACAGCAACCTAAATTCAACTTTCGCCTCATTTGTAGACCTTTTTTTACTCTATTTTTATTAGCTCTACACTTCTACAAGAATTTCAAAATCTCGCGTGAGATTTCGCAGGACCCCCCCCCTTTTTTTTCACCTCCTCACGTCATTAATGGACGCCCCCTAAGTCAATAAGTCTAAAAGGGGACGTAATATATTCCCATCGTGGTTTGAAACGAACAAAAAGACATACTGAGGCAAAAGGAATTAATAATAACTTGTTTAAGACACTGTCATCCAAAGTAACCGCTTGATAGTTGCATGTAAAGACGCACGAGTCTTTTTTTTTAGCTTTGTTGAGTTCTATATCGTGTTGATGTCAGGACTATAGGTTACAGGGTTTCTTCTGTATATCAAGTGACTGTAGCTACTGTACGAGAATATACTCTATTTTAAATCCATTGTTCAGCAAGCTAAATCCTTGCAGCTATCAATATTTTTACGGTCGCCAATTTGCGGATTATAAAAAAAATATAAAAATTTATTGAAATCTGAGGGACGTATTCCCTGCGTAACGCGCGAATCTGTCTGTCCGTTCGCGTAATCTGGCGAATCAAATATTTATCCACCTTCGCCGAGCGTGAAATAGCGAACACTGGTGCCAGGAAAACACGAAAAGAGTGCTGGCGAAAAAAGAGCACAAGCAACAAAGCAGATGAATAATCACAAAAAACAGAAGGGTGGGAACTACACAATATAACCCCGCATTTTATTTGATTTTTTTTTTGGGGGGGGGGGAAGCATCTAACCCGTCAAATACGACGGGTTGAACGCTGTATACTGACGACTTTACTTCTGAACTAAATGGAATTGTTATTAAATATCTCCCATAATCTTAAAAATGACGTAATATTGTATGTATTTTGTAGTTTTTTAAAAAAATTTAATTTAATTGCAATGGAGCACAGGCTCCGGTGGCAATTTCCCTACACACCCATCTTCCCCCTATCCTGCACCCACCTACATTTGCCATCTACAAATTTTATCTTTAAATTCTTTCAAAGTTTTCGGTAAATTATTCATCATTTCTCTTGGTAACTCATTCCAATCCCTGACACCCTAACCTAAATAACAGAGTCTTACCACACCCTTGTGCCTGAAACCGAGTGCCAGCTTGTGGTCATGGTCATCTTTTCCCTTCCATGCATTACTTTTCATACCTATTGCAATATCTTTCCATGCCTCATCGCCAGTATATGCCCTGTACACTCCCATGGCCCTCCTCATCCTCCTCCTGTCTTGCAATGAATCCCATTCCAGCTCCTTTATCATATCCGTCACTGTTTGCACTCTGCGATAATTTCCAGAAACAAATCTAGCAGCCCTTTCTTTGCAACCTCTCAAACTCCTGTATTTGATACGTAAAATGAGGGTCCCATACTACACCACCATATTCGAGCAATGGTCTGACCAAAGTTTTGTAACCCAATTCCTTTACTTCTCTCGTGCATCCCCTCATCACTGTCTCCAACAAGTGCAGAACTTTGAAACCTTTTCCTACCACCTGTCCAATGTGTCCTGCCCAGTTAAGCTTGTTATCAAAAGTAATGCCAAGATTTTTACATTTCAAGTCTTCAGCAAGCAATTCTTTCCCCACCTTATATTCATAATTAACCTTTTGTTTTTTATTTGTGTATCTAATAAGCTTACTCTTCTTTGCAATTATCTTCATCCCATGTTTACCAACCCAACTAGATATCCTGTCCAGATCACCCTGCAACTGTTTACAATCATCTATCGTTTTGATTCTTTTATACAGCAATATGTCATCTGCAAACAATCTAATTTCAGATAGTAAACAATCAACACAATTATTCATTAGAATAATGAATAGCAATGGTCCCAGTACGCTACCCTGTGGCACACCCATTTTTACTTCTACTTCTTTTGATACTACATTTCGTACCCTAACTTTCTGTTTTCTACATTTTAAAAATTCTTCTTCCCTTCTGAAGCCTGAACCACTATAACTGCTACAATCTTAAAAAATATGCCACAAAAAAGCCGTATCCATAATATCGAGGTTAAAATTCAGTCACGGTGGATTCAGAAGCCAGTTGCGGAAAGTACATCTAGTGAACTTCCCCTCCTGTCAGTGCGACAGGGGGTCGGAGGCCGATACGAAAAACCTCTTTTTCACAAACGCTCTGGAAAGGTTTAATGCAATGGGATATAAGCAGTGTTGCCAACTCCTAGAAAAACGAGTCGCTAGACTCAAGATCAAAAGTCCCTAGAAAGTCGCTAAAATTAATTCCACCAGTAGCCGATTGTTCAGTGTAACAAAAAGTTCGGGGATTCCCTGACCACATTACTCTTTTGTTACTACCGGTAGAAATAATTCAATTACAAGTTAACACTTCGAAAAATAAGATGTAGTTGGACAGAAATAAATTTCATTATTACTTAATATTACGTATGTTTTTTGTCAACTCGAAACAAAATTTAAGTTAAAAAATTGAAAATTTCGAGTATAGATCGATGAGTTATCGAAGATAATAAGGTACGTTGTTCAATAGTCAGTGAATTCTGAATTGGTACTATAGAAACAATGGTCGCATTCAGGTTTACTAAATGCCCTAAATGCTAAGCAGGTGCTGAGATCAAGGTTACTAAAATCCTAGTAACCTTGGCTGAGATTAGATTAGTATACCTGGTATACATGTATTCTGTTTGTGTACCTTAAATTTGGCGCGCAAGTCGCGCATAGTTTTTTTCAAATTCAACATGAAGATTTTTACATTCAAATTTTATTTTAAAAAAGTTGATTTTTTTTTAGCTAAATCTTAAATTAGAAGATTTCCAAATTCACTACAAAAAGTTTAACATTCAATTAAAGCTAGAGTTTTTTAACAAATAAAGGTAAAACTTAGATTTAAAAGAAAATTGGATGTTTTGATTTGAATATTTTTTGAAATAGCTAAAGCTAGAGCAAACACGAATGGAACTTTAATTAAATAAAGTTTGAATTTGGTGCGCAAGCGCGTTTGTCGTTTTGCATATATATCTCTTGGCACTGTTTAATTCTGTGTAGAGTTGACAAAAAATGTATCCGTTATTGGCTCTAGAAGTTTTTTACTCCAAAAGTCGTCAGATAAGTCGCTAAATCATTTTTTTTGTCAAAACCTTTTTTTTTGGTCGCTGAGACTTAAGCAAAAGTCGTCACTTCTAGCGACAAAGTCGCTAAATTGGCAACACTGGATATAAGCTACCCAGTCAGTGTAAGTCATCCCCTTGCGCCAGGAAACGTCTCAAAATACCAGAGATTATACAGAATTATACAACACAGAATTATAACTGGGTGGACCCATGTTACTTATCGATATTGTAAACAGGTATCATTTTCAGAACATTAGGTTTTTACTATTTTAATGTTACAATTTCAATTGAATTGATTTATTCAAAGTACTAGTTTATAATATTTTCACTGTTAAATCTCTGACTTAATACATTTGTAACTTTTTTCTGCTTTTAATGTTCCAATAACTATGAACTAATCTTGTAATGTGAACAGTGACTTATGAGTATGCGTATAAGGTAAGCTTTTATGTCAATGTGCGTATGTATGGTAGTGTAGTATGGGACCCACATTTTGAGTATCAAATACAGGAGTTGGAGAAAGTGCAAAGAAGGGCTGCTAGATTTGTTTCTGGAAATTATCGCAGAATGAAATCAGTGACAGATATGATAAAGGAGCTGGAATGGGATTCATTGCAAGACAGGAGGAGGATGAGGAGGGTCATGGGAGTGTACAGGGCGTATACTGGCGATGAGGCATGGAAAGATATTGCAGTAGGTATGAAAAGTAGTTCATGGAAGGGAAAAGATGACCATGACCACAAGCTGGCACTCGATTTCAGGCACAAGGGTGTGGGAAGATTTTCTTTTTTAGGTAAGGGTGTCAGGGATTGGAATGAGTTACCAAGGGGAATGATGAATAACCTACCGAAAACGTTAAAAGAATTTAAAGTTAAAATTTGTAGAGGGCAAATGTAGGTGAGTGTAGGATAGGGGGAAGTTGGGTGTGTAGGGAAATTACCACCGGAGCGTGTGCTCCATTGCAATTAAATTAAATGTATTTATTTTATATATTTATAAAGAAGTAACACTAAGTGCAACGTCCGCTGACAAGTGTCAATAAAATAAATAAAAAATGCCATTAATTACAATTAATCCGTATCAGTTTTAAATATTTAGGAATGTCTCTGGTTGCTTACAACGTACATCGCTGGTTGACAGTCAGCCACCATAAAAGTGGGTAAATTAAATTAAATTAAATTGATATGGAGCACAGGCTCCGGTGGCAATTTGTCTACACACCCATCTTCCCCCTTATCCTGCACCCACCTACATTTTCCTTCTACAAATTTTAACTTTAAACTCTTTCAACGTTTTTGATAAATTATCCATTATTTCCCTTGGTAACTTGTTCCAATCCCTGACACCTTTAGGTAAAAAAGAGATCTTCCTACACCCTTGTGCCTGAAATCGAGTGCCAGCTTGTGGTCATGATCATCTTTTCCCTTCCATACACTACTTTTCATACCTACACCAATATCTTTACATGCCTCATCGCCAGTATACCCCTTGCACATTCCCACGAGGTCGTAAACTACATTACCATCTTTTTATTTACTAATTTTATTGAATTATTTTACTTGGTTAATTATAGGTATGCTATATAATTTTATTGTATAAACGGCCCTAACCTGATGTGTATTATTTCCGGGTTTGCACAGATAGTAGTTTGTATGGTAATCGGGGAAGCTTTAGTTTATTATCTTTGAGGTTTAGTACAGCAGAATCGTTGGTCTCGCCAGCTGAGCGGGCAACGTGTGTTGTGTTGCGTCGCTTAGATAATAATGTCGCATGACGCGAGTTTGTGCTTCCCTGCAAGGAAACTATAATAATTCAAGTCAGTAGAAAACTGTCTGGATGTAATATGACTGTGCAAAACGTGATTCAAGGAGAGGAGTTTATTAGAACTACTATCAGAACAGTATGTTTTCATTTTTCACGTCATAACAATACTTTCCATTTGTTAGTGGTTGTATATCAATAAGCTTACTAATTAAAATTACCATGGCCGGAGTGGAGGGGGCATGGCCGCTTCCATACAGACACGGGGAATATGTACAAAAACCTCAAGGGGACTCTAGGATAGAGGTGACGCCGCAATCTGGTGATGGATTATTATGTAACTCGATATGACAAATAAAAAATGAAGAATAAAATTTTTTGATATCCTGCTTAGTTTTCGAGATATTCTGTCCCAAATGTGAAATGGTTTTGGTTGAAATTCAGAAGAAAAAATTGGTCAAAGTCAAATTTGATGATGGATTCTTATTTAAAAAGACGAGACAAATGAAAAATAAAGAATAAAAATTTTCGATATCTCACCTAGTTCTAGAGATATACGGTATCAAAAGTGAGGTTGAAATCGAGAAGAAAAATTTCGCAAAAGTCAAATTTAATGATCGATTCTTATGTAACACGACGAGACAAATCGAAAATAAAGAATAAAATGTTTCGATATCTTGCTTAGTTTTCGGGATATACTGGGAACATCGCAATTGTTTGGAAGCGCAATATCGCCGCTACCGCCACTGCGCATGCGCGAGCCTGCTTCACCAATTTAACGTCACTTCTCCTCCATATATTTCCTTCCTCCATGTACTAGTCTTAGCGTATATGTTACAGGGTAGAAAGCTACGCTGGGCTACTTGGGGCGAGGGGGGGGGTTCGGATCCAAGCCACGTAGCTTTTCATTCAAATTATTTGTCACAGTTAAAATGAGGTACAGAACACACAACAGCATGTAAATATTTATTTCCGTCATTTAATTATCTCCGTACGTAATTTACGATAGTCTGACAACAGAAATCACTACAAAATGTCTTCTGGAATCAAAATGGAAAAAGCTACGTGCAACACGGAGGGGGTGGGGGGGAGAGGAGGTTCAGAGGAGGCCAAAATAGTGCCACGTGGTTTATGAACGCTCCCTAAGAGCGAGAGAGAGTTATCGCACCACCGTCTGACCCAAAAAAATTTATGTTCTTCACATGTCTCTCTTTGAAATGAGTTATAATTTATTAAAAAACAAATGAACGAAATTTTTTGAAAATTTAAAAAAAAAATTCTTGCTGCCATATTTTGATAGGCAACGTGGCAGAATAGTATTCCGCCACTAAACGTAAAACTGAACGTAAAAATTGCATTTCAGTGAAATAACAGATAGACGTAGAAATCATGCAAGGGGCTCTTACGGTATAAGCAGTGACAGAAGAAGAATATTATTAAATTAAATGGCAAAATAACGCCATTGCAGCTGTTTTTCTAAACTTCAATGCCGTACGCGTTTCGCCTCTCATCGAGGCATCGTCAGCAGCGAATCAATTTTGAAATTTTACATAGAGTTTACAAACTTATTATATGGTGTCTGACTTAATTCTAAATTCAATCATTTCCTGATCATTTACAACCTACTATTTACATTAGTGGTTTTCAGGTTCGCAACAACACATCTCTGCCTTTTCTTGGAAACCACTAATGTAAATAGTAAGTGTAAATAATCAGAAAATGTTTGAATTTAGAATCATGTCAAACATCATGTAATAAGCTTGTAAACTCAAGGTAAAATTTTAAAATAGATTCGTCGCTGATGATGCCTCGATGAGAGGCGAAACGCAGACGGCATTAAAACATACAAAAACAGTGGCATTGGCGTTATTTTGTCTTTTAATTTACTGAGCAACTGCGGAAAAATGGCCTACAACGACACTGCATAGAAGAAGAGTACTTGGAGAATACAGCGCATTCGGTCGAGTAATGACGTAATCAGCCTCGTGTTTTCTGTTTGCGCCCTTGTTCGGTGCCCTTGGAGGGCCCTTTAAGCTCTCTGAGCGCAATCGATACCTCGATCACGGTCTCGATTAGCAGCTCGCAAACAGCTCTCAGCTCCGACTACACTGTCTCGATCCACACTCGAATCGAATCCACCTGAGGTCCCGTCACTTAAAGGATACAATGTGGCGGCGACATTTGTTTTTATATATAACTTCACTATTTTTATTGGTATTTATAACAATTCATACACAAAATGAAATTATTTACATTTTCATATAATATTGCAAGTTACACGTAAAATTTGGAAACAACACAGTGGTGTACGATAATTATAAGGGACTAAGAATTTTTTGCCAGAATTGAATATAGAAAGTTGTTGGTAACGAAGGATTGGACCCAAACAACACCGAGTCGGCATAATATGACAGGAAAGCTATCACTATATCATTCTACCGTCGAACCTGTCTCTTGAAGAGAATCAGTTTCCAACATATTTCTGTCACCATTCGATAAGGTCTCAAAATTTCGCGACTACAACTATTAAACATACTGGAGAAAATGTCCTGTGCCCTTCATACAGATTTTCTTGTCAAATTCCTTCAACATCGATATAGCCATTTGGTCGTCAAAACGTGACAAAATGACAGAGACTTACTTTCGTATTTACAGTATTATTACTGCGGTTCACACACACACACACACACACACACACACACTCTCTCTCTCTCTCTGACTGCGAACAAACCCCTGAGGAATCATTATAACGTAAAAAGTGTACACCTACAGCATTGCAAGACTACCTACGATTTGCCTCGCATTACACCCCTAACTTTGTGATATCTACAGTTTAACATTCAATCCGAATAACCTACGGCCCAGGCCTGACTCTTACGATCAAAAACAATTTTTAAAAATCTTAGCCTCCACGGGGATTTGAACCGCAGACCACGACCCAGACATTTGTAAGCAAGCGCTTTAACCACTGAGCTGTCTGACCGATACACGAAAAAAAAAGCAGTATACAGACGTCCATATCTAACGTGTCTGTCTATCGCCGTATTTCGAAATTATGAGACAACATGTATTATTTATACAGATAATTTTTCAACCAAATGCAGACAGTATTTTTCTCCTTGTTTCAAAGGATAAGTGTGCAAAGTTTCATCGATATAGGATGAAAACTGTGGATTTGTATGAAGAACAAACAAACAAACAAACATGCATACATTCATCTTTATATATATAGATTTAGTGTGTGGGATAAAGGAAATTTCGTTGATTTAATCCTGATGGGTATCAAATGAAAGCAGACCCTTAAAGTGTTTGTACTTTTTATTCAGTGATTTCATATTGAAAATTAATAAAACATTCACTCACCTGCCCGACCTATCGCGAATCCGAAAATGCTATCATGATTTCTAGTATCGGAAATGTTACACGAAAACTACGGCGATGGTTCCATAGTTTAAGATTTTCGCAAAAAAGTTAACGAATTTAATTCTTCAGAGTGTTTTTCTTGTGGCAAAATATCAGACTAATTGTCAACAGAAACTATTGTGAATCGGATAATAAACATGTTGCGAATCCGCGCCCATCCTTGCTAATGGTTAATAGATTTTAGGGGTACGCCGCGTTGTTTATCTCATAATCCAAGCTTTCGGCTGCCATCCGAAAGCCTTCGTCACAGACACAAATCCGTGGAAGACGTCAGCTTATCCCGCGATACCAATGTCCCAAGAAAATTCGCCTGTCTCCCATACATACATGGTATCACTGGCCGGATTGGGAGACTGTTAAAGCGGGTGGGGGTGCGAACAGTATATAAGGCTCACTGCAAACTTGACCTTATTGCTTACTTATTTATTGCTTTACGCCTCGTCGACGTCGAGGTCATTAGAGGCGGGTTGGGACTGGGAGCAAGGAACGGGAAGGAATTCGGCCATGGCTTTTTTGAAGGAAGCATCCCGGCATACGCCTGGAGTGATTTGGGGAAACCGTGGAAAACCCAAATCTGGATGCCCGGACGGGGATTCGAACCGGCGTCCTCCCGAATGCGAGGCCACAATGTTAACCGTTCACCCACCACGCTCGGTCAAACTTGTCCAGTCATTAACCAGGGTGAAAGACAGATTACACCCACACCAGCTTACATGTGTTTATGAAACCCCCCGCAGTTGTGGCGAGCAGTACTGCCAACCCTACAGATTTATCGACGGATTTTTTTTTTTTTTGAATGAGGATATTCGGATTTAAAAAAAAATAGCTATGGATTTTTGACACTTGTTTATTATTTATCGATTTTTCCTTACATTCGTGTTTTGTTAAACTTTCAACGAACAGTGTTACTGAATTAAAGAATTGTCAATAATTGTGAATCGTGTAAAGTATTATAAATTTTCGCTCTGTCTTCAATAATTATTGTTTCAGTCTTTCAGTTAGCGAGTCTCCGGATATTTATACCTAATCTAGGGAAATTTTAGCGGCCATCTGCGGATATCTAAAGTCATGAGGTTGGCAGCAGTGGTGGCGAGACAGGCCGCACTGTGGCGGAGGGACTTAAGGAACATATCCGCCACTATAAATATAACAACAGCGACAAATCCACCATAGTTCGAAATGCCATTAATACGGGGAACGAAATAAAATTTCAAGACGCGAGACTACTGTGGAGAGAAGACCAGTGGTGGCCTAGACGGGTGAAAGAGGCAGCAGAAATCTTAAGGAATACCAACAACATCAACGAAGATAGCTGCCTTTCACTGTGCGGTGCTTGGCGCTCGTTGCTATGTCAACATAAACAGTATCTCTGACGAAGGCTGGAGGATACCAGCCGAAAGCTCAGGTAATGAAATAAACAACGTGGCACAACCCGAATATCTATTAATCATGTTGGGAATAATTTTTATTGACTGGGAGAGCATGAGTTGTACCCGTGATAGAAACGCATTTGTCAGATCCGGAGCTTTGTTGCAGGACTGTTGTACTGCCATCTATCAGAGAAACGCGTAACTATGTTCTGCATGTGATAAAGTAGGGTTCGGATCTTTAAGACAAGTCATATTTTTTTTCCTGTCGTCTTTTTGAGCTGAAATGCTGAACGTTTCTGAATGTATTTCATATAGCATAAAAATGCATATTCAGACCATTTTCCTGTTTTTGTCATATGTCTATAATATTTATGGTCATGTGGGTATATTTTGAGGAAAAGCTGTCACTTTTTTTTTTTTTTTTCTTTAAATAGTAGGGGGTATTCACTAGATATAGATGAGAAGAAATTAAGATAATTATTCACAGAACTGTACTTCTGCTATACAGGTGGGGAAAAAACTAATTTTCACTGTGGTCAGAATTCACCAGTCAAGAATTAAAGTTATGCATTATTGTCACTCTCTAAACGTTAATGTTCCGCCCGCCTTATAATCTCAGCAGCATGCCTGTGTCGAGCCGCGTCAATCAATATCTCAGTGAAATATCCTCAGTCATCGTCAAATCTGTAGTGGATCAGTGAGTAGACCTACCAACATGCCGAAAATAAAATTTCCTGAAAGGGCGAAGTTACGTAAGGGAATTTGGAGAGGAGTAGTTGAGTACAGATGAAAGAGTTCTATTCTGTAAATTATCTGAAATTAAAGTGACTTCAACAAAAAGATTTAAAATTTAATTTCCCAACGGTGCAGCGAGTGCACGGAAGCAAATTATGAAAGCGACACTACTAGATAAAATAAATGATGTGTAATTGAGCATGTTTTGATGTGTGGTAAATTTAAATGTTTGGTCACATTTTGTCATTTTTAGGTCATATTTACCCATTTTAGGTCATATTTACCCACCTACATTTGCCCTCTACAAATTTTAACTTTAAATAATTTCAACGGTTTTGGTAAATTATTCATCATTTCCTTTCGTAACTTATTCCAATTCCAATCCCTGACCGCCTTACCTAAAAAAGAGAAATCGAGTGCCAGCTTGTGGTCATGGTCATCTTTTATGCACCTTATGTTTAAACATAAGAAATACCGAACAAATCAATTGAGATTCTAAGCTTCGAAACGGTGAAGCTCCCATCGAAATATGATCATTAGTTTCTGAGTTTTTATAGCTCAAATTTATCCAGTTTTCATTTTATAGATATACAAGGGGTGATCAAATGAAAAGGCACGAAACGACACGGTGCACCGCTTTTGATAAGAGCCTCTGCTCTCTACTGCGTATGCGGGCGCCCGCGCATGCTCCGATCCCAGTCAGAGACTCCAGTCGCATCCCGAGATGTCTCGCTACGTTCTCCCATGGCGGAATATGCAAATATTTAACTGTTACGTTTTTACGTCGTTTCGTACCTTTTCATTTGATCACCCCTTGTAGATAGATAAACGATCTGTAACAACGAGAGAATCCATTCTGTTTCACAAAGTGAAGTGGATATGCTCTCTAAAGTGTAGACTTGGCTCAGAAGAAGATCTCATAACTTTGTGCCACTACACTAGCGCGAGACTTGGCCTATTTTTACAAGAATTTTGTTGGATTCTGTTTTACCCTAGGACGCTAATTATAGAAATGCCGGTAGCTGTTTTTTTGTTTTTGGCTTTCACCATAGGCTAATTTAGCAAGTTTCAGAAGGGAAATATAACAATATTGTTCGTCCTTTTTTTATATATATGCTTTATACATGATTTTTTATTCTTGAAAAATACTTGAATAATAGTGCGAACGAAGACTTTCCCGGCGTGTCGATGCAATGAACTCTTCACACGTTTGCTGCCGGATAGCGTTTGTGAACGACGAGCTTTCGGCGACCAACTCCGTCGCCATCTTCGGGTCTGATGTTAGCGCTGCGGCGACCAGAGCTGCAGCTCTGGTCGCCGCAGCGCTAACATCAGACCCGAAGATGGCGACGGAGTTGGTCGCCGAAAGCTCGTCGTTCACAAACGCTATCCGGCAGCAAACCTGTGAAGAGTTCATTGCACTTGAATAATAGATTAGACCAATTTTTGTTGAGATATGCGAGGACCTGCTTAAGGGATTGTATGTCTGTAATTTGTAAACCTTCTTCTAAGAATTCCTGTCTTTCGGCCTTGTAGTTTCTGCATCTCAACATGAAGTGGTATATATCTTCCGTCTGTGCACAAGTCCCACACGTGGGGAAGTCAATTAGTTTCATCATAAATGCTTTGTCATTTAACGACACGTGTCCAGCTATCAGCTGATTTCCTTTCTGCTAAGGTCCACTCGGTCGTGCCATGGTTTATCTCTGATTGTATTCGTTACTGCACTATACCATCTGCCAACCTCCTGTCTATCCTCCGCCACATTCTTTCCCATTCTGCCTTAACGCAGGACGAAATTGTGTCTTTATAATCGGTAAATGGTATGGGGATGTTGTGAGGTTCTTCGGTGGTTTAATTATTATAGTAATTAATTAAGTAGTCCACCATAAAGTTCAGTTTAACATTTTTGTTTATTTTCAAAACAACGTCAGCGATATTGTTTACATGCAAAGATACAATCCAGAGATACTACTAACACAATCTTTGGCAGTTTCTAAGTGAATCTGTATAAAACTACTGTAAACTAACTCTGTCCTTCTGCTGATTTCTTTATATAGGCTCTATCGAAATTTCTGGAATTCTTCAAAAGCGTCCGCCAGATATTTCTCGAACATTAACAATCACTCAAACAATTAAACGTATTAAAAACAATCAGAATTAATACATAATCACTTAACATCATTACAAAATGGTCAGAAATCGAAATTAAAGATACTTAACCACAAAATTATTTACAGAAATCATTTTGAACTGTAGAAAATTGTCCTGTAGACATTGTAACTTGCATTAATACTTGGAATTACAAACATTTAAGCAATTCTCTTATACAATTCGGTTCTTAAACATATCAAATGGCCTTTAAATAATTTCCTTTCATAAAATAAAGTCTATATTTACTGATTTACAAGAAATTGCCAAACAAATATACCAGATCACATTCAAGCGAACTTTAGCTCACTACAGATACTTCATTAAATACAATTCTATTTAAGGTTCAGGTATGAGGACTGTTACAATGTGTAGCTTATCTTGTTTCGTTGCTGTTATATCCGCATTCTCATTGCCCGCTATGCCAACATGACTAGGTACCCATTGTAGTATGCCGGTAGCTTCCGAGGCTTCTCAAATTATAGTACGGACGTTCGTCGCTGGACGGCGCTGTAGCCTGCGAACCGTGGCAGCCAATCAGAGGCCGCGATGAATATGCATGGCAGCCAACATAACGGGCAAGAAGAGCGCTAAAAGCGTCTGCGATGGGCAGTCGCTCTGATGTTGACTTTGGAGAAAGCTCTACCTCCCAGGGTAGTGGGGTATCGGTTCACTCCAGGTCAATACCAAGGCTCAGGCAGGCGGCTTCATAACCTTCAAAAAGGGAGTTTAATCGACTGCGTACGAGTCACTAGTGCGTCCTCACTTAGAATATTGTTGTTCTGTATGAGGTCCCCATCAAAAGGGGTTAACGGAGGCATTGGAAAAGGTCCAAAAAAGAGCCGGGAGATTCGTGACAGGTACCATATACAGGGGGTTACAAAAAGGTACGGCCAAACTTTCAGGAAACATTCCTCACACACAAACAAAGAAAATATGTTATGTGGACATGTGTCCGGAAACGCTTACTTTCCATGTTAGAGCTCATTTTATTACTTCTCTTCAAATCACATTAAACATGGAATGGAAACACACAGCAACAGAACGTACCAGCGTGACTTCAAACACTTTGTTACAGGAAATGTTCAAAATGTCCTCCGTTAGCGAGGATACATGCATCCACCCTCCGTCGCATGGAATCCCTGATGCGCTGATGCAGCCCTGGAGAATGGCGTATTGTATCACAGCCGTCCACAATACGAGCACGAAGAGTCTCTACATTTGGTACCGGGGTTGCGTAGACAAGGGCTTTCAAATGCCCCCATAAATGGAAGTCAAGAGGGTTGAGGTCAGGAGAGCGTACTAACATACTAACGAAACTAAAATGAACTCTAACATGGAAAGTAAGCGTTTCCGGACACATGTCCACATAACATATTTTCTTTGTTTGTGTGTTTTTTTTTTTTTTTTTTTTTTTTTTTTTATGGCTTTTGGCAGCTGAGGCCATACAGCCAGCTAGCTCAATGTGTTATATTAAAGCTTCCAGTGAATCAGTTAAATCCAGTGTTTATATAGTCTTCAAAGTGCGGACGCCACAGGACGGACAGGACACACACACACAGACACACAACACTTAACATCCATGCCCGCGGCCGGATTCGAACCGGCGACCTTCGGCACGTGGAGCTAGCACTCTAGCCCCTACGCTACCGAGGCCGGCTTGTTTGTGTGTGAGGAATGTTTCCTGAAAGTTTGGCCGTACCACTTTGTAATACCCTGTATAGTGGGAGGGAAAGCGTAAGTGCGATGTTGAAGCAGTTAGGGGGCATCCATAAATTACGTGAGGTATTTTCCAAGGGTTTCCGGAGCCCCCCCCCTCTGGTGAGACTTCGTGAGATCTGGAGATTTGGTACGATCCCCCTCCCCCCTGTGGTGAGATCTGGTCTGTAAGACCCCCCCCCCCTAGAAATCACCCTCGCAACTCTTTGAGATCTTTTTTTTTAGGTCTCACCCTTACAAAGCCGGTTACACCCCATATTTCGAAGAAATAACCCCCCCCCCTAAAATAGACTTTCACGTCTTGTAGACCTTTTCTTTTTAGTTCTACAGTCCAACAAAAATTTCCAAAACGTCACATGAGATTTCCGTTGCCCCCTCCACCTCCCCCCTGGTGAGATTATTTCGCAGGACCCCCCCCTATTTCACCTCACGTAATTTATTAACGCCTCATTAGGCTGGGAATACCTGGATACCGAAGGCGTTGCTCTCGACGGAAGCTAATCAAAAAATTCACTACTGACGTATTTCAGAATGACAGCCAGCAAATATTGCTACCAGCAACATTCATATCTCGGAATGACCGCGAAAATAAGATAAGAGAAATCAGGGCGAGAACGGATTCATTTCTGTAGGTACACATTATTTCCACCAGCGATTATGGAATGGTCGAGTAAACTTAAAATCCGACAGAGCAGTTCTCGATAAATCACTTCGACCACCCCGATCTGGGTTTTCCCACATCGCTCCAGGCGAATACGGAGATGGTTCCTCAAAATAGCTCATGGGCGTGTCTTATTTTTATTTATTAATGCTTATCGTCGTATTGTCTATGATGATACTCCCTTTAAATGTTTTATTTTTTATATTCTTCCTTTTTTTTGTATCGTAGCTAGGATGCACGATCGTCTTTAACTCGTGAGAGAGTAAATCTTCAGCTCACTGCTTGTTCGACTCTTTCTCCATTCTTCAAATAAATAATAAACTTATAGGACTTAATTCCTTTTTTATTATCATGTCATAATATCCTTAACTATCCGAAAGTTTACAAGTTCTTTCAGCAGCAACTTAAGGTTCAAAGCGAACACACCAACGGTTTTTACCAAGCTTGTCCGATTTTATATCTAACTTCTCTCTCTCTTTTTTTTATAAACATTACTCAAGCTACCAATTTCACAGAATAATTATTTTCTTTAGGTAGCCTGTTATACTACAGATGGCTCCTGCAATATCCCGTACATCCCTTACAAACACTTTCGGATAGGTGCAATGCACCCTCAGCCACACACTTTTAGTGAATCGCTGAGTAATAATAATAATAATAATAATAATAATAATAATAATAATAATAATAATAATAATAATAATAATAATATCATCATCATCATCATCATCATCATCATCCTCATCATCATCTAGGACAGCTTCCAGCCACTGGCCGGGTTTGCTGGGAACAAAAGCCTCGCCAGCGCTTCCTGTCTAACCACCATCTCTCTTCTTTCACTGACGCCCAATTTCCTCCTCTTTCCTCCACACATTTCTTAACACCTTTAATCCATCTGTCCCTCGGTCTTCCTCTAGGCCTCTTCCCTTTCAGCTCCATGTCCAGCATCTTCCTTGGTAGCCTCTCCTCTCCCATTCTCTTTACATGCCCGTACCACTGTAGCCTAGATTTCTCAATTCTCTGTTGTAGCGGTTCTTCCTTTATCATCTCCCTGATTCTCTCATTCCTTATTCTGTCTCTTCTTGTTACTCCTACTCTACTCCTCTGAGATTTCATTTCCACCGATTGTACTCTCCCTTTGTCTCTCTCCTTCATCACCCATGTTTCTGCCCCATATGTTAAAATCGGCACAAAATGTTTTATAAATTGCCTCTTTACTCTTTTGTGGGACATCCCTACTCCATACCAGACGTCTAATACTTTTAGAAAATCCATATGCACATCTTCCTGTTTCATTTACCTCCATCCTGTTTCCTCAATTTTCTTCAATACAGCTTCCCAAATATCTGAAACATTCCACTCTATTTAGTTGCTCTCTTGTCCGTCCTGTTCTTCTTTCTTGTTGTTATCGCCACTTCACTTTTTCTCGCAGAGAACTTCATACCATAGGCTGCAACTACTCTCTCCCACACATCCAGCTGATGCTGCACCTCTCTTTCATCCTCTCCCCAAACTAATAATAATTATTATTATTATCATAGAGGAAACGTCGAACTTCTGTGAGGAAATGAGGTGGTGCACCGCCATCTTGGTCGATCTGTGGAATTGTTGCAGAGTTCGTTTTATGAATCCAAAACACACAGCGAGCACGCACCGCACCAGTGAAAGTAGCCATTTTAAATGTGAACTACGCTAGCGTTCTCCTGGTGGCGGAATGGTGCACTGATGCACTACGGCATCAAACTTGAATTTGTTTGCTACAAAATGACACATCTATGGATGCTGTAAGTTATCTCAATAAATTTCTATACCATTCGAAACTTGTAAAGTCCCTTTTGACTCATCTGTACTTTGCGACGGGCCTTGATAGAACCAGTAAAAGCTCCGTGCAAATAAACAGATAAGTTTCAAGTCGCTATACACCAAGCAAGAATCGCCACTAAGTACTGTGAAATTTTCACAGCTTGTCACATTACGATAGTTATCGCACCTGCCAATCTTGATGTAAAAGTCGATCAACGAGTGTGAAGTCTTTTTTTTTTTTAACTGCTTTACGTCTCTTTTTAACATCGAGGTCTTTAGAGACGGGAAAGGATGGGGGCAAGGAATGGGAAGGAATACTGCCATGGCCTTTTTGAAGGAAGCATCCCCGCATTTGCCTGGAGTGATTTGGGGAAACCATGGAAAACCCAAAATCTGGATGCCCGGACGGGGATTCGAACCGCCGTCCTCCCGAATGCGAGGCGAGAACGCTAACCGTCACACCGCCCCGCTCGGTGAGTGTGAAGTCGACTATCGACTACAACGATCGATTTGCGGAAAACGTGAGTGCGGGAAAACGTGATTGTACCGAACAGTAAAGAATCGTCGTGTTAAGGGAAGTCTTCGGACGAGCTACCGCGTCGGTTAAGTGCCGAGTGAATATTATGTACATTTGAAGACTGTTAGTTGTGTATGTCGTCGACTACTGTAAGAAGAAAGACAGTGTTGTTCCATTTGTGGAAGATCAAAGAAAGTTCACACTCGCGAAGAACAAGCAATCTTCGTGAACGATTGTTCAGGGCAATCCTTGTTAACTGTTAATTACAAGAAAAATAAATATGGTATGGTGGTCGGGATGTAACTGCTGAAAATCTGTGCAATAAATAGTGTTTTGAGTTTGATATACTTTGAGTGTGTTCGTGCAGTTAAGAAATTTTGATAGAACAATTCCAACCCCCACCTAACCAGGCGACCGTTTAAAAATTATCCCAGAATAATTTCCTATAGTGTACGAAGTACCGACTTCCGGAAAAAAACATAGATCATAAAGACAATAAGTGGTGATAGTGCAATAAATTCTAATCATCAACTTACTATATTATGTCACGATAGAGAAACCAAATAGTATTTCTATAAGCTGAAGTAAAAACACAATCTAGCTGCTGTTCAGGGAGAGAAAACTCAACTAAAGTTAAGATATCTCCACCACAAGAATCGATTCCAGGAAGCAAGTTCAAAGTTTAATATCGCTTCACAGCGTTCTGCAATTTTAGACTCGGCGCCGCGAACCATTGTCTGAGAAGTGGGTTAAACTAACAGACCGAAAATTCAAAGATAACGCCGAGGCGCCTGTAACAGACGACTATATCTGCGCGTAATGAGCTGTGTGTGGGGAAGAACCGAGCTCGCTTCGGCGAGTTTAATTAGGTCTCCAGGGTAAACACCGCCATCGGAAATTCCGCGCCCGGAGGTCGTGGGAAGCGCCATGCGGCGGGCGACCCGCATTCCAGGGGCGTAATGTTAGTTGCCGAACTCTGAGGCGCGTCTCACGGTGAGTCAACATCTGCGGCGAACAGCAGTTTGCTCGGGGTAATTGGCCAGCGTGCGATCAGTATTACGGTAGTGGTTGACGGGAACCTATCGGTAAAATTGGGCAGTTCGCTACAGTTTTGGCGATCTTTTTCTACCGTCTGTAAATAAAGCAACAAGTTTGGCACGATGAGTGTTTTTTTTAAAAAAATTTTGGTGGGAGAGCGGTAACGCTCTGGCCTCGCATTCGGGTGGACGCTGGTTCGAATCCCCGTCCAGGCATACAGATTTTGGGTTTTCCATTGTTTCCCCGAATCAATCCAGGTGAATGCCGGAATGCTTCCTTCAAAAATGCCATGGCCGAATTCCCATCTGTTCCTTGTAGACAGTCCTTTCCCGCCTCCAATAGAACTTACAAGATGTACAAAAGATCTTCTACCAACTTTATAACGTTATATAAAATTATATTGTTAAAAGCTTTATAATAAAAGCTTTTAACATAATTTCATTTATAAGCCTATTTTTTTCTTTTATTTTGTTTATCTGTCATCGATCTATGAACTGGTTTGATTCAATTCTCCATCCCTTCCTATCCTGTGCTAACCTTTTCGTCTCTACATACCCCTTACATCCCACGTCCTCAATTATCTGCTTCATATATTCTAATCTCTGTCTTCCTCTGCACTTCTTACCTTCGACTGTTCCCTCCACTAACAAATTAACCAGCATGTCTCAAAATATGACCAAACATGTTGTCTCTTCTTTGTGTTACACTACTCACAAACTTGTTTCTTCACCCATAATTTCCAAAACAAGTTCGTTTCGTATTTTATCAGTCTCTTAATTTTCAGCAACCTTTTATAACAGCACATTTCAAATGCTTCAATTTTCTTTCTTTCTAGTATTTCTAAAGTTCATACTTCGCTACCATAAAGTGCTGTGCTCCACACATAGAGTTCTATATTTGAAACTAAAAGGTTCCTATTTTTCATGAAGGCTCTTATCTATAGTGTTATACTGCTTTTAGCAACATTCCAAAGGAATTGGGTTACAAAACTTTGGTGAGACCATTACTCGAATATGGTAGTGTAGTATGGGAACCTCATTTTACGTATCAAATACAGGAGTTGGAGAGGGTGCAAAAATAGCTGCCAGATTTGTTTCTGGAAATTATCGCAGAATGCAGTCAGTGACAGATATGATAAAGGAGCTGGAATGGGATTCATTGCAAGACAGGAGGAGGATGAGGAGGGTCATGGGAGTGTACAGGGCGTATACTGGCGATGAGGCATGGAAAGATATTGCAGTAGGTATGAAAAGTAGTTCATGGAAGGGAAAAGATGACCATGACCACAAGCTGGCACTAGATTTCAGGCACAAGGGTGTGGGAAGATTTTCTTTTTTAGGTAAGGGTGTCAGGGATTGGAATGAGTTACCGTGGGGAATGATGAATAACTTACCGAAAACATTAAAAGAATTTAAAGATAAAATTTGTAAAGGGCAAATGTAGGTGGGTGCAGGATTGGGAGAAGTTGGGTGTATAGGGAAATTGCCACCGGAGCGTGTGCTCCATTGCAATTAAATTAAATTAAATTCCTGCTTCTTCCATCAGTTGTAATGTTACTTCCTATGTAGCAGAATTCACTTACTTTTCCAACCGCATCTGGTCCTAGTTTTGTATTTGGTCTACTATTATTGGTATCATTTCTGCTTTTGTCTTGCTTATAAGGCTACTCACAGTTTGAATTTAATAATACTTAGATCATTACTTCCATATTCGTTAGTATCAATCAAACGCTTCTGTCTTCCGTTATAAGGCAATCATTCATACGATTACTAACACAATTCATAATTCCTGAAGTTGTACCAGTATGTGTACGCACTTCATATTTTAATGGAGCTAAATTAAAACTTTAATTACCATTATAGTAAAATTTTGGGTATGGTTTTATTGATATAAATTACTTTCAGTATCGTCTTCATTTTTTAATTTTTTTTTTTTTTTTTTTTTTTTTTTTTAAATGCAAGCACCAAAATGATAATTATCATAAAAACACTAAAAATATTTTGACATCTTGCACAATTTATAAAAGAAGATTGTTTACACGAACAATTTTTTTTGTAAAAGATTTGTTGGGAAACATACTTCATTTACACTGACGAAAATGTCTCTTTCGTCAGAAAACCTGTTATAATTTTTATAAGAATTTTTAAAAAAGTTACCCCAGATAGCATCGAAGCCACATCGCAAGCGATTTCGCTGCAACCTCAGCCACTTAACTTCTCTGTAATGGCGTAAAAACCAGTAGGCCTATATGAGCTGCGCGTAAAACTTCAGAGCCCTTTTTCTCGGAATCTTCTGGCCAGTGTGCTTTACTACTTTACTGGGTGGACACCCTTCAGGTATGCTACTAACCTGCGAACCCTAATCCCAAACTGAATTTCGAAGACCGTAAGGTCCCCCCTCCATTGTAAGTCTTAGATGAAAGATACTCTCATCCTTGCTGAAAACCACCAAAAAGACATAACGAGTTAAAAGTAAATTAATAATACGTGGTTTAAGACCCAGTCATCTAAAGTAAACGCCTCATAGTTGCCTAAGACAATGTAGTAGGCTACAAATATTTAGTACTCGGGAAAAAATGGACACTTGAGGTTTCTTTTTAATATACTTGGCCTTAGTTTAGTGGCATTATCACTGGAAGAGTAATGTATAGTTGGCCAGCCTGCGTGACCACACATGTGGAACAACGAACACAACTTGTTTTCCTCTCTTGTCTTTAGTAGAGCGAGACTCCGTGTTCTTAACTTCGGCTCAGTTGTTTTCTGCTGTTTTACCGGCGAGTCTGGTATGTTAGTGCCCCACCTCTGGCAGCACGCGGTTGGCAGCACTGTAAGCAGGCTGGGACTGCAGTAAACTCGGCACTGTACCGCTGCTCCCCGGACCACTTTACTGGCACAATTGGGGCCTGCGGCGCCGCTTGTTACCAACTGTGCCGCCACAATGGCACTAGCGCCGCACGTGTCCTACGGCCCGGCAGTGGCTTTCTGTCTGTCATGTTGGCAGCGGTCGGCCTTATCGTCCTCCGCGGTCCGGCGACCAAACTGGACCAGGGAATTAATTTAACACAGCGGAAGGAGTCTGTGTGTGAGAGAGAGATAGAGGGAGGGTGAGAGAGAGAAACTTTGCCATTTGTTTTGTCTCTTTCAAACATCAGATTACACGTTATTCCGGTGTCGAAAACAAATTGTTCTAGTCATCTTGTAAGGTAACGAATATACCACGCCCTGTTGTTAGTTACAATAATATTACAAACGCGAAAGTAACTCTGTCTGATTGTTACGTTTTCACGACTATACGGCTGAACCCATCTTGATGAAATCTGACATCGAAGTACTATGTGTCATTAAAAAGGACATAGTATACTGTTTTCTGGATAAATAACATATTTTGTCGTGAAATATTGTAAACTGACCGAACAATGACAGACAGACGGATATCGTGTGTAGTCTCTGTAATGTTATATCGGTCACTCAGGCTTTGTTTCTCTCGCAGTCACCTTCCGTATGATATGTTCATTAATTTCGTGTAAAAAAACGGTATAGACATAGAATGTTATAAGAAGTGATATAATTTTAAATCACAAAAAATCTGTCGGAGTAACTGTACTAGGTAGTTTCACAATTAGCCACCCCTTAATTTATTTGCTATTTTTAAGCGTTGTAAATTGGTTCATGCTAGAATACATCCCCCTCATATTACCCCGACTCCGTGCTCAAGCCTCATCAGACAACAAACTTTGCTGGAGAATGAGTTAAGTCTTACGATTACGGCGTAGTAAAGCACATACACTGTATGAAAAAAAATGAACCACGCAGAAGGGGAGGAAAAAGAGACGTGTAAGTTCACGGGTTGGGGGGGCATGTGATGTTATTTCACCGAGTACTAAATCGAGTCAAACTCAACTTATGAGTATGACGTTGCTCCCCCTCTGTCCTGGATGCATGCACTGATTCGGTTGTGAAGGCTGTCATGAAGCCGTTGTGTCCTCTCCTGAGGCAAGCTGGCCACAACTGTTGTAACTGGTCCTTGATATCCTGGATACTGGCACTGGGACGGAGTTGACGTCAGAGCTGGTCCCACACTTGTTCTATCGGGGACAGTTGTGGGAATCTTGCTGGTCACGAGAGTATCTCAACATCACGCAGACAGTTCATAGAGACACGTGCCGTATGTGGAGGATCATCGATCTCTGCCCAGGTCGCCGTCGATGATCGTGCAGAATCGCTGAATACAATGAATGGCATCGCATAGTGTTCAGCGATACTGCACTACCTGGGATCGTCGGTGAGTATGGTGGTGACCTGGGGAGAGGTCCCTCTCTCCCTGTGTTTTGGAGAGGCTCAGCGGTGTTACTCCTGGTGTCATGGTGTGGGGAGCCATCGGGTGTGACTCCAGGTCACGGCTGGTAGTGATTGAGGGAACTCTGACGGCACAACGGTACGTCACGGACATCCTGCGTCCTCATGTGTTACCTCTCCAATAGCCGACAAGTAGTTTTTGCGTGAATTCCGTTCATGCAAACCACAACAAATGTTGATTACTCCTCTGTATCTTATGAACAGTGCCCAAAATTCATTTTTAAAAAAATAGTTAAATGTTCAAACTTTATTTCGGTTAAAGATGTAAATATATGTTAGGCAATATGTGAGTGGCGCCATCTATCCGTGAATACTGTAAATAACAGTCTTCATGATAAGTGGCAATTTGTACGAGTAATTTTTGGTCGGAAATTTCCAGAATTCTCTTTGTTATGGGGACGTTTATTAATGAGTTGAGGAGTTTTTCCGGAATTTCGGACTCCCCCTTTGGTGGTGAGATCTGTTCTGACCCCCCCCCCCCTAAGATGACGTGAGATTTTGACGCCCCCACCCCCTCCTGATCGTCCTGGTAATTTTTGAGTTCTCCGAAGGCGGTTATTCCCTTTTAAAATCGGTATTTGCGTCGTTTCCGTAATTGACCGTACGTCAGGAGCGAGGTTCGAACCTAGGACCATCTTTCCTCATCCTACTCCTTTACTGAATTACACTCAGCCTAACCGACCGGTACTTGTGCGTATCGATAATGCGTACTGTCAGTTGAGGCAGTCTGCAGCAAGTGTTCTCACCTGGCGACCGTGTACAGGACCGGACTGCCGACATTGATACCTATGACTGCATAATGCATGACACACAGAGAGGAACAGGTGGACCAGACACTCTCCCATCACAACAACCTCTGTTGTCTCGCAATCTTCCGCCGAGTTGGAGGAACGGGAGGGGAGAGAAGTGACTCCCGACTGTCGGACAATCTCCATGGTAATCCCCGCGCCGTGTTTTATTGGCTGTCCCGTAATGAGGTCACCCGGGGCTGACACCGCCATGCATTATGCATGCCGCCCTACCCCCCAGACTGCTTTCAATATATATCTTTGGCGGCGGCGGTTCTGTCAGAGATATTGGAATGCAGGAAAGAATGGACTTCGCTCTGTCGACGGAAAGGGGTCGGCATGACAACTGCTATACCAGACAGGAGGATGGAAATTTGGTGTTTGGAAACTTCGCTCCCTGAAAAATTTGACTTCTAAATGGCTTATCATCCGTAGTTTCGCCAAACTCTAAGGTGGTAGTATTAGGTTACTATGCAGTAGCAAAAAACTACTAGATCAACTTCTACTCAACAGGTGACGGTTAATATGCGCTGGGTATAACTGCAACCGATCTATTTTATTTTGTACCAAAGAGTTTTGAATAATTCGATGTAAGAGGTGACTTTTATACGAAAAGAAAGAATATCTGCTTAAAATGACCTGGCAAAAGAGAAACTTACATATTCTTTGAAGCTTATTATATTAACACTGGCCTCAAAGGCCTTTAAAAATGACAGTGTTTAACGGCGGTATTTTGACAATTAATTTCTTTGCAGTTATTTAACTAAATGGAATTATTGTAAAATAAAGCACAAAGGAATTTATCGTACTTTGTGCTGTTGTCAACTTGGTCCAGGTTGCATTTGAGCCTAACCACAATCTCCGCTAAAATTGCCGCTAGAATATCAAAGCTTCAATGTTACGCGAATTAATATATTTCCTGTATCGCATGTCAGTGTCATCATGCATCGCGATATAAACTTGATCCAAAATTTTCACGTGTACTTACATCTTCTGTCTGATTATCATTAATGAAGATCGATGTTTTAACTGCTGAAACAGCTTACATTGCCTGAACTAATGACATCAGTGAAAACGAAGGATGCTGAAAATAAATCTTAACAACTTACGCTACGCCACGTAATATTAGTTTTAATTCTGATCTAGGCCACATAGATCGTGATCAATTTGGAACTTCTTTCATTCAAACCAAGTAATGATTCCAGTAAAAAAAATTAAATGATAATTTATATATTAATTTAAAAGAAATGGATACTTTTCTTTCAGTGTTCTAGCAATTCATTTCATAAATAGAATTGGTATAAAATAAAGCTCAATGTTATTCCTAGTGCCTTGCTCTATAAAAAAAGATTTCCGTTGCCTTCCTGATCCAGGTTATATTTCAAGCTAACCACATACTACGCTAAAATTGCTGCCAGAGAAACAATACTTCCATTACACGTACATTAATACACGTACCGTATCGCATTTTAGTGGCAATAATGCATCGCGATATAAACTAAATAAAAATTCTTCAGGTTCTTACATCTTCCTTTTTTGTTATCAGTGATTCATATCGATATTACAACGGTTGCATGGCTAGTGAATTTACATACGGCTGAATTGTCATCAGTGAAAGCAAAGGAAATTAAATAAAAAAAAATCTTAACAACTTACATCATACCAGGTAATAGTAGATTTATTTATAGTCTAGGCTGTATAGATTGCGATCAGTGTGGAACTACTTTCGTTCAAATGAAGTGATGATTTAAGTAACACGACGCTAATGAAGACAATTGAAATTAAAAAAATTAATTTACTCATGTCTTCTGCTTTAAAGTCAAGTGAAGGTTATAATAAAAATTTAATCATTGCTAATCGAAAATGTATTGCCAAATATTTTAACACATACTTTTACTTCGAACGAATATTAAATAAATATTAGCAACTAATAATTAATATGTCGATTTAAACGGAATACATACTTTTCTTTCAGTGATCTGACAATTGATATATTTGCTGATGCTTCTAAATAGATCTATTATTAAATAACGTGCATAACCTACAAGAACGTCTCTGGTCGTAAGTTGTGCAAAGAAGACGAGAAGCATGACGTCATAGCGCGACGTCTAAGCGTGACGTCACCACGTTACAGGGCTACAATATGACCAAATAAGCGTTTTATAAGAATAGATTCTACGCCGTTACTCCCTTGTCTAACGCATACCTTAATATTTCCTAAAATAACCATTGTTCTAGGAATTCAGGAATGAGACTGATTCAGGATCGATACAGTAACATTTGTATTGATCTTGGGACCCACCGATGCTTCGCACGGGAAGTGTTTGGTATTTCTGAATTAGGATTATCTCGGCATATTGTTTCAATTTCCGACTTTGAGTCTGAAGATAAAAGTAGTCTCCTGCTAGTTTTAATTTCCATGCACTTAGATGTAACGTCTTTGTAAATAGCGGTTGGTTGATATTGTCTCGCTCTTGTTTATCTAATGACTGCTAGTAAATTTTTTACTTGCGTGTCAACTAAAAATTACCGTTTATGAAAATCTCTCGTTGAATATGCAGGGAGATTCAAGAGGAGTGGTAAATATTGAAGGAGGTGGCAGCATGCACAATATTGAATAAAAAACGTTCATACGAGGAGTGTGAGAAAAGTAATGTGACTGATTCTTTTACTTACCAAAGTTTTTATTTTTTTCAAACAACAATATTACCCCCTACAAAATAGTTCCCCCCGGGGAGCTATACACCGGCGGAGTCATTGTTCCCACTCTTGGTAGCAGCGCTGGAATGTTTCAACTGGTAGGGCTGTTAATTGGTCGGTCACAGCCTTTAGAATGTTCTCCAGAATTCCAAATTGACGCCATTTTAAGACATATTTCAACTGCGGGGAAAGGAAAAGGTCAAAAGGACTTAAATCAGGTGAATAGGGGGTTGAGGAACAACAGGAATGCGTTTTGAGATAAAAAAATTCACTGATGCAAAAAGTCGTGTGACACGGGGCATTGTCATGATGAAGCATCCACTTGTCTGCAATGTCTGGTCTCACACTAATCACTTTTCGTGAGCATTTCAAAGACACCTTTGTAAAACACTTTTTGACAGTTTGTCCTGGGAAACAAATTCTTTATGTTCGATACCCCTACTGTCAAAAAAGCAAATCAGCATTGTTTTAATCTTTGATTTGCTCATTGGACATGTTTCGGGTCGAGGAGATGGCTGAGTGAGCCACTCTTTGCTTTGTCACTTTGTTTCAGGATCGAACTCAAATATGCAGGAATCATCACCTGTGAGCTCACGATTGAAGATTTCTTGGTCATTGCCACTCCTCTCAAGAAGATCAACGCTCAAGTTTCTTCGATTTTCCTTCTGTCCAGTTGTGAGGTTTTTTGACACCATTTTGGCACAAACCTTTTACATGTCCAAAACATTTGATGTATGGTGAAAGTGTTCACTCATCATCCTTATTGTTAAACGACGGTATAATCTCACAAGAGCCCTCACACGGTCAAAGTTTTCGCCATTTTTTGAAGTTGAAGTTCTCCTTGAGCGTGGTTGATCTTGCAAAAATGATTTGTGCCAGCGGAAAACTTGTAAGCAATGTTCCCCATAGGCCTGTTTCAACTTTCCAAAGGTCACAAACGCTGAATCCCCAAGTTGAACACAAAACATGATTGCACAACGTTGCTCTAAATTCCGATGCTCCATTTTCGTAACGCACAACTTCACTGATGGCGCTGTCAAAAATTATGTGTTGGCTGAACGGAGTTGAAACTTGGACTGAGCATGTGGAAGGGATGAACAAACTGGTCTACCACAGACCGGTAGACACAGCGTTGCCAGATCGCTTGCAGTGTTATCAATGTCATGACTTTGTTTACACACCTCGTATAAACATGTGTCCGATTTCCATTCGTTTTGGAAGTACAGGTGCTTGAATTTTATGCATAAAATAAACCTCAGGACACAAATAAATTATCGAAGTACTTTATTCATTACATTACGAATATATGGTATATTATATCTAAACTGCTACAGTACAAATATTATTGATTCAGGTATCCTATCAACCAATCCATTATTAGCTTAAGTACTGAAGTTTTTCGTCCGGTATATCCTCTTCAGTTATTCTGGTAGATGCTTATCCGGATAGGTAAAACTTATTTTGAATTTAATTCCGATGGAGCGCTTTCCCTCTTTCTTGTACCCATCTACCTTTTCCTTTCACGATTTTGATTTCAATTTCTTTCATCATTTTTGGTAAATCATTCATCATTTCTCTTTGTAAGTTATTCCAATCCATAATTCCCTTTTCTAGGATTTTTTTTTTTTTTTTTTTTTTTTGCCACATCGTTATACCTAAAATAGAGTGCCAGCTTGTGGTCATGGTCATCTTTTCCCTTCCATGCATCACTCTTAAATCTTCCACCAATATTAAGGCTGTATTTATTTGTTATCGAGGAAAATGATCCACAACATCCAAATATTATTCCATCAATATGTTTGCACGTTTCGTGCACTCTCTTCTCACTCTTCAAGCAATTGATCTGTTTCTCTAATTTACTGTTAATGTTGTTAGTTTTCAGGATAACATTCAGGCAGTGAGGGAACAGACCTGGGGAGCTGTGTTGTTGGCCTGGATACCAGCGCATTATCGAGTGGCTGGAGCCGCTGGAAGAACATTGCTGGAGCCACTGCCCTCCAGGGCGCCATCTGGAACGTCGCTCCAGGCTACTTCCTGTACCCTGGTCACTCCCGCAGGAGTCGTCGCCATTTCAATTCGCCGTGAAATTGGCCTCCGCGTCTAAACCGCCAGCTACCCAAGGCGGGGGAGTTTCCACTCATTCTCTACGTGTCAGTCCATAGTCTCTAATCTACAGTAGTCTGGTTGACAGGTGCCTTCCACCAAAACTAATCTCTGTTCTTTGCAGTACAATCCTTAACGCCACGTGGGTAGGAAGAGTTCATGCGGGCAACAGTACGACACCTTATTTTCCTTATCTTACGGGGCCATCCATGAATTACGTCATACCTTAAGGGGGAGGGGGTTAGCAAAGTGTGACATCGTGTGACGGAGGGGAGGGGGAGACGAGTCATAAGCTTGGTGACGTCACATGTATAACTTTGTGTCACGGGCCTTCTTGTCCCGGATTCTGACAGGTGATGAAACCTGGGTTCACCATTTTGAGCCCGAAACAAAACGGCAATCGATGGAATGGCGCCATCCTGACTCTCCACAGAAGAGAAAATTCAAAGCAACTGCTTCCGCTGGTAAGGTCATGATCACTGTGTTTTGGGACTGTGATGGTGTCATACTCATTGGTGTGATACCGAGAGGCAACACGATTAATTCTAAGGCACATGTGAACACATTAACCAAACTCAAGAAGCACTTCCAGAGACTTGGGCGCCATAACGATCCAGGTGATTGTTTGCTTCAACCTGATAACACACGCCCTCACACAAGTTTGAGGACGTTGGAACACATCACCAAACAGGGTTGCACAGTGTTACCCCATCCACCCTATAGCCCTGACCTAGTTCCCTCAGACTTTCACTTGTTTGGGCCATTGAAGAATGCCATTCATAGGAGACATTTTGAGGATGACGAAGAGGTGATTCGCACATTGAAGAAATGGGTTGGTGAACAGAACAAGGCGCGGTATCGCAAGGGCATACACGCTCTTGTGTTTCGCTGGTGGAAGGCCGTAGAAGGGGAAGGAGGTTACGTGGAGAAATAGGGAGTGTAGAAGAAACATAATTTTTTCTCGTGTATAAGTTTCATTGTGTTCAATAAATATTTGTTGAAGAAAAAATGTGGTGCATTAGTTTCCGGGCCACCCTCGTACCTAAACGTGTAAATGTCATCGACGGAGCGAGAAATGAGGCGAATTAGTGTGTCCCAGGATTCCACCTGTCGTGGTGAATTACGCGTCTCTCTCTGGATTTGAAGTTGGTCGGCGGATTTAGAGCTTCGCTACAGCGTGGAGGTCCGGATGATGTACGTGCCGTGCGGTGCCGACTTAGCCCGTCTTCGGCCTCTCGCAAGTTGGCAGCACTGCGCGCAATCCGCAGGTAGTCTGCCCCCGGGACGCGGCGCGTATTTCACGTCATGTTGGCAGCAGTGGAGAGCCCTCGTGGGGCCGCCTAGGGCTCCCTCGGGAGCTCTGATCCCTCTCTCCCTGCTGCTGCGTAAGGAGCGCCCTGGACGCTGCCTGAATCCTTAAACAGGAAGCTGACCGGACGGACACGCGAGAGAAGGAAAATACACTCCTCCAGAACCAACCCGCCGTAAGGTGAGGCGACTGTGAAATTGACAGCATACAGGGGCGATCAATTAAGATGGTACTTCCAAATATCTCGATAATAAAGTAACTGAATAAATAGTTTAAGTAACAGTTAAATGATAATAAGGGGGGAAAGCAAAATGCATTGTTCACGTTTTTTAAGTATATTTCCAAAGTAATTTTAGAGGTTATTTCAAGGTCATTTTAAGGATAACTCAAGGTCATTTCAAGGTAATTTTGGAGGTAATTTTTCAAGGTCAAAATCAAGGTCATATGAAGGTCATTTTCAGGTTAATTATTTTTGTTTTCCTCTGAGCATATTGGGTTTGTATTAACGATGTGGCCTCGCAGTACGCGGGTTCGAATCTGATGCGGGCAATCAGATTTCGGTTTACCGTAGTTTACCGACGTCACTCCATGTGAATGCCGAGATGGTACTTTCAGAAGCCTATGGCCGAATTCCTTCCTGCTCCTTGAACGCCACGTCGACGAGGCATAAAGTCATAAACAAAATATTATTTAAAAAAGGGAAATTTATATTTTTTATATTCTTATGTGTTTTAGAATAGTAAACAAATTTTATATGAACCAATTTTCAATCTACCTCCTAGTTTCGCCGGTATTCTAAATACCAACAATGATTAAAGTAGGTGGTACCTACATCTATATTCATTTGTGTTATTTTCCATAAGAAAACATCGACAGTTTGATCAGATCACCATAACAGATGACTCCCCTGTAAGACACTTTGCGAAGTTTTGAAGGAATGAATGATGTGTACGAAACTTACTTGTCTTAGAATATTGACTCTAGCATGTCGTATCGTCTCCTTCATGTTTTTGGGATGGTCAATACACGGGTATAAACTTTTAGTTTGAGGAAACCGAATTAGAAAAATTCTGCGGATGTAGGAAAAAGGCGACGGAACCCAAAAACAAGAGCCGGAAAATAACTTATCTCTAACAGTCAGAAGCATCTTCCGAATTTTATGCTACATCGCATTTTTCTTTTTAATGTACCAACGTTTCAGTTCCAACCATTATCATTTGGGCACACTGGATCTTCTACAAGCGGCTGTTAATATACGCTTCGTGAAAATTTGAATCGATTGTTTTGTTTTTCATGTAGAGAGTGTGAATGGTATTCCAGAGATGGTATCAATGAGTTTGCTGCTATGTGGCAAAAAAAATTCTTCTTTTGTTTACAGATAACCCTTATCCACCTAACTAAAAATCAGTGGTATGTCTTTCCACGTTACCAGACATGGGAGCAAGAAATGATATCATGTTCTTAACATCACAACATATGCAACAAGCATTCTTCATACAGTTAATCAGTCACACCAAAGAACATTAATACAATTTAGAGGTAACACACTACATCAAATATTAACTCTTTGATGGGCGTAAAAAACAGAATGCATGTTTTTTTTTCTGTGGTTTGTGTCTTCATGAAATTAATTTTATAAAAATTTACAAGATTTAACTTGGTTTTTCGCAAAAACGGACTTCCGTTTGTGATCTTTGTGTTCTGTAAATATTGTCGTTGGCTTCTTTCTCTTTGTATTGTGTATATGAAGATTGTTAACAGAGAGCATTTTACAGGCAAAATATTTGAGTGCCGCTATGATGATCGAAAATATTCAGCTCAAAATTACACATCTGAGGAAGAGTAGAACATAAAACACTTTAGGGAACTATTTACACGGTTCACGGCTTAACTTAATGATACCCCCCCCCCCCACCCCCCACTTTTACGTGTGCGAAATGTGTCATTTGAGTAAATTTTTAGCAAAGATGTCTGGTCGAGGCTGTATTTCAACATAACATCACTGCTTGAAAATCAAACGCTAATTTCTGATATCACTGATTACTTTCGCTGTTAAATTGAACTAAGGGGACACATCTGCAGCAACGATCCTAGTTGCCGTCCAGAAACAGGAGAAATCCAGGCTACTAAAACAATAATCTGTTTGTTTTGTTTTTGTGAGGCAATTACGTTTCGTACAAGTCATAGTAAAGTAAAAAGCTGTATCGTGTATAAGTTTTAATTTAACTTTACGACAAGATGCGTAACTGAGCAACATACAAGCATTATATGGTTCCGTTATCTATACGTCCTTATAATTACACAAAACTTTTAGAAGACTTTTATGACATAATTAGTCATAACTTGCAACGTTTTGTCTCAATGTCATTGCTTTTTAATCTCTGGTAATGCTCTCATCTTTGTCGTGTACTAAATAAACACAATTGCAGTGAAGGTAAGTCGCAGATAGACTTAAAAACGTCTGTCTCGAGTAAACTTAGAATAGAATCACCAGCAGAATTAAATGGTCGTAACGTAGTCATTAAAAATGATGATCTCCTTTACCAAATGTCAAACAGTGAACAAAAATTGCGTAATGTGCCACAGATTTACAAAATGTAAACGAAGATGCTTTTTGGGTAAAGTCTTCGGTACCCATGACACGAGTTTGGTATTTAGTATCATACAAAGTAGAAAACAAGGAGACTCTATAACCCCCAAGCTATTCACATCAGTCCTGGAGTTGGCAATGTCAAAAATGTAATGGTATTACAGAGGGTTGAGAATAAATGGAAGATGTCTCAACAACTTAAAATTCGCTGATGATATAGTTTTACTCTCAAACAGTCTGGAAGAGCTAAAATAACTGATAAAAAATGAACTAGAGGCAGCTTGCAGCGAAGTGGGTCTTAAAATAAACCTGTCAAAAACAAAATCATGCCAAACAAATGGGCAGAAAAAGATAAAGACAAGGCAGACACGAAAGAAGCTGGTATTGAGTCCGAAGATCATTACATCTGTCTTGGCCATCTGATCAACATGAACGGCGACTCAAAGCCTGAGATCTACAGACGCATAAAGCTGGACTGTAGAGCATACGGAAGAAATACCATAGTTTTTGAACCAGTACATTTTTTTTTAAACAGATATTTGAACAATGTGTATTACGGGTCCTCACATATTCCTGCCAAACCTGGATCCCAAACAGTCACATGAAGCAAAAACTGAGAACTGCCCAGCGAAGTATGGAAAGAGCAATGCTAGGGTTTACAAGAAGAGACAGGAAAAGGGCCGTGCACATTCGTTCAATAACCAAAGTGACAGACATCTTAAAAAGAGTCATGACCCAAAAATGGTAATGGGCCGGTCATGTTGCTCGCAAAAGAGATGACAGATGGACTACGGTAGTGCTGGACTGGATACCGAGAAACCTGAAAAGAGCAAGAGGAAGACCCCCGGATCGCTGGGATAAGGATTTACGTCGAGTTACAGGCGTGAACTGGAAGAGGGCGGCACAGGATCGATCAGCCTGGAAGGAACTACAACAAAACTATGTAGCATTAAATTCTAATATATAGCTCATTTGGCTTAAAGAGGCTGCATCCTGAAATAAGGATTGATAAAGCTGTAATAATAAATAAATAAAGTAGAAATAACTAGACGAAATTCTTAGGGTCGATACAAACCAAAGGTTCATTGCACATAGTCTAAAAATGATATTATATGAGTTGTTAATGACTGAAGAATTGAGTTTTTAAGGATCAATCTTACGTCAGTGGGCTGTTGCTTCTTTAGTTAAAGACGATCTTTGCATTGAAGTCCAGAGTATCTATAAACATATACATGAGCAGACAGAAATCGCACGGCAATGAGCGAAAATGGATATATCAACAATCACCAATTCTCTGTATAAACACGGTTTAAAATCGAGATGGAATCCTCAGTAATCTTTTGAACACATTTTGCTATAATACGCACAAACACATCATTGAATTATTTTACCCTAGGTGTAGGTAGTAATGTGTTTACTGACTAAATGTAAGAACATTCGTTTCTTTTAGTTACTTACTTACTTCAGGACCGAGCGTGGTTGGTGAGCGGTATCGTTCTGGCCTCTCTTTCAGGAGGAAGTCGGTTCGAATCCCCGTCCGGGCATCCAGAATTGGGTTTTCCACGGTTTCCCAAATCACTCCAGAGGAATGTAGGGGTGGTTCCTTCACAAAGCCATGGCCGAATTCCTTCCCGTTCCTTGCCAGCCTCTAATGACATCGACGTCGACGGGGCGTAAAATCATAAGCAAAAAAAAAAAAAAGTTTATTTCCGGCGTTCCTCCTGCTATCAAAGTTTTTTTTCTTTTCATTTTATGTATATTTTAACGCAATTTAATAATAAATATAAAAATTAAGAAATCCTCTAATCAAATGTTCGTAAAGCTACACAAATACTAAGCATTTGATTACGAAGAGGAAATATTCTACATAAATCTGATCAAGATGTAGTATAGATACTAACCAGAAACTTTTATGTTAAAATAAATATTACAATTTATTTTAGTGCTAATCTTGATGTAGTGGTGAGATTCCTGAACAAAGGGACAAACACACGCAGCGCACGTACACATTTATATAAGCAGAGAAGAGACCGAATCCCGTAATGTTTTCAAACCCGGGGGATTTGCGTCAAACCCGCTGTATCCAACAGTTTTTCAAAGTACATTTTTGAAACATACTTATTTAAAGTGTTAACAAATTAAATAATAAATGTATTTTAATTAAATTAATAAATCAATTTTAATGTTAAATAATAAAAAATTAACATTTAACAATATTTTGGTTGGCGAAATGACGTTAAAAGTTTTTATAACCTGTCTTAAGAATATTTCGAGCTTTACGTTAAAAAAAAACTAAACCAATTTTTAAATAAATAATCAGAATCGCAAAATATTCAGTCTTAGGTCATATTATACCCAGCGGTTAGCGTTCTGGCCTCGCATTCGGGAGGACGGCGGTTCGAATCCCCGTCCGGGCACCCAGATTTGGGTTTTCCATGGTATCCCAAATCACTCCAAGCAAATGCCGGGATGCTTCCTTCAAAAGGCAATGGCCGAATTCCTTCCCATTCCTTGCTCCTCCACCCTTTTTCCGTTTCTAAAGACCTAGCTGTTAGAGACGCTAAGCAGATAAAAAAAGGTCATATTATCTACTTTAAAATAAATCATATCAGTTTGAAAACATGGTGTGCAAAATGGCCAAGTCACCAGAATTTTTTAAATTCTAAGTAAACGATCTATAACACCGAGAGAAAGCATTCGATTTCACAAAGTGAAGTGAATATGCTCTCTAAAGTGTAGACTTGGCTCAGAACAAGATCTCATAACTTTTCGTCACAGCACAAGCACGAGACTTGGTCTATTTTATAACAAGAATCATTATTGCGGGATTCACTATTATGTCTCCTGATTTCTTGATTGATCTTATAATTGTTTTGTTGATATTAAAAGAAACTGCGCACCAAGACATAAGCTGTCAAGTATTTCAGTTTTACTTTAAGTGGCGTAACGACTTTTTTAGAGTGTAAATTAATTTTTTTTATGTAAGAAAGGAGACGTTCTCGACGTATAACTGCAATGAAGTGCTCACGGGTGTATCGCCTTGCCACATTTTTACTCATTGTTAGTACTTCTTCCTTTGTTTCTCTACTCTTATATTTGTGGAGTACTACACAACGACAATTGTAGTGCTAGTTAAATCGAAAATGGGCTGTAAAAGAGTTTTATCCAGTCACATTACTTCAAAGTACCGGAATTTTGGACAGCTGCGTAGTCGTTACATAGTTTGAAGAATGTAATTAAAAAATTGTTATCTGTCTACCAAATGTCAAACAGCGAACAAAAATCGTGTTACGTCTTACAGATTTACAAAATGTCATATAAAGTAAATGTAGTATTTAGTATCATACAAAGTAGAAACAACTAGACAGATTTATTAAGCTCGATTTAAACTGAAATGAATTGTATAGAGTCTGGAGGAAACGAAGACTGGGCAGAGCGCATTGGGCAGGTGGTAGGAGAGGGTGATGAGAAACGATCTGTAAAATGAATTAATACTCTCAAAGAAAGCTAAAATCACTGCTGCTGAGCAGAAATAAATGCAACAGACCGAAACATGCAAGTAGACTACAAATTAAATAATAATACCATCGTACAAAACGCTACAACATAACCTGATTGTAACATGTCTACGTAATTACCTGGAGAACCCGCTGAAGATGCTTCCGCAACAGAACTGAAACGCGTTCGCGAGGTCAATAAATGCACAAACATTCAACTGCTTTGTCGTTATTTATTTATCAGTATTATCAGCAACTGAGGAAAATGATCCACAGCGTCCGAACATATCGAAATTCAACCTTGCAAACGGAAAAATTATGGACAGTCAGTTTGAGAACATGGTCTCGAAAGTGTAATATAATGGGTTTAGATATAATGATGGAAAATATCTACATCATTTACTTTCTGCTGATGATCAGGTTGTCATAGCACAAGATGGCGAAGATGCAAATAACATATGTGATCAGTCAATAGAATATAAAAAAATGGGGCTTGAAAATTAACTATAAAAAAAACCCCAGAATATCTTAATAATGATCTGATTGATGGAATAAAATTAAAAAGTTAAAATATTTTTGCTATTTGCTTTAATTTTTAGAAATAGAAGGAAAATCGATTATGGAAATTGATAAAAGAATTACTAAATACCGGAAAGTAATCGGGATGCTCAATCTACTCCCATGGAGCAAGAATGGTATAAATACAACAAAAAGAATTACATTTATTTCACACTGGAAAGTATAGTCTTCTTATATGGATCAGAAACCTGGACGATCAACCAAAAACATACTACTAAGAAGTTGAGAGCAATAGAAATTGATTTCTGGAACAGATCAGCAAGAACATTAAGAAAAGAAAAAGTAAGGAATACCGAAATAATAAGGCTAATGGAAGTGGAAGAAGAAATGTATGAAGTTATAGAACGAAAAAGACTGGAATGGTATAGCCATGTAAGAAGGATGGAAGACACTAGGATACCAAAACTTGTACACGAAGAGGAAGTTGAAGGAAGGAGAAAAAGAAGACGGCCTATGTTTACCTGACTCCAAAGTGTGCAAACAGCAATGAGAAGAATTGGTGCAGAGAGGAAGATATACAAGATCGAAATATCTGGAGAAATATTTTGAGAAGATGAAGTGAAGTTCTGTGTTCCGAGTTTTTATAGTTATGTAGGAGTAAAACCTCTGTGATGAAGAAAATCTCTCTTAATAATAATAATACTTTCACGCCCCGTCGCGGTCATTAGAGGCGGGATGGGACTGGGACAAGGAATGGAAGAAATTCGGTCATGGCATTTTTGAAGGAAGCATCCCAGCATTCGCCTGGAGTGATTTGAGGAAACCAGGGAAAATCCAAATCTGGATGCCCGGACGGGGATTCGAACCGCCGTCCTCCCGAATCCGAGGTCAGAGCGTTAACCACTCACCTACCTCGCTCGGTCAGATAACTGTCGTAATGGTTGCTTTTTAACACGTTACATCAGCGGTTCCCAACCTTTATTGGTACACGACCCACCTTCAAGTAAAGAATTTTTTTGCGACACACCTAATATGAGAGTCTATCTGATATCAGAATGGGAACTGTTCTGTGACCTCGATAGAAACAACTATCCTATCCTACGAAATGCAAATTTTCTTACAAAGGATTTACTATCAACAAAAACAAGAATTCATAATACATAAAACATATTATAGACCTGTAGGCGGCTGCACAGACCATCACCTCAAATCCCACGATTAAAAGTAACTCGATCAGCATATTAAAGTGCAACTGGTCTGCCAAGACGCTTTTTGGTGGAAACCACCTGCAGACCATATTTTAGTGGTTGATTGGTAGGTTTATCATTGTGTTTTACTGCACCCAAATGTATGAAAATATGGAACACTGGGAGCAAGAAATAGATTAAACAAAAGACACATTTTTGTGGCAAAAACCTCGATTGTTCCGCGACCCACCAAACACACGCCGCGACCCACCAGTGGGTCGCGACCCATAGTTTGGGAACCGCTGCGTTACATTAAACAAGCAAATGGTAACTGGACAATCGTTACCCTTATTATGTCCCACAGGACGGAATGCCCAGGTGGTGGACATTGTGTTGGCCTTGCGATATTGGGTGGCCGCGGAGAGGGGGAGGGGAGGTGAAGAGTGGGGGAGAATGCGTCTGCGCTACTTTATAAGAGGTGCCCACTTATCTCAGTGGCACTAGAAGGGCCGCCATGAAAGCTATAGTGTTATTCTTCTTGCTTGTCGCGGTGGTGATGGTGGTGCAAGCAACGCCCAGCAAGTAAATGCATCTTTCCCGCTAAACGCTTTGCCACAGAATGCAATCACCATGTTTTAGCTGTTATGTTCTGCTCCTTGTAAGCTATCAATCTCACTACAGACGAGGGCATCTCTATCATAACCGTGGCACCGCAATTCCTTGATGGATTCTGGTGTAACTCGACGAGACTAATCGAAAGTCAAGAGTAAAATTTTTCCATATCTCACTTAGTTCTCGAGTTATGGACTGTGAAAAATTAGTTATCTATATATTAATACCCTGAGCGAAAACTTTGGATCCCTTTTTAAGAATATTGCGCGCACGGAGAAGTGTGAGATTTAGCATAGTTAAAGTTTATATGGAGAAGAAGTGAAGGAAGCTAATATCTATATATAATATGTGTTATAAATACATTAAATTAAATAAAACATTCGTTGTTTTACATTCAATGGTATTTTTTTAGTGGCAACGATTCTGCCAATGTCTGTGGTCTTTGGCCAACAGTAGAGAAAAAGAATATAATAAGCATAGTTAATACATGTGTGTGTGTGTACGTGAAATTGGATCGGAGCCAACTATCTGACGTGTATTCACAGCACTGAGATACTCTGTGCTCTTTGGTGAAACAAAAGAGTCGCATAGTCATTAATCTTTGAAGTCATAAAAAGGAATGTAGCGATCCTGCCATATACTATATGGTCTTCTTATTATTTAAAAGGTTAAACTTTTGTTAACCGTCTTTTGATTTTCGAATTTCAGTAATTTCATTACGGTCTTCTTTTTCATTCATATATTTGCTATCATTTCTCCTACATTTCATCATTTTTTTTTTCTTGCTTTGGTTTATATTAAGTCCAAAATCGTCCTTCAATTTTTTTCACGCCATTTTATATAGTGGCTGTGCTGAAGAAGAGACTATTTCTTTTGCAGTTTTTTTGGTTGATATAATAATTGAATAATAGTTATTTTACTGTATTATTAATATAATTAAAAAATTTGTAATTGTTATTCCAAACAATCATTTTTTTCTTATTTTGTAGTTCGTAATTGTTATAACAACAATTAATCGTAAAAATAAAGAAATAAAACTATTTGCTCTGTAAATTTTACTTTTTGTAACATACGCACTCTCTCCCCCCCCCCCCCCCCCCCGTGATCTATTGTCCGGTCGTGGAGATCTGAAATGTTGGCATTTGTCCGACCGTGGAAACATGAAAAGTTGGCGCCCTACTTGCAACAAGGAAGAATGACGCCCTCTGCGGAGTCTTAAACGAAACTCGCAGGTTTCTATCACGCGATGTTCAAATTATTCGGGATAGGCTCATATTACCCGAAGGCTCCCATTACCCAATAACCCTGCATTTATTGTATTGTATATTAGTTTGACAAACGGTGTCATGACAGGGAAAACAGAATTGTAAATAGAAAATGAAATGCCAGGTGCTTGGTTTGATTGACTGTGGCGTTCGTTTGGTTTCAGAGAATACGCGGAAATATGAACCGTGGGACTGTAAGCAGTGCAACTGCGTCACTGTGCACCCGCAACACCCCTGCAAGCACTGGTGCTGCCTCCGGAAGAGGAGTCCCTCATCCAGGGAGCCGCACGACGCATTCCCGAAATGAATCAATAGAAACCCTGTCACCAGGTCATTACCACCACACGCTATCGTTTGTTATTATTTGGGTATCCATAGCTCTAAGTATTTAATTTTATTTTAAATATTTAATTTAATTTAATTGCAATGGAGCACAGGCTCCGGTGGCAATTTCCCTACACACCCATCTTCCCCCTATCCTGCACCCACCTACATTTGCCCTCTAAAAATTTTATCTTTAAATTCTTTCAAAGTTTTCGGTAAATTATTCATAATTTCTCTTGGTAACTCATTCCAATCCCTGACACCCTTACCTAAAAAAGAGAATCTTTCCACACCCTTGTGCCTGAAATCGAGTGCCAGCTAGTGGTCATGGTCATCTTTTCCCTTCCAAGCGCTACTTTTCATACCTATTGCAATATCTTTCCATGCCTCATCGCCAGTATATGCCCTGTACACTCCCATGACCCTCCTCCTGTCTTGCAATGAATCCCATTCCAGCTCTTCTATCATATCCGTCACTGATGGAATTTTGCGATAATTTCCAGTAACAAATCTAGCATTCTTCTTTGCACCCTCTCCAACTCCTATATTTGATACGTAAAATGTGGGTCCCATACTCCACTACCATATTCGAGCAATGGTCTCACCAAAGTTTTGTAACCCATTTCCTTTACTTCTCCCGTAGAGCCCCTCATCACTCTCTCCAACAAGTGCAGGATTTTGAAACCTTTTCCATCCACCTGTCCAATGTGTCCAGCCCAGTTAAGCTTGTTATCAAAAGTAATGCCAAGATATTTACATTTCAAGTCTTCAGCAAGCAATTCTTTCCCCACCTTATAATCATAATTAACCTTTTGTTTTTTATTTGTGTATCTAATAAGCTGACTCTTCTTTGCATTTATCTTCGTCCCACGTTTACCAACCCAACTAGATATCCTGTCCAGATCAACCTGCAACTGTTTACAATCCTCTATCGTTTTGATTCTTTTATACAGCATTATGTCATTTGCAAACAATCTAATCTCAGATATTAAACAATCAACACAATTATTCATTAGAATAATGAATAGCAATGGTCCCAATACGCTACCCTGTGACGTGTTGATATTATATATATATTTAAATTTTCTTTTACAATTACAATGTCAAATTCCTACCCCATTTACTATTCAGATTTACAAATTTTAATTCATCAGTACATTTGGAAATTTGTTTCAATCCCTGACAGCCTAACCAACAAAAGAAAATTTTCCCACTCCCTTATGCATAAAATCGAGCGCCAGCTTGTGGTCATGGTCGACTTTCCCCTTCCATGCACTATTCCTGATTCTTTGACCAATAACCCTCCAAGCCCCATCACCAACATATGCCCTGTACATTCCCAGCACTCTCTTCACCCTCCTCCTTTCCTCCAATGACTCCCAATCCAGCTCCCTTATCATATCAGTCACTGACTGGGTCCTGCGATAATTTCTACTACCAAATCCAGCTGCTCTTCTTTGCACACCCTCCAACTCCTGTTTTTGTTAACCAAAATGTGGGTCCCAAACTGCACCATCATATTCAACCAATGGTCTGACCAAAGTTTTGTAACCCAACTCCCTAACTTCTCTGGTACATCCTCTCATCACCCTCTCCAGTAAATGAAGGATTTTGTAACCTTTTCCTACCACCTGTCCAATGTGCTCTGCCCAGTTGAGTTTGTTATCAAACGTTATGCCAAGATATTTTCACTTCAAGCTTTCAACAAGCAATTCTGACCCCACCCTATAATCATAATTGACCTTTACTTTTTAACTTGTGTACGTAATAAGCTAACTTTTCTTGGTATTTATCTTCATTCCATGCTGACCTACACATTCAGATATTCTATCCAGGTCACCCTGCAGCTGTTCATAGTCTTCATCTGTTTTGATCCTATTCTATACCATTATATCATCTGCAAAATACATAGATTTTGACCATAACCCATCAACACAGTCATTCATTAAAATAATAAACAGCAATGGTCCCAATACACTACCCTGTGGCACTGTCATATTTACTTCCACTTTTCTCGATAATGTATTACCCACTCTAACACTTTGCTTTCTGGATTTTAAGAATTCCTCTATCCAACAAGAAACTTTTTCATTCAATCCAATACTTTTCAGTTTATTTAAAACCATTTTATGGCTCACTCTGTCGAACGCCTTAGAAATATCTGGGACCACACTATCAACTTGGCCTCCCTTGTCCAATTCATCTGAAATATCTTGCATATAGCCCACCATCTGAGATTCATATGAATATCCTCGCTTAAAGCCGTGTTGTCGATCTGAAAACTAGTTTGTCTCTTCACAGACATTTCTTATATAATTGCATATCAGTCTCTCCATCATTTTGCCTATCACTGGTGTCAAACTAATTGGCGTGTAATTTTCAATTCTATTTGTAACCCCTCCTTTTAACTTTTAACTTCTGTAGTCAGTCGCCAATGACTTTTTTTATTTACCCCTCGTTTATACAGCTTCTTAGTGACTAAATTAGGCCCTACATATTAATTTTTAAATTGTTGATTACACAGTGTCAGGAAATTTGTACGAAACATTTACATTCAAGGAATTTGGCATATTTTTCCATTACACTTTGACTTATTGTCTAATTAATTCTATAATATTACATTTGGCTTACAATTACAACAGTTGCAGCTGCTATTGCAAATTCTTTAATTATATATATATATATATATAATAACAAATGTCGCTATTTGTTGTTATACTCTGTCCCTCCTACTTGCTATTTAATGTCGAATTGATATTTCCAGGAGCTGAGTTTGAACCCTCCCCTATGACTGCCAATAGTTTTTTTTACATTATGATTTACTGTTGAGTTGACGGTTTTAAGATATTTTGCTTTTTCCAGATACCCGTGGACGGGCGGACGTAATGATTTGGCCTGCCGCTCTGTTGATGACGCATTTCGTCCACGGCTCTGTCAACATCTAACTCTCTGTCACAGATGAACAGGAATAAAGTTTACAAGCACAGCTGGTTTCTTTACTTTATTAAGGTCGGGCCACACTAGCCCGCACCGAGCCCGCACCGTCACCGCACCGACACTGGGCCGAGTGTCGGCTCGCCCCCCTCGCGTCCACACTGGTCCGTAGCACGGCCGTGTGACGGACGGGTTCCTACTCGGTCTTCAGTCTGCTTTAACGTATACACTTGGTTGTTTCACAGAACTAATGCTAAAAAATTAACTTAAAAGCTATTTGGGGATCGTACTTTATTATAGAGTACTGCACTTTATTTTGCGTAGGCGTAATTTATAATACACGAAATTAATAAAGTACGTCAAAATACTTCTTGTTTTGGCTAACCTCACAGTTTCATCTCTTATGCACAAAAATAGTATCCCAAGGAATTTTTAACAAATGATCGTCCCACTGTGCTGGCTTGAAAGATTGTCGTGTATCTCAACATAGTCACAATGAAATGCCAAGCGTCCCTAACTTCACATTTGACATGTTTGTTTTTGTTGAGGTTCCTTTCGATTCACTCAATATTTTTTTCTCAATAAAGAATGAGATGATTATATATTTTAATTTAAGTACAGACCGAAAAGATTCTGTATAGTAATAATAATTTAGTGTGATCTAAAAATTTCAGTCACAGAGTTTCTTATCAGACGCGCAGTCCACCTTTAACGTTGTCACCTAATTTGAAATGGAGACCTACAGATTAAAGTGAAATTCTAACCACGAAGCATCCTAGCATCTTAGCATTAACAATTCAAAGCTTTGCCCGAGATGAAAGTCAATTTTAAGATCCGTATATTTTACAGCTGAGACAGGGAGTTGAACCATGGACTTTCAGTACCCCAATCGTACGCCGTAGCCATTTGTGTAAAGAGACAAATCTGGACGTAATGAGGGATAAATATTCAAACATAATAAAATAAACGTACTCTTTTTGTATATCATTTATTTTTGCTATTCTAAAACGCAGATGTACTTTTATATGATTGAACACATATTTTTCAGTACTACTAATTTCAGATGTTTATAGCTTGTGATTCGGATATAGAAGGTCTCCGGTTCAAAATCCGGGTCTCGGATGCAATTTTTACGGGCCTGGTCATCGATCTTCACCTATGGCAAAGCTTTGATTTGTTAATGCGAACATGCAAGGACTCTACCTACATTTTACGAACATCTGATGATCCTAAAGTGAGGCTGAAAAAAAATGACACTTTTATAAGGCAATCAATAACGGTTAGTGTTGCAAATTGAAAAAAAAAATGGTTATATTTCCGTTTTGTGAAAAAAAACATGAAAAAAACCTAGCACCCTGTTTTTTTTAAAAAAAATTTTCAGAAAACAATATATTTGATAAATTATAGTTTTATTTACGGAAGTTACATTTTACAGGTGTTTTTTTTAAATGTTACTAAATCATATAATGTCTTACATAATTATTCATAAATGAATCTATATAGATAGCATAATTTTATTCATCCTCTACGTCAGTACCACATTCACTAGTATCAGCACTACCAACACTAGTTCGGTCGGTGTCGGAATTTTCTGTTTCTTCTTTTGATTCTTCTAGATCCATAACTTCAGAAGTAGTTACATTTTCTTTTACTGGTTCTATTTTGAGATTGCAATTTTAAATTGTGAGCAAAGTACACACTGTGAATAAAGACTGCGCCGATAGTTCCATATTACGGTCTTTTAAGTTTGAATTTACCGTAAATCTATTGTCATACCAAATAGGAGCTTCATTTCTTTTCAATCGTTGGTTTATGCCAACGGTTGCAAGGAAATGATTCATAATAACTGACAATTTAATGACTCAGTATCACTATACGCTGAGAGTTTAACACGTATACGAATATAAGGAAAGCACAATAAGTAATAGAAAGACGCAAAAAACAGTAGATAAATTTAAAATTCAAATTTTTTTGAAAAGATCCGTAGATCTACAGATACATTTGTAGGGCTGGCAGCACTAGTTCAAATAGTGAGTTTCAATCCAAACAACGGGGATTCCTTCTCGTGCAACCTAGCCTATTCGGGAAATCCCCGTTCGTAAAAGAATACTTGAGTCAATGTTGCCAATATTTTTGTTATTTTTTTTTCTACTGAACCAGAAAAATATAGTAGATTTAAAAATTAAGATAATTATTTAGTATAAACTCTAAAACAGTCATATCAAACGATAAATGCCATAAAAATATGAAATTTAGTAGTTATGAAAAAAACATGTTCCAGAAAAAAACATGTTTTTTTTGTTTTTTTCATGTTTTTTTTTTTCAAGTCAGCAAAAAAAACGTTTTTTTACAACAATAATAACGCTAAAACAACATTTAGTCGTAAATGACCGGAAATTCCCGAACTCTTTCTACACACTTCTCCACATCTACCAGCCCAATACCGGCCCGCACCGTCAAGAAGCAAACCAAAATAATCACAGCCGAGTGTCGGCCGACATCCTGTGTCGTTTGAACTCACTTCAATCGAGTGAGCGACAACAATAAGACAACTGTCGGTGCGGTGCAGGTGTGGGCTCGGTGCGGTCTAGTGTGGCCCGACCTTTAACCTCAAGACCTCGGTTTACTAATCACAGTGGTTCGCCTCTAGTTTCCGGTTACAAATCAATACACAGGGTTAGCCTAAATGATTCATCGGGTTCCAATACACCGTGGATTGAAAAGTATACGATCTAAAAAAAAGGCGAATGATACAGGAAAAGATATACAAACTCACCAAGCTTAAAATCCCGCTTGGTGTCTGGCGTGCTCGCTAGATGGCAGCAGTGGACAAGATGGCGGAAAAGCAGGAGAAGAGATTTTGTGTGTCAGAATATGCGAAGTGTTCTTCGGTTAGGAATGCGCAGCGTGTATTCGTACGAATATACATACTACACCCAGTCACAAGTAGCGAGCAATTGTGTTCACGTGTGTAGTCATAAAAATTAGTTACCGGTTCAAACACTAATCATATCTTAGTTAATTGCAAAAGTTTCATTGGTATATTTTTCAAATCATTTCTTATTGAAACTTAATCCAAAACAAGTACGAACTTTTAAAGTTCAGACAGACATTTAGTCAAACACTTTTCTGCTATTTTATTATGTTACTAACAGTTAAAAATGACTGGATGAACGGCGTGTTCCGGCAAGTCATTTGATTGCAATTTTCTAACTCTACTGACTTAACAACAGTAATATGAAACCAATGAAATATGCGGCCTGGACCAAAAAACATTTCATCAAAGCCCCATGGAACAATACATTGGACATGCACAAGGGCTGATTTGTTTTGTTACTAGCGATTGTGGTTAGGTTGAAACGAGGCCTAGACTGGAAGAAAGTGTCAGCAAAGGCACAGGAAATTACACGTGTAACCAATTTTTGACAGTTGATATCTTGAGAAATAAGCGAGATTTCGAAAAAGTTTATTCTTCAATTTCGATTTTTCTCGTGCTGTCAGCATTTTATCCTAACCACACCCTGCCATTTTCTGCGAGGTGTAAAACGCCAAGACGATTTAAATCTTTCGTGGAAATTAACACTTTAAATTACAGCTAATGCTAATTGTCTTATTAATCTGACTTAATAAAAAGGTACAAAATTAATAATTCAAATATCTATCATTCAATTACCTTGCAGCTTTCACTCCTCTGAGCTGAGCGGCCGTAAAATTCGGATTTTATGCAAAATATCTTGTCATCATGAAAGTATCAATTTTTGGAAGATTATCCGACAGTGCTTTCAGAAAACCGCTTTCAGTCATTATTTGTTGTGTGGGTATTGTAGCATGAGTACAATATCTCACCAACTATGCTGATATGTTAAAGATAAACTTCAACACACGCTATTAAAACACCCAGCATCTACGCCTTTGTTTACAATAATATCGTGTACTTGGTCGTCAAGATTCAATTCGACCAATAGCGTTGAGTTTTGTGAAGTTTCTTTTTTTTGTGAGGCAATTAAGTTTCGTACAGGTGATAGTACAGTAACAAAGAGTATCATATAAAAGTTTTCATTTCACGTAACAAGAATACAGGAAACTAAGATGATTGTGTGAGCAGAACAGGCGTTATCAATACGTCCTTCAAATTAACCGTAACTTTTAAATATCTTTCCGGATATAATCTTATATATATATAAAAATAGACGTGTTTTTTCCTATATTACACTTTTCAGCCACCACTACCTAGCACAGATCACTGATGTTTGTGGGTGGAAGTAGCATGGAGATTCCTGTCGTGCACAACGTTGGCCGAATGCCAATAGCTGTGGGGATGTGGGAGATATAATGATTAAAGTTGGTCAATCCAGGGCGTTTTCATATTTCGACCAAAAATTCGTATCTCCGTATACTTCTCTTTCCTGCCACAAATACATAACATAGACCTTTGGTGTTAGTGTGTGGTAGTAGAATCGTCTTTCCTGTCGTGCACTATGGTTGTTAGATGTCGGTAGCTATTGGGGTGTGAGAGATATGGGGGTTGAAAGTGGTCGACCTGTGGCAGTTTCATACTTCTGCCAAAGACAAAAGTGTCATGGTGTATCACTTTTCAGCGAAAACTATAGATGACAGATAACTGGCGTTTGTGTGTAGTAGTAGCACAGAGTCACCTTTCGATCACAACAGCGGCCGAATTTCAGAAACTGTGGAACTGTGGTAGATATGGTGGTTGTAAGTGGCCGACCAAGGATAATTTCGTATTTCGACTGTCTCCGCATATGTCACTTTTCTGCCACAACTACATAGCATAGAGCATTGGTGTTTGTGTTTGGTAGTAGAATCGTATCTCAAGTAGTGCACTATGGTTGTTAGATGTCGGTAGCTATGGGGGTGTGGGAGAAATGGGGGTTGAAAGTGGTCGGCCTGTGGCAATTTCATACTTCTGCCAAAGACAAAAGTGTCATGGTGTATCTCTTTTCAGCGAAAACTATAGATCACAGATCTCTGGCGTTTGTGTGTGGTAGTAACTAGTGTTGCCCAAATGCAAGAACAAGACCAGACTTGGCCGGTCTTGGTCTTGCATCAATACACCTGGTCTTGGTCTTGGTCTTGCAAAAATGCAAGACCAAGACCGATTTTGGGCAACACTAGTGTTGCCCACATGCAAGAACAAGACCAGACTTGGCCGGTCTTGGTCTTGCATCAATACACCTGGTCTTGGTCTTGGTCTTGCAAAAATGCAAGACCAAGACCGATTTTGGGCAACACTAGTAGTAACACAGAGTCACCTTTCGATCACAACAGCGTCTGAATTTCAGAAACTGTGGTTGTGTGGGAGATATGGTGGTTGTAAGTGGCCGACCAAGGATATTTTCGTATTTCGACGAAAGGCATGTGTCTCCGCAGATTTCACTTTTCTGCCACGACTACATAGCATAAAGCATTGGTGTTTATGTGTGGTAGTAGAATCGTGTCTGTTGTCGAGCACTATGGTTGTTAGATGTCTGTAGCTATGGGGGTGTGGAAGATATGGGGGATGAAAATGGTCGACCTGCGGCAATTTCATATTTCTGCCAAAGACGCATGTGTCACGGTGTATCACTTTTAAGTGAAAACTATCAATCACAGATCACTGGCGTTTATGTGTGGTAGTAACACAGAGTCTCCCATCGATCACAACGTTGACCGAAATTCGGTAACTGTGGGAGTGTGTGAGATATGGTGTTTGAAATTGGTCGATCATGAATATTTTCGTATTTCATCCAAAGACTTGTGTGTATCCGTAAATTTTACTTAGCTGCCGGAACTACATAGCGCAGAAGACTGGTATTTGTGTGTGGTAATAGTATCGAGTCTCCCATCGTGCACTATGGTGGTTAGATGTCTACAGCTGTCAATATGAATTCTTTACAATCACGAACGAAGTCGTGGGTACCAGCTATTATATTATAAATGTGGAAGTAAGTCTCTGTCTTTTTGTTACGTTTTGCGACTAAATGGCTATATCAATATTGATGGAATTTAACAATGAAATAGTGTAGGAAGGACACAGGACATTTTTTCGGTATGAATAACAGTTTTAGTCACGAAATTTTAAGAACTTATCGAATGATGAAAGACAGGCAGATTCGTGTATTAGTCTGTAATGTTACGTTGGTTGCTCAGTCGCGCAGTCTGTTAGTGTTTGATTTGTTAATAAATTTCGATAAGAAACAAAACTTATTATTTAGTATAGAAGTCAATTTGCTCTGCACTGTACTATTCATTTGTGTCTGTATAAAAGTTTCTGGCACCAATTTGTCTTCCTTTTTGACATGCCTTACGGACGTAAACCTGGCCTAAGGTGCAGGTCTAGAAGACAATGTGCTGCTATTAGATTATAAGATTCAGATGCTCATGTTGAAGAAAGAAGAAAAAAACAAGCTGAAATAAAGCTGCCCCCCCCCCCCCCCCCCCACATACACACACACATCCCCGCACCTTCGCTTACTTTTCTGTTTTTAAATATGTTGTAAATTGATTGTCTTCATGAGACAGATTAGACGATAGGATGATATAATGATGGCTTTCCATCATATTATGTCGACTCGGTGTTGTTTGGGACAAATCTTACGTTACTAACAGTTTTCTATATCCAATTCTGGCAATGAAACTCCAAGTACACGCGTACGAAGTCGCGGGTAACAGCTAGTTACTCATAACTGGTTACATTTTTTCTCAATGTCAGTACATTTTACTTTATACCTCTTCCCGTATTTTCGTCATATACTAAGTAATGACTATTACAGTGCCAGATAAGACGCAAATGGGCCATAAAAGTCTTTGTCTTCAGAGGATAAGTAGTCTGAATTATATAATTAAAAATTATTACCTGCTTTCCCAAATGTCAAATGGCGAACAATAATCGTGTAATGTGCCACAGATTTAACAAAATGTACCGTGTGGTACCGAGGTAAAATGGCACGATTATAGGGTTACCATAATTTTCTCTCCGAATCCGGGGATGCTTCAGCACTTTGTCCTAATGATGCGGTGCACTCTTATAAGTTATATGATTAAAGGTTGGGTTAACTTAAAAGAAACATGTTTATCATATGATTGTTATATGATTAAAGGTTGGGTTAAATTAAAGGAAACATATTTATCATTGTTATATATTTTGTATTTTAAAAGAATTGTTACCTGATTTTACCTCCAACTTGTTGTCATTGGTATTTCTCAGACGAATGAACCTTCTTGAGAAGATCTTGTCTGCCCGAAAATTCTTGGCAAGTCATGGAAAAGTTTGTTAATATAGTTAGCATAGCTTAAACTGTTTCTGTACTCATTCTGACGCTCTGTGATGTCCCCACCATGTTCATTGAGGAGAAAACTCTCTCTACAGATGTGTTACTCCCAGGAAGACACATAGAAAGTTCTACCAACTTGCGAAGCTGAACATATGGGACGATTTTGATAGTAAAATGTGAATAAACTTCACTCCATCTTCAACAAACACCAACACTGGATTCATTTTATCCATCTAGTTTATCTTTTGACACAAATTCCTTTAAAGAACAAATTTAATTGATTTATTTCTTTAAACGAATGCATTAGCAAATCAGGGCTTTTGAAAAAGTTTCGCTAGATTAAAAAAAAAAAAAAAAAAATTCTGGGGCCAACAGTAAAAATACGGGGACATTGCGGGAACGAAATCTGTCCGGGGACAGAGAGCTAAATACGGGGACTATTCCCGGTAAACGGGGACGTCTGGTAACCCTTTATATACAAACAAAAAGTAGCCTCGTGACCGTGTTTTGGTAAAAAAAAAAACAAAAAAAGGATAGTTCAGAATCAAGCCGCCAGACTTCGCTGGCGTCGATAGGGAGTGATCGCATTGCCGCTAGATACGCTAGATAGCAGCACCACATGACACGGGGAAAACTGATAAAATGTGTGTGCTTCCTACAGCAAGGATCTTTTTGGATATGGTTTTGTTTCCGTTAAGGGAAACATTTCATCGTGTCTAATTGTTCCGTGAGGTGCTGTTAGTGTTTTGCTACGAACCTTTCTCAGTTGACAAATAAAAAATTGCTCCTAATGAGGCGGTTCCTCTTTCATCCAACCACAAACTACCGACCTCGCAACTCATGATGTATCATTCCCGAAACTTTCTCACGGGCCACATAAGTGTCGTAACGGTCGCCACGTAACACGTCACATTAGACAAACAAATGATACTAGGAGTCGTAAGGGGCACCAATAAATTACGTGAGGTGTTTTTCCGCATATCCGGACTCCCCCCCCCCCTCTGGTGAGATCTGGTCCGTGTGACCGCCCCCCCCCCCCCCTAGAAATCACCCTCGAAGCTTTTGGAGACTTTTTTTTAGGTCTCACCTTTCAAAATCCGGTTACACTCCCTCTTTTCGACGAAAAACCCCCTTAAAATCGACCTTCATGCAGTTTATAGACCTTTTTACCTTCATTTTGTCGCATAGAAGCGAATGGGAAGTGCAATGCAACACTGTGAAATGAAACAATAGGACTCGCAGTCAAAAAGTTCCCGGAATTTCATCGTAACTTTATTAACAAAAGATAAGTACACATTTACCTAATCTCCTTCAAAGAAGACTCCTTCCGAACACACACACTTGCTCCACCGTTCCTGCCATTGCTGGAAACAACGATGAAAATCCTATTAATGAATAAATTATGCCAAAGCAATTGACTTTTTTTTGTATTTATTGATCTCCCGTACGCGATTCACTTCTTTTGCAGAAGCATCTTCAGCGGGTTTTATATTTTGTGGTCTATGGCATTTCTTTTAGCTCCATTCTCAGCATCAGTGCTTTTGCATTTTTGGTGAGAAGTGTCTTCATTATTCGAATTCACAACACTGCACTATGTGTTTTTTCTTTTGAATGGTGCAGTGTTGTGAATCTGTAGCTGAAGGCTCCACACAATAAAAACGAATATTAGTAAATCACCCTGTCGGTACCACAGTTCAAACATGTCAACCCCGTGACGGCCTGGGAGAGAGTAAAGGGACTCAATAAAAACAATCAATAATAAAGTAAGATGGACATTTATATATTCAGGAATGGTTAATGTACTAATTCTATCATTCGTTTCTATTAAAATATAATTGTCTGCGTTAGTTATAATCCAAGGATGGAATAAGTATCGTGTATGACAACAATACTCCTCCAAATTTCGTTGAGATGACCTGTCAAATTTCAAAATGCAATTTCTGTGAAATATTTAAATTTCACTGGCGCCCAACAAAATTCCTGATTTGTATAAATATAAAATTTTGTACTCTAATAAGAACTGGTACACATCAGCCAGAGGTTGGCATAGTATCAGCCTGGTAGCTTGACAGTGGGTGGGGGGGAGGTGTAGAGTGAGGGAGAGGTGGTTGCACTTCTATATAAGGGGCATCGCTCATCTTAGCGACACGAGAGGCCGTCATGAAAGCTATCGCGTTGCTCGTCTTGTTTGTCGTGGCGGTGGTGACGATGGTGCAAGCGGATGCCACAGAAGAAGGTAACTCCAGGTCGCCTCCTCACTTCCCCTTAAACGTTTTACCGCAAAAATCACAGAAAATATATATAATAATTTCATAAATAATTCCGTAAAAAACGACTGTTTTGGTGAATTTTGCTTTTATTTGATTCCCCAGACACGTTTCGCCCTTGTGGTTTAGGGAATCTTCAGTGGCTAGAAAGTATTTTTACATGTGTTGTTACAATAATTATCTACAGTACAACTATATATATATATATATATATATATATATATACTGTACTCTCAGATATAGTGGTAATCCTCACATGCCACTCTAGAACAGCACTTCACAGCACTTTTCATTGTTCACTGCAGTTCCAGCTGAACATATTTCACTAGTTGTTTGCATGCCGCACTTGTAGTTCTAGTGAATTTTTTCTGTTGATTTTACACATGTTATGTTACACATGGCTTGTTTTGTTTATCAGATCTTTACGGTAGTGCCAACTTAGTTTCTGTTGCTATTCTATGTGTGTTGCACATTCTATTAAATTATCTCTCTGTTTCTGTGTTTAAGTTACTGCTTGTGATTCTTGTGTGAGTGACTGTATTCATTTCCTTGTTTTGAGATTGTGATGATTACCGCTATATCTGTGAGTACACACACACACACACACATATATATATGTATATATATATATATATATATAAAGATCTCTACTGCAGATAATTATTGTAACAACACATGTACTTAAAAACACTTTACAGCCACTGAAGATGCCCTACACCACAAGGGCGAAACGTGTCTGGAGAATAAAATAAAAACAAAATCAGCCAAAACAGTCGTTATTGCGGAATTATTTATAAAATTATCGTTCAACAACTGCGGAAACATGGCCTATTACCAGATTAATAATATAAATTATGTGTGATTATTGTAGGCCATTTCTTCCACAGTTGCTTGTTAAACTAATAATTATTACTTAGTAAATACGCCAATACAGCTGTTGTTGGATGTTTTTTATTTTTCGGACGCGTTTCGCCTCTCCTCGAGGTATCTTCAGCGTACAATGTTTTTCTGTAATATGGGATTAGTTATAATTTGAACATAATGTTTTGTTTTTACACACAACAAAATTATTCTATATATAGGAACCATAACATGACTTATATTTACATACCAATCATGAATTATCATGCGGAAAGTTTTGTTTACATAGGTATAATAAGATAGGCTTCATATAGTAACTTACATTTACATTTTCGTTTTAAGGTGTGTTAGTTTGTCGTCTGTTACCTCAGCCTGCATACTGTTTCCACTATTGCATAATACAAACTGTATAATTAAATGCAATAGTATTTAGACATTATTATTGGTGTCATTTCTGCTACATTTCATCACTTTTGTCTTGCTTTGGTTTATATTTAGTCCAAAATCTTCCTTCAGTATTTTTTTCATGACGTGCAGTAACTTCTCAATATCCTCAGCCTATTCTGCTAAGAAGACAATGTCTTCAACAAATCGTTCTGCTTGAACATTTATGCCACATTCTTATTTATTTGCTTTTTTATCGCTCTTTCTACGTACAAGCTGAATATTCATGCGGATAGACTATAACCTTGTCTCACACCCATTTGATCTGATGAATGCTTCCATGATTCTCTAATTTTATTATAGCTACCTGATTCTTATAAAGATTATTAAGTATTCTTCTGTCTCGATATTTTAGCCCTGATTTCTTTGGTACATCTTGTTCCAACAACCATTATTAAAAGATTTTTTTTTTTTTTTTTTAAATCGACAAATGTCATAAAAGTATCTTTGTATTTCTTGATTCTCTCTTCAATTTTCAATCTTAAAGCCAGAATTGGTACCCTCGTTCTGCGGCTTTCTCTAAATCCAAACTGAGCTGCAACTGCTATTTCTTTTACAATCCTTTGTAACATCATCACTAAATCCCTAATCATATTTGTTGTTATTATTATAAACTAGCAGAGTTCCGGGCTTGGCCCGCTATGATCTAGGTTGATTTTTCCCACACAGTAAACATTGAAGCTCATGAAAGAGGTCAGTTTTTTGCACTTGTGAATTATATTTCATGTCAGTCGCTCCATTTTTCTATACGTATTTAAACAGCAGAAAAGAGATGGGGTTGGGGTTGATTTATTCCTGCGATATTTTTAGCCATGATATCAGCAACATCTGTACTAAGTTTCATCATAATAACCACAGCAATTCGTTCGGCAGTAGAAATAATGTTTTTTTTTTTTTTTTTTTTTTTTTTTTTTTTTTTTTTTTTTTCAGGAAATGTGGTAAAGACAGAATCGTTCGGTTACAAAAATACCATTATGTCGACGCTTAAGGTTTTCAACAGTTCACTTTAATGTTCAAACCCATCGAAGATGCATAACCAGCGAATATAATTTCACTTCCAAACATCAGAGATTGTAGCTGTGCGACTTGGAGACCGTAGTTTCAAAAGCAACAAATTTCGCTGAAGGATCTACACTAAAGGTTTTAAACAGTTCACTTTCATGTTCAAAGCGATCAAATATGCATTACTTACTATTAACAGTGATTTTAATTTCACTTCCAAACATCAGAGATTGTAGCTGTGTGGCCTCAGATTGTAACTTCAAGAAACAAAGAAGAAATCGCAAGGTTTTTCATTATATTTGTAAAGTTAATATTTTCCACTTGTAGTTTACTCTTCGTATTCGATATAGCCATCCATGTACGGGGTTTAAAGACTAAAAACTAAAATTTAAGAAAGTACAAGTTACATGTGATAATACAGCTATTATTTTTACCATATATGACGTACGGATCGTTTTTATTTTTTGTTTCGGGCTGTACGTTCAGATTTTAATTTACCGCTCCGTCGTTATGTTACGTTGGAGCATAAGACATTCCAAACAATTCAATTGAGATTCTAATCTTTAAAACGGTGAAATCTGCGCAGTTGTTTTTGAGTTTTTCTGACACAAATATACCAGGTTTTCGTTTTATAGATATAGAAGATATTGAATTGAGTAATATTTATAACATATGACTATAGTAAATAATTGTATTAATGTTTGTAAATTGAATAATTGTGTTGATTGTTTACAATCTGAAATTAGATTGTTTGCAGAAGACATAATGCTATATAAAAAGGATCAAAACGATAGAGGACTGTAAACAGCTGCAGGGTGATATGGACAGGATATCTAATTGGAATGGTAAACATGGGATGAAGACAAATGCATAGAAGAGTCAGCTAAATAGATACACAGATAAAAAACTAAAGGTTGATTATGATTATAAGGTGGGGAAAGAATTGCTTGTTGAAGACTTGAAATGTAAATATCTTGGCATTACATTTGATAACAAGCTTAACTGGGCAGGACACATTGGACAGGTGGTAGGAAAAGGTTTGGAAATCCTACACTTGTTGGAGAGAGTGATGAGGGGATGTACGAGAGAAGTAAAGGAATTGGGTTAAAAACCATTGCTTGAATATGGTAGTGTAGCATTTCGACTATCAAATACAGGAGTTGGAGAAGGTGCAAAGAAGGGCTGCTAGATTTGTTTCTGGAATTTATCGCAGAACGCAATCAGTAACAGATATGATAAAAGAGCTTTAATGGGACTCATCGGAAGACAGAAAAAGGGCGAAGAGGGTGATGGGAGTGTACAAGGCGTATATTGGTGATGAGGCATGGAAAGATATTGGTGTAAGAATTGAAAGAAATGCATGGAAGGGAAAAGATGACCATGACCACAAGCTGGCACTCGATTTCAGGCACAAGGGTGTGGGAAGATTCTCTTTCTTAGATAAGGATATGAGGGATTGAAATAAGTTACCAAGAGAAATGATGAATAATTTGCCAAAAACCTTGAAAGAATTTAAAGTTAAAATTGTAAAGGGCAAATGTAAGTGGGTACAGAAAAGGAAGTGGTTAGGGAAACTGCCACCGAAGCGTTCCCTCCATTGCAATTTAATTAGGTGTTATTATTTACATACTTTCTCTCCATAAAACAATGTTCATGTACGCAAATTCACAATTAATTACACGGAAACAATACAAAACCATGATTAATCCACTCCCAGCATGCTATAGATAATTCTTCAAATAACATTCCATACAACGGCTGGGGTGGTAATAATGTGATGTTAGACTGATGGTTCGACAATTCTCATACTATTTTGTCAGGTTGTGCTTTCTTGGGAAGAGTGAAGATGATACTTTTATTAGAATCACTTGGAATCTCTCCTGTTTCGTTACTGCCTGATATCAGTGTATATCCGCTGCATGTATTTTGTGTATTGGTTTGATGACAATGAAAGTATTTCGACACAAAAAAAAAAAAATCGAATTGTAAATATAGAAATAAAATAAAATGTCAGTTGCGTGGACTGATTTAGTTACTCTGCCACTATTGATTTTTTTTTTTTCTTTCAGAAAATTTGCGAAGAGATGTTCCATGGGACTGCACCAAGTGCGACTGTTTCGGGTCACGGTTCCATCCGTGCAAGCGCTGGTGCTGTCTGCAACGGAAAGTTCGATCCCCGAAGGACTTGCACGATTCATTCCCGAAATGAATGGTACTCCATTCCCCATCTGTAAGCAGTGAGATATGGTCTCATGGTACGGGAACGCTATGGAATATTATAGAATTAGCAGCAGGAAAAGTATGTTTTGTAAATTACTACCTTTACCTGCAGATTCGTTCGCGATAAACTCTTTTCATCACTGTAAACCGGAAAGTTTGGTAATGATTCAAATAGAGTAGCACTTAGGATCTGTAGGCCACTAGGCTACACCTATGGTGCGAACTTTTGAGGATCTGCAGGCTGAAATGAACGAGGTTTAGCAGATAATGCTCGCACGTCAATTTTTCGACTGAAGTTCGATAGATAAGGTGCTGCCAATTGTAGTTGTGTCGTTGCAACCAAACATCCTCAACAATAGCCCGCGGAATTACAATCTCAAAAGTTTTAATAACAATATAAAAGAGTAGGTTTACATATTAAGATAAAAGAAACGATGAAAGGTGATTTTTATCACCAAAGCCCACAATAGAGAAAGATTAAAAACACAAAAATTGATTATTCAATCACGCAATGTCAAAATGTAGACAGTGACTCAGCTGTTTTTAGACACCATTAAAGAGAGCCTTCTAATGCCACGGCAAGCGATCGGCATTCCTGAATGCTGAAATAAAGTTGCAAAAGTAATATAAAGGGACTTAAAACACTTAAATTTAAATGAAAGCGAATTAAAAAATAGAAATTGTATTGAATTCTATAGTCACCTGTTTAAATTGTAAAGAGGATATTAAAACTGGCTGAGGTGTCTGACTAGGGAACGAAAGGTCCCCGGTTCGAATCCCTGTCTCAGCGTTGATTTTCATAGAACCTTAACCCGACCTTCACCTCTGGCACAGCTTGCTGTGTAATGTGAAGTACGCCAGAACACTTCCATGGTTCAGATTCCACGTTAAACTGTAGGTCCCCTGTACCTGGTAGCACTACCGGGTTAGGTTAAGGCGGCCAAGACAGGGGCGGAAAGCGCAGCCAATAGAAACCCTGTCACCAGGCCATTACGACCACACGAAACTATTATTATTCAGTATATCTGTAGGTCCCCTGTACCTGGTAGCACTACCGGGTTAGGTTAAGGCGGCTACGACAGCGGCGGAATGTGCAGCCAATAGAAACCCTGTCACCAGGCCATTACGACCACACGGAATTATTATTATTTAGTATATCTGTAGGTCCCCTGTACCTGGTAGCACTACTGGCTTAAGTTAAGGCGGCCAAGACAGGGGCGGAAAGCGCAGCCAATAGAAACCCTGTCACCAGGTCATTACGACCACACGGAATTATTATTATTTAGTATATCTGTAGGTCCCCTGTACCTGGTGGCACTACCGGGTTAGGTTAAGGCGGCTAAGACAGCGGCGGAATGTGCAGCCAATAGAAACCCTGTCACCAGGCCATTACGACCACACGGAATTATTATTATTTAGTATATCTGTAGGTCCCCTGTACCTGGTAGCACTACCGGGTTAGGTTAAGGCGGCTACGACAGCGGCGGAATGTGCAGCCAATAGAAACCCTGTCACCAGGCCATTACGACCACACGGAATTATTATTATTTAGTATATCTGTAGGTCCCCTGTACCTGATGGCACTACCGGGTTAGGTTAAGGCGGCTAAGACAGCGGCGGAATGTGCAGCCAATAGAAACCCTGTCACCAGGCCATTACGACCACACGGAATTATTATTATTTAGTATATCTGTAGGTCCCCTGTACCTGGTAGCACTACCGGGTTAGGTTAAGGCGGCTACGACAGCGGCGGAATGTGCAGCCAATAGAAACCCTGTCACCAGGCCATTACGACCACACGGAATTATTATTATTTAGTATATCTGTAGGTCCCCTGTACCTGGTAGCACTACTGGCTTAAGTTAAGGCGGCGAAGACAGGGACGGAAAGCGCAGCCAATAGAAACCCTGTCACCAGGCCATTACGACCACACGGAATTGTTTGTTACTATTTAGTGTTTCTGTAGCTCTAAGTATGTCGTGTTGCGCGTATGATATTCATAGTTTTAAGTTTTCGTTTCGGTTTTTAAGATGTTTTCCTCTTCGCAGGTACCTCTGGACGCTCTGATGTAATGATCTGGACTGCTGCTTCGTTGATGCCGCATTTCGTCCAATGCTCTGTCAACATCTAGCTCTCTGTCACTGATGAACAGGAATAAAGTTTTCAAGCACAACTAGTTTCTCTGCTTTATAAACCTCGCGACCTCAGCTTACTAAACACAGTGGTTCGCCACTAGTATCTCGTTACAAATCAATAGATTTCGGATCTTTATGACCCCCCCCCCCCCCAAATAATAAAAATTAAAGAAATAAACATGTTAATATGATTTTAAAAATGGGTAAATACGATCTAAAAATGATAAAATATGACCAAACATTTCTCAAAGACGGATTTGAAATGTTCAATGTTCAGTTCATTAAGTGAGATGTTGGCGGATTTCGTTAGAAAAAATTGACAATTTGGAAGATGATGATGCTAATATATATATCGCTCGTTTGCTGCAACAATGATATAACTAAAAAAACGAGCTGTTGTGAGTTATAATTTTAGGATGGACCATTCTCGTAAATACTACAACCGATGCTATACATTTTCCCTTCTTTTATATTGTTTTATTTTAATAAAATTTACAGATAAGTTATCTTCTAGTGAATGCATAAAGTTGCTTCACACGAGACATTTCAATTGGTCCTTCTGTAAAATTGAGTTATATTTATATTATAAATATACGGTATATACAAAGTCGCTGCCTGCTTTGTGATTCGTTTTTTGTGTCTTGCTGCTCTGTAGTGCTGCAGCACATGAAATCGCTTTGTTGACGTCACTTTGATTTCATATATTTTACACAAAAGAACTCTCTCATCAGTACTAAAATACTTTCCTCCAAATTCTTTTATATTACACTTTCAAAAAAATGTTGTTTTTGGCATGATTCACTGATGATTTAAAACTGACTGAGGCTTATTTTAAAAAGTATTGGTAATTTTTTTTTTCATTGCAGCTGGCGAATTGGGAAATAATGAAGGGAAACTGAAATAATTAAAAAAAATTTTCTTCCTTTTTAATCAGAAACACAAAAATTGTACAGGATATTTAGAGCCAAATATATTAAAATACAATACACACATCACATTTTAGGTCCTATGCTTATAAAAGTCATGGAAAGATACAAAGTACTAATGACGTATTTATTCTGTCATTCCATATTAGATCGAATACCAGAGTTAAAAAGTTTTGTTCCTTCTAACTCAGGATTGAGTGACACAGTAAGCATCGGTATCTATTGTTGAACAGCCCTATAACCTGAAGTGACTACTTCTGCAACATATGGTTCCCTTTTCACGACCACATCTGGAACTGTATTCAGATTTCCTAAAACAAATGTATTTCAAACGAGATTTGTTTGTATAAATTACCATAGAACACAATCAATAACTGCTTTGTAGAATATATTACGTAGGAAAATACTGCGGTCTTCACCACAAACGCAAAGTATTTAAAATTACATATGTGAAGGGCAATTTTGTTGAAACTGAGGACTGTGACAGACGCCTTCGAAACGTGTGACTTTTTACGCGGCTGGTAGCCCCGTAAGAGTTTATTTACAAACACCGCCGTGAAAAACATCGATCTGAAATTCTATTTTATAAAAAAATTAGTATTTTCATGGGCTCACAGAAGGCGCTGCTGTAGATGACGTTTTGTTGGTGGAGGCACTCCCGTCGGTCTTCTGCTGGCATGTCACATCAGCGCCAGATTCTGCCACACTGTCCGCACTGAAACGTCTTCACACACTAAGTGCTGCTGTTGTCTGACGCAGTGTCGCCTGTCTGACAGCTCCACGAAGACGTCGCCGGGCTAGGTCATTAAGTAGACGTGGTCTGCCACTGTGTTGATATGAAGTCTCCACGGGTTCTTCGCCGTGTAGTGTCGAAGAAAGACAACAACGAGGTTTCGGCGGCTAGCTCTGCCACCATCTTCAGGTCTGATGTTGACGCAGGGAGCACCAGAGTTCACTGTGAGTGCAGTGCAGCTCTCGTGCTCCCTGTGTAACATCAGATCTGAAGATGGTGGCGGAGCTAGCCGCCAAAAACTCGACACTATACGACGGAGAACCCGTGAAGACTTTATATCATCGATACGCCGTGAAAGCCTTCGTTCTCACAGTCACTATGTTGTCTTTTCTTTCGTTATACATTTATGCATGCTCGACGTCAACTCCACCAACATGGGCGCGGAAACACTTCAATACGAAAGCTCCACTACACGCCCAGCACCAGGAGCGTGCCCACAAAAGCGAAGCACACCGACCTGGCCAGCAGCCAAGACACGAACAGGAGCGGATGGAACTTCAAAAACCAGCCCAAGAGGAGGAGACCTATGGCAGCGATACAGCAATGCTTCAGTTGCCAAGGCTACGGGCACATAGCCTCGGACTGCAACAAGCAAGTGTGTTGCCTCTGCTGCAGTGGGAGCCACGGCAACCTGGTTTGCTCACGTCCGCGAGAAGCAACGCCGAGATGTGCTAACTGTGGGTCTGACCACGCCGCCAGCTACGGGGATGTCCTGTGAAGAGGGAGCTCCAAGACACCATCGGAAGACGTTAACACCAACCCAGCCACACCCAACCAGCCGAAGGACCGGGCGGCGCACAGAAAAGGACATCAACCCGCAGCAAAAACCATCCGTCGACCGATTCAAGTGACGAGCGCGTGCATCAATGCTACAACCACGAGACAAAACGAGAAAATCAGTTGGGGAAAATCGCCCAGTTCCTAACGCAGCTTATTACGGCGATCATCCCCAACTCGCTGTACGAACCCAGTAGGGGGTTTTAATATAAGGACGCCTATGGCGTCCATAGCCATTTTTTCCCCAAAAGCGAAAATAAAACGTATCCCCAAAACAACACACTAACTGACACCTACAAGTTATAGTACTAAAGGTAGTGGGACTCACCAACAGCCGTAGAGGTAGCGAAAAAACAAAAAAACAAAAAAGACATCAAGGTCATTAGAGGCGTGAAAGGACTGGGACAAGGAACGGAATATTTTCAAAATTCACTTTAATTTTACACAGAAATACCTCTGCCAATGCGACTTTTAATCATCAACTGAATAGATTCAGTCAACGTCAAACCTTGACTTTCAAGCTTTTTAATACTCGCAGGTATGTAGGATAAATGAGTGCTAATCACAGATATGGTTTTAATACGAGAATTGTTAAATGCTTCCTTGTACTGACAAACTGTCACAGCCTCTCCACTATCAAAGTCGTTTACTACACCTTTAATGGCCTCGAAATGTTCATAGTATATCAGTACAGCTTCAACCCACGTCGCTCATCGAGTTACCACTGGTTCAGGAGGTAAAGGCACATTTGGCAATTTTTCTTATAGGCATTATTACGAGATCGTACCTTAAGAAACGCTTTCATTGTTGATGGAATCAGTTTATTTACATTTCCAGACGAGGGTCGTAGTTCTTCAGCGAGTCGTCGTAGACTAAGAGCTGTGCTGCTACTAGGTTTTGCAGGGTACAACGTAAAATTTTATTTATTAATTACGAACACTACCGAAAAATATTGTAAATATAGCGAAAATATACATCATCCCTAGGTTTCAGGTAAAATATGCAATAACTGGTGAAAATGAGCTTAATATGCAAACGCAAAGATGCAAATTCATATAATACGGTCTCTAGTGATTACGAAAAGTGAACCGTGTAAACCAGCCTGTGGTGATCTGCGTCACTCGGTCCTCTGTGTTGTGATTGGCCGCTCTCACTAGGGACCGTGCACAAACTACGTGGCTCGGTCCAGGGGGGGGGGAGGGGTTGGCTGAAAGGCTACGGGGCTACGTGGAGGGAGGGGGGTTCCGAGCCAGGCCACGTAGCTTTCCTTTCATAACATTTTTCACAGTTAAAATGAGGAACAGAACTCAGAACAGCATGTGAATATTTATTTCCCTCAGTTAATTATCTCCGTATGTAATTTACAATAGTCTGACAAGAGAAAACAGTACAAAATGTCGTCTGGAATCAAAAGGGAAAAAAGCTACGTGCTACGTGGGGGGGGGGGGGGGGTTAGAGGCAAAAGCCACGTAGGGCTACGTGGGTGGGGGGGGGTTCACAGGAGGCGAAAAAGGAGCTACGTGGTTTATGTACGCTCGCCTACTTGTCGCACAGTGTCCGGAGACGCCTAATCAGTCAGCGTTAGGGCGGTGAACAGCAGCACATGGCGAGATTAATCGATTCTGTAATTGGTCGGAATGTTCACCTCGATGCTGACACAACGGAGCCGTATATCGATTGATAGCTCCCACGTCGAGATTCTCTACTCTGGTCAACTGGAGTTTATCCACACACCCAAGACACAATCATGTGGAATTTTGATAGTAATACTAATATTGGTGGAGTAAAAGGTAGTAGTAACACTAGTCCATTCTCTCACAATCTATTTTTCTCAGCTAATATGACGAGACTTCAAAACGTAAGTTACACATTATTACCATCGGGCAAGTAACTTTTATTGAAAGCTGCACTACACTTCAATGTTATTTCGGCATGGTGCGACGAATGGAAAGTTACATGAAATTCTAAAAAAAAAAAATGCAAGGCGATGTGCATAACTAACAAAAACAATAAATTTATTTATTCAGAAATACAAAGAAAAGTTATTGATATGGTCGATTCCGTGAAGTATTAGGGCGTAACAGTACAAAGGAACATGGAATACCGAGCGTGGTGGTGTAACGGTTAGCGTTCTGGCCTCGCATTCGGGAGGACGGCGGTTCGAATCCCCGTCCGGGCATCCAGATTTCGGTTTTCCATGGTTTCCCAAATCACTCCAGCAAATGCCGGGATGCTTCCTTAAAAAGGCCATGGCCGAATTCTTTCCCATTTCTTGCCCCCCATCCTTTCCCGTCTCTAAAGACCTCGCTTTTGAGAGAAGTAAAGCAGTTTTTTGTTGTTGTTGTTGTTGTTGTTGTTGTTGTTGTTTTTTTTTTTTTTTTAAAAAGAACATGAAATGGGACATGTACATTAATTCGGTCGTAGGTACAGCTAATTCGAGGCTGCGAATCACAGATTGAATTTTTAACAATTTTAATGCAAAGGAGGTAGCGTACAAATCTTGTGCGTCCACATTTGGACTACTGTTGTGCCATTTGGGATCCGTTTCGTAAGGGGCTGATTGACAGTATAGAGAAAGTACAGAGAAGAGCCGCTCGATTCGTGACCGCTTGCTACAGTCCTTATGAAAGCGTCACAGAACTGATTAGTAGACTAGGCTGCGAGTCTCTGGTAGATAGACGACGCACGTTTCGTTTAAACTTATTGGTAAACATGTGTACTCCCACTTTCCCTTACGAGTGTAGTGAAATACTTAGTCCACCAACCAATTTGAGTCGGCATGACAGGAAACATAAAATTAGAGAAAAAAGGTGCCGCACTCATTCTTATATGAATTCTTTTTTCTCTCGCGCCATTCGGGATTGGAACGCACAACAAAGAGTTTAGCTTTGGTGCTGAGCACCCTCTGCCACCCACACTTTCGTGGACGGCAGAGTCTATATGTAGATGTAGACACAGGTATACTACATTATTTTTGAACATAGTCACCAAGCCTCTGAAAACCAAGCAGTTGTGGGAGGTTGGGTAGACAGCTACGTTGGTCTATTCGCGGGGGAGGGGGGGCGGGGGTGTGTTCGGAGCCAAGCTACGTAGCTTTCCATTCATATTATTTGTCACAGGTCATTAGGGAGCGTGCACAAACTACGTGGCTCGGTCCAGGGTGGGGGGCTACGTGGGGGGGAGGGGGGGTTCCGAGCCAGGCCACGTAGCTTTCCTTTCACAACATTTTTCACAGTTAAAATGAGGAACAGAACTCAGAACAGCATGTGAATATTTATTTCTCTCAGTTAATTATCTCCGTATGTGTGAGACAAGGTTGTAGTCTATCCCCGTTAATATTCAACTTGTATGTAGAAGAAGCAATGAAGAAAGTCAAAGAAAAATTTCCATGTGGCATATGTTTTCAGGGAGAAAAAATCAGTATGCTACGATTTGCTGATGACATTGTCTTGTTAGCAGAGAGGGCTGAGGATATTGAGAAGTTATTGAATGGCATGAACAAAATACTGAAGGAAGATTTTGGACTGAATATAAATCAAATTAAGACAAAAGTGATGAAATGCAGCAGAAATGATACCAATACTAACAGATTAAATATAAAAATAGGATCGGATGCAATAGGAGAAGTGAGTGAGTTCTGTTACTTGGGAAGCAAAATTAAAACCGATGACCGAAGCAGGAATGATGTTAAAAGCAAATAGCACTAGCAAAAAGAGCCTTCATGAAAAAGAGAAACCTTTTAGTTTCAAATATTGATCTAGGAATTAGAAAGAACTTTTTAAAACTATATGTGTGGAGCACAGCACTTTACGGTAGCGAAACATGGACTTTAGGAATACCGGAAAGAAAGAAACTTAAAGCATTTGAAATGTGGTGCTACAGAAGAATGCTGAAAATTAAGTGGACAGACAAAGTAAGAAATGAACGAGTTTTGGAAATGATGGTTGAGAAAAGAAGTTTATATAAGAAGCTTACAGGAAGAAGAGACAGGCTGGTAGGTCATATTTTGAGACATGCTGGATTGGTTAATTTGTTAGTGGAGGGAACAGTGGAAGGTAAGAACTGTAGAGGTAGACAGAGATTAGAATATATGAAGCAAATAATTGAGGACGTGGGTTGTAAGGGGCATGTAGAAATGAAGAGGTTAGCATAGGATAGGAAGGGATTGAGGATTGCATCAAACCAGTCTAAAGACTGACGACAGCCAAAAAAAAAAAAAAAATGTAATTTACAATAGTGTGACAACAGATAACAGTACAAAATGTCTTTTGGAATCAAGAGGGAAAAAAGCTACGTGCTACGTGGGGGCGGGGGGTAGAGGCGAAAGCTACATAAGGCTACGTGGGGGGGGGGGGGGTTCACAGGAGGCCAAAGTGGAGCTACGTGATTTATGGACACTCCCTTAGGGGTGGGATGGAATTCCCTTAAATAACGGTTGGTTTGTGGGCGCGGCACTGGGAACGAGGTTGGTCGGCTGTTCGCGTGCTACAGTAGTGACAATCTGTGGAAAATGTTTGAAGGACGGTGAAACCACGAGTAGGGGACAAGGTGGTGGATCCACGCCACATCACAGAACGTGGAGGTCGGAGGCTTGCCCGCTCTGTAAAGCGGGATAGGGGGTGATCTGTTGCAGAATCGCGATTCTTGTGCTCTGAAACACTTGCAGAAGCACCAGAATTGTACTCTTCCTTCAGATTTGCCACAGATCGCCGCCTATCCCGCTTTACAGTGCGGGCAAGCCTCCGACCTCCACGTTCTGTGATGTGGCGTGGGTGTCCACCACATTGTCACCTACTCGTGGCTTCACCGCCCTTAAAAGGATTCCATAGGTGCTGACTACAGTAGCACGCAAACAGCCGACCAGCCTCGGCGTTTCCGAGATGTTCGTTTCCAGGTGCCGCACCTACAAACCACCGGCACATAATTTAAGGGAATTACGTGACCTGTGTGTAGAAATCTGGCGGTGGATACCTCTGGAAGCCTACCAAGGACTTGTAGAATCCATGCTACGCCGAATCGCTGTTGTATTGCATTCTGCAGGTGGACCTATATGCTAGTAAGTAGAAGGTCGTAATGTTTTAGTTGATCAGTGTATGTAACCGTTAGTGCGTAGGAAGGATATAGCAGGAGGCGGCCATGGGTTGTTCTGAGGAACCATCCCGGAATTCGCCTGAAGTGATCTGGGAAGACCCAGATCTAAAGACAGAGTGTATGCAGTCAGTCTTTAGTTGCGTACACTGATCCCCGTTAATTAATGGTAAGTAAATATAGTAGAGAGAAGGGACGTTAGAAGACGCTGTTAAAAAGCAAGATGCGGTCGCAAACAGTCGCCAAGAAGCGCAGAACACAGACGTTTTCTTCTGGACCGTGCGTGGCAGCAGAATTTCTGGACCTCCCCTCTCGGGGGTCGTAATTTTCTCCTTTACGAGCAGATCGGTTTGTTCGTTACAAACACCACCCGTTTTTATGCGGTGTGGGTGGTTGTAGCCCTGCCCCCTTGAGGGAGGGAGATGTCGGACCTCAGACTGCCCCCGAGGGGGCAGTACCGCCCCCCCCCAAACCCACAAGGAAGGCAGCGTTCCACAGGGCTCTATACTGGTACCAGAAGTAGCATTGCGTGTACGACAATATATCTGGGGCGCCATGCTAATTTTTCTTATTCAGACTGGTAAAGAGGAGTGCGTATTGATGAGAAAATCAAAACTTCAATCATACGCGAATGTTAGTGACATTATGCATAACGATATAATCTTGACCCAAAATCTTTATGGCTTCTTACATCTTTGGTTTTTGTTATCCGTGATTCAGACCGATATTACAACGTTTGGACGGGTGACACAGTTACATGCGGCTGGAATATGGTTTCAGGGAGAGCAAAGGAAATTAAAAACAAATCTTAACTTACGTTATGCCACGAATGTTAGTTTTAGTTGTGGTATACACATCGCGATAGACATGGAACTACTTTCATTGAAGCGAAGTAATGGTTTCAGTAACAGGACGCTCTTGAAAAAAAAAATTAATTGTTGTTTTGAAAAATTTAAATTACGCATACCCTTTGAATGCTAGTTGTCATTCTGACCCAGACTAAATAACAATCTAATCATAACTTCCTCTAATATTGCTGATCGAAAATTAAAGCTTTTATCTTACGTGCAAAGAATTTACTGAAAAAATTTATTTCGAACGAATATAAATAAATAAAAGCAACTAACAATCAATATGTTGATTTAACCGAAATATATACTTTTTTCCAGTGTTTTCGGCAGTTCATTTCTTCCTGGATGGGTAACTAAATAGAAGAGTTTGTTAAATATCGCGTATAAGCCCTAATAAGAGTAATATCTCTGGCCGCTGTTAATTTGCCAAAGAAGTTTTGCTGCGTGACGCCAAGCGAGACGGATATTGTGATCAAGGTTAGCGTTTTATTAGTATGATTATTAAAATTATTTATTTACGCGTTCAATAGTTGTAGTAGGTGATTGAAGAGAAGTTATAAACGAAAGAATTATTGGGTTCATTAAGCTGTGTGCATTATACCTTAAATCCATTCATTAGTTTCTGCGTGAGACGACCAAACACAGGCAAAGATTCCAAAGTCACTCCTTTTGAAATAAATTTCTACAGTTTTATTATACAGTCTGAACCGAAAATGGTTTTGAAGCGGTGAGGTTGAAACACACATTTTAAGTTTTATGTATACTTTTCACCGCTGTCATGTTATGTAGATGTAATTAGTTCACGGGAATTTCGATGCCTCGGTGTTTTTCTATTCCTGCTGAATCAGATTGGCAGTTGAGATTGAAACGTGAAGAACAAAAGAAGGAGTGTGATACAGCAGAAAAACCCGAAGATTAATATCTGCAGGAATATAAATCACCTGAACCGTTAAATGAGAAGAAGCTGAGGGAGTCAGGAGTAGTGTTGTAAAAAAAAAAAAAGTTTTTTTTCTGACAAAAAAAAAACATGAAAAAAACTGTGAAAAAACATGTTTTTTTTCATAACTACTAAATTTCAAATTTTTAAGGCATTTATCGTTTAATATGAGTGTTTTAGAGTTTATACTAAGTACTTATCTTAATTTTTAAATTTACTATATTTTTCGGATTCAGTAGAAAAAAAAATTACAAAAATATTGGCAATATTGACTGAAGTTTTCTTTTATGAATGGGGATTTCCCAAAGAGGCTAGGTTGCGCGAGAAGGAATCCCCGATCCCCGTTGTTTGGATTCATACTCGCTATTTGAACTAGTGCTGCCAGCGCTGCGAATTTATCTGTAGACCTACAGATTTTTTTAAAAAATTAGGAATTTTATATTTATCTACTGTTTTTTGTCTGTTTTTATTACTTATTGTGTTTTCCTTATATTCGTATACTTGTTAAACTCTCAGCGTATAGTGATACTGAGTCATTAAATTGTCAGTAATTATGAATCATTTCCTTGCAACTGTTGGCGTTGATTGAAAAGAAGTAAAGCTCCTATTTTGTATGATAATAGATTTAAATTCAAACTTAAAGAGCTTAATACAGAACTATCGGCGCAGTCTTTATGCACAGTGTGTACTTTGCTCACAATTTAAAATTGCAATCTCAAAAGCTTTTGCGTATAATTACTTATGAAGTTATGGATCTAGAGAAGACAGAATAAGAAACAAAAAATTCCTACTCCGGCCGAACTAATGTTGGTAGTGCTGATACTAGTGAATGTGGTACTGACATAGAGGATGAATAAAACATTATGTTACCTACATAGATACATTTATGAATCATAATGTAGACATTATAATTCAGTAAGATTTAAAACACATTTGTAAAATGTAAGTTCCGTAAATAAAACTATAATTTATCAAACATATTGTTTTCTTAAAAAAAAACGAATTTAGAATAAAAACAATGGTGCTGAGTTTTTTCATGTTTTTTTCACAAATCTGAAAAAAAACATTTTTTTTCAATTTGCAACACTAGTCATAGATTATGAACAATAAACCTGAATCAGAGAAATAATTTAAAGAAAATCTTGAAATATATAGCTTCCATCAGGATGAGTAGGAAAACTGCCAGCGGGAAATTTGATCCATCCTAATTATTAATAAATAACTAGTCTCTAAGCTCGTCAAAAATAAATAGAACTGCTGTTAGATAAGCTCAAAACCTTAATTTGTACAGATTTCGGTTGCAGTTTACACAGCGATAAAGATGGAACTCCAAGGAACGTGAAGGAATTCGGCCGTGGGCTTTTTGAAGGAAGCATCCCAGCGTTCGCCTGGAGTGATTTGGGGAAACCATGGAAAACCCAAATCTGGATGCCCGGACGGGGATTCGAACCCGCGTCCTCCAGAATGCGAGGCCAGAGCGTTAACCGTTAACCCACCACGCTCGGTATAGAACTTTTACTGAATTAATTATGTCAGAATTAAGGAACCAATGAAATTAAAAATAAATTAGGAATCCTAAAACTCTATGCTATTGCGCGTAACATTGGTTTTATTGCTGGTCCATGTCTCATTCAGCACCATAAATACGGAACTACTTCCATCCGCATGAAAAATACTGTAACTTCAGTAATTCGGAGCTTATGAAACTAAATTAATTGTGAATTATTCTGTAAAAAACTGTCCATTTGTAACAGCCATCAAACCTAAACTTTAACTGGAATTGTATTTTATGAAGCATTTGTAGCAAGCCAGAGTGTGATTGAAAATGGTTTTGTATATTTGTCTGTATTTTATTACAAACCCATGTAAATGGATTTTGTTTTATGAAAAGAAATTATGTAAATACCATTTAATATGCTTAAGGACAGAACTATGCAAGAGAATTACTTAAATGTTTGTAATTGTAAGTATTAAGGTGACCTACGGTGTCTAAAGGATGATTTACTACAGATTAAAACGATTTATGTGGATAATTTTGTGTTTAAGTATCTTTGATTTTCAGTTTTAAGCATTTTGTAATGATTGTAAAAGCAGAATAGCACTAGCAAAAAGAGCCTTCATGAAAAAGAGAAAACCTTTTAGTTTCAAATATTGATCTGGGAATTAGAAAGAACTTCTTAAAACTCTATGTGTGGAGCACAGCACTTTACGGTAGCGAAACATGGACATTAGGAATACCGGAAAGAAAGAAACTTGAAGCATTTGAAATGTGGTGCTACAGAAGAATGCTGAAAATTAGGTGGACAGACAAAGTAAGAAATGAACGAGTTTTGGAAATGATGGGTGAGAAAAGAAGTTTATGGAAGAAGCTTACAGGAAGAAGAGACAGGCTGGTAGGTCATATTTTGAGACATGCTGGATTGGTTAATTTGTTAGTGGAGGGAATAGTCGAAGGTAAGAACTGTAGAGGTAGACAGAGATTAGAATATATGAAGCAGATAATTGAGGACGTGGGTTGTAAGGGGTATGTAGAGATGAAGAGGTTAGCACAGGATAGGAAGGGATGGAGGATTGCATCAAACCAGTCTAAAGACTGACGACAGCAAAAAAAAAAAAAAAAAAAAAAAAAAAAAAGAAAAGATTGTAAATCATTATGTATTAATTATGATTGTTTTTAATATGTTTTCAGTTGTTTAAGTATTGTTAATGTTCGAGAAATATCTGTCGCAAGCTTTTGTTCTAGAACTTTGGATGGAACTTATATAAAGCGACCAGCAGAGACAGTTTTTGCTTTGACAGTGTTTTGCAAAGACTTTACGTTGCTCAAGGACAGTGTTGAACGAATAGTTTTGGTAGTATTGTCTTTGGAAGAAGTGTCTAATGCAATCGTTGGAGTTTTGTGTTTATATGGGAACTGTATCTTGAAGTTCGATGGCTTACTAGCAATAAAACAAGTTAAAATTTGAATCTGGATCGTGGAATAATTATTTATTATATTAATTAAACAACGAGGTATCTAAAAAGTTGTTATTCTGGTCCTGCATTTCGACATAACCACAACTTCGACTGATATTTCTGTTCAAAATTCACAGCTTGTATTGCCCGTGTACGAATACGTTCACTGTATTACGATCAAAATTTGACCCACTGGAAATATTTACATGTGTCTGATATAGTGAGATAAGTAATAAAAAGCAATTGATAATTAATATATTAATTTAAACGCAGCACATTGACAAATCATTTCTTGGAGTATATTACAACAGTGACTTAAAATATCTTCATGGAATATAAACATCTTGCAAGCCCGTCAAAAATGTGTTAACGCAGTATTTTAGCAATTCGTTTCTTCGCTAGCTTCATCAAATAACTCTCATAATATTGAAAATGTTGTGACGTAGATATTTCTTAGTTTACTGTAACAACAGTATCGCTCTACAGAGAGTATAAGAAAAATTGACATCGAACGAATTTTAATTAACAAAAAGCAACTAATAATTAATATGTCGATCGATTTTTACAAAATATATGCTTTTCTTTTAGTGTACTGTCAGCTCATTTACTCTTGGATGCTCACAAAAATAGAACTGTTATTAAATAACGCTAATAACCTGGAACATCTCTGGCCGTTGTTGGTTGGGCAGCGGAGGCGGGAAGCGTGACGTCAGAGTGTGACAGACATCGCTACATCGTGACCAAGATAAGGATTTTATAGGAATTTGTGATTACAAAAAAAATAACGCAAGTTGCTTGCAAACATCCAAAAAAAGTGAGAATAGTATGTGTGACCGACGCATTATTAAAATAATGACCAAATAAATGACTCGAATTAGCAACAGGCTCAGTGAAGCGAAGGTTAATTAATTAGCTTTTGAAATTCCTTTGACAGAATTCCGTTGGTTCTGTTAACAGCTATTCCAGCAGGCCAACAGAGCTCGCTAAGATGTGGCTAATTGCGATAGCGGGCAGTAACTCCAGCGTGGCTGACAGATGGCTCTGTCTCCGCCGCATCTGCGCAGATTAGAGCTTTCTCGCCACCTCCTCGTGTATTCTGCGATTCTAGCAGCTCTGCGCTTTACAACCCGACGCAACGCTCCTACGTTGTCTGTATTTTACTTATTATTTATTTATCAATCTTGTTTCATGGATCCCGGCTGAGGAAGCACCTCTAGGATGTGAAACATGTCATGGTTAATACACATACGTACAGCATGAGTCATAATCATAGTAAAAATAATTATATGTTACAAAGACAAATAAAAAGAATAAAAATAAACATTAATTTTTACAACCGAATTTTGCAAAAGTCATATTGATTACGATTAATTATTTTGTTCAAATTCTTGAATGGAACAGGAGTTGCCAATAAGATAATCTCTCAGTTTTTCTTTAAATATATCTTTATTATCTGCAAAGTGTTTTATACTCTTTCCGATACGATCTACTAGGACCACGTGTCAATTACAATTCTTCAGCCTTTGTTGTCGTATTTTCTTCCGTTCAATCTAATACTCGTTCATCATTTCACTACGTTTTTTCCTTTCTCTTTTCAGACCACTTCGGACCGATTTCTTTCCCTTTAGCGGCCATCCATAAATTACCTCACTCTTTATGGGGGATGGAAGGGATCAACAAAGTGTGACATCGTGCAACAAGGGGTAGGAGGTGTCGAGTCATAAGCTTCGTGACGTCACATGTATCACTTCTTGTCACGTGACTGCCGCGCGAGTTCTCGCACGCCGACCGCCTTTGATATACGCCGAAAGGGCAATACCACATTTCAGGCTTTCACAAAATATGACTTCCACACACTTTTTAAAACCATCGTGTGAGGGTTTCAAAGACTTGTCCAGGATCAGAACTAGAGGGGGGGGGGGACAGGATTTGAAATGGGGGGGGGGTCAATTCGTATTGGTTTCGAGGAAGTGGGGACTGAAGCATGACGATTTCTTACAAAATGAAACTCAAACCTATTGAGGAAACTATCTTTATTATTGATTAATATAGTAATCCAAACTTCTAATCTGTGGACCTACTATATAGTTAACTAAGATCGTAACTCAGTTATAGTTTTTTACGTAAATATTAATCGTCTCGGATTCTCAGAAAATTATTCAATAACTTTGTTTGTAAATGTCTCACGGTATTCTTTCACGAAACTTCCATTCACACTCATCAGGCATAATACAGTCAATCTTTCCTCTCCCATAGTGCTCCTGAGCCAGTTCTTCACTCGTTCATGTGTACTGAAGGCAACTTGATTTTTCTTCTAGCCCCCCCCCCCTCCTTCCCCTCATTGGATACGCCCATGAAGGCTGTGACTAAATATGACTTCCGCATACTAATTTAAACGATCGTGTGCCATCTGTGGTTTATATCATACAAACTAAGCCACTAACCAACACAAGCAATTACAGAAAAGGCAACAAGAGGTTTTGTCAATCACGAAGATTCGTCCTCAAACAATTGCAGCTAGAGGTGTCAGGGAAGTTCGTTTTTGATAAACGATGACGATGCTATATGGCTGCATGAAGATGATGTTGACACATCGAATGTTCCTAACATTATCCATATCGAGAACTATGTGACTGCTACGCGAATAATGAATAATATAAAAGAATAGGTTCGAAGTCCATAGACACAAGATGATTAAATTTTAAACCATTCATTTGATTTTTTTAGGTTTTGTCAATTTTATATAATTTTTGACTTATTGCTAATTTTATGGAAAAAATTATTTTGAATAGTAACATGTAAATAACTTCCAAAGAAGTGTTGTTTTAATTTAATAATTTCTAAATTTAAAATTGCAAAATATGTGACGTCACACCAGGGAAGGGGGTCAGACAAATGTGACCACCTGTGACAGGGGAAAAAAGGGGGGGGAGTGCTCCAAAATCATGACGTATTTTATGGATGGCCGCTTACGCATTAGAATCATTCCGTACTTAATATCTTCTTTCTAAACATCTCTCTTTCCATAACTTCCTCTTCCATAATGATCTCGTTTTTTTCCAAATCTTTCTTAATCCTATGAATCCAGCTTGTTGTTGATTTTTCCCCCCGAAGGTTACTGAATACCTTTTTTGTTACTCTGTTATTATTCATTCTATAGATATGTCCAAAAAACAGCAATCTCTTTTTTCTTATTGATTCTGTTATATTTTCTATATTCTGTTATATTTCTTTATTACTTCTTAATTTCTACAGTTCTGTAGTTTTAATTGGGCCCAAGATTTTTTTTGTGATTCTTCTTTCTAGTAATTACAATTAATCAAAATTAAAGTTCAACGCTAGGCATTCACTCCCATATAGACATTCTCGATTCGCGACCGAATTGTAGTGCCTAATTTTAAGACTTTTAGACAAGCAATTTTTGTTATAAAAATTTTAAGTGATACAATACACTCTTCTACTTATCTAATCAATTTGCTTAAATCATTTCTCACAGATACTTAAATTTCTTTACTTTCTCTATTCTTCCAATATCAATAGTAAAAAAGTTCGGAGCATTTATAACGTTTGTAATAAATTTAGTTATTTTTACAGAAATTCTCAAACCTATTTCGTTGGCTATTGCTTCCAAGATCACGTATTATTATTTTTATCTAATTAGGTAGAACCAGATCATGAAGCTACATACAATACATTTGAATTTCAGCACGAAAGTACGATTTTTGCACCATTTCGCCTATATAGTCGAGAAAAGAAAGACCTCAAAACTTTTTAACGATCCAAAAAGTGAATATAATTTTACATGTAAAATAGTTATCAATGACACTGTATCAGTGTATTCCCACTGCAGATGTTTTATGACAAGCATCTAAGTCCTTCAAAAATGACGATTTGGCTGCCATGTTCTAGTAAATTGTTAGTAAATTACGATCATAAAATTGTGTTATTTATGCAGTCATTACTTTGTATTTGCGGGCAGTTCTATCATTACCGTGGCGCCACAATCTCATGATGAATTCTTGTAGAACTCGACGAAACAAATCGAAAATAAAAGAATAATTTGTTTTTGATATCTCGCTTGGTTTTCGATATATAGCATGTTAAATATCAGTTATAGACGTTATCAATGTTACAGGAAGATGTATTCACTGCAAAATTGATCCAGGTATAAAAAATTATTGAATCTCGCAAAACCCATAAAAAAGGAATTATTTTTTCCCCCGGCGTACAGAGTATATTGTGGAATAGGTATTCTAAATGTAATCACTGTGTTTTGGAACTTTTTTATTTAGTAATGGGTTTTCATCCGTCTATTGATTTTATAGCTGCAATAGACGGGTGAAACCCGTTTCCTAGTACATCAGCTAAGGAAATCGGCCTAAATATTAAAAATGTTTTTATTTAGTTTTATGTCATTAATTTAATTTAATTGCAATGGAGCACAGGCTCCGGGGGCAACTTCCCTACACACCCATCTTCCCCCTATCCTGCACCCACCTACATTTGTCCTCTACAAATTTTAATTTTAAATTCTTTCAAAGTTTTCGGTAAATTATTCATCATTTCTCTTGGTAACTTATTCCAATCCCTGACACCCTTACCTAAAAAAGAGAATCTTCCCACACCCTTGTGCCTGAAATCGAGTGCCAGCTTGTGGTCATGGTCATCTTTTCCTTTCCATGCACTCCTTTTCATACGTATTGCAATATCTTTCCATGCCTCATCGCCAGTATACGCCCTGTACACTCCCATGACCCTCCTCATCCTCCTCCTGTCTTGTAATGAATCCCATTCCAGCTCCTTTCTCATATCCATCACTGATTGCATTCTGCGATAATTTCCAGAAACAAATCTAGCAGCCCTTTTTTGCACCCTCTCCAACTCCTGTATTTGATACGTAAAATGAGGGTCCCATACTAAACTACCATATTCGAGCAATGGTCTGACCAAAGTTTTGTAACCCAATTCCTTGACTCCTCTCGTACATTCCCTCATCACTCTCTCCAACAAGTGCAGAACTTTGAAACCTTTTCCTACCACCTGTCCAATGTGTCCTGCCCAGTTAAGCTTGTTATCAAAAGTAATGCCAAGATATTTACATTTCAAGTCTTGAGCAAGTAATTCTTTCCCCACCATATATTCATAATTAGCCTTTTGTTTTTTATTTGTGTATCTAATAAGGTGACTCTTCTTTGCATTTATCTTCATTCCATGTTTACCAACCCAACTAGATATCCTGTCCAGATCACCCTGCGTAAGGTACAAAGTCGTTAATAATTTGTTTCCCCTCCCTAATTTTCCTACCACATTCCTGAAAAATACGGAATAATTCGAAATGATGGCAGTTTTTTTGGTATTTTAAGCGAGAAATGTCTTGTATTAGAAATGGTGATATATACTGTATATCAACATAGCTCTATTGCTAATATAATTCTTCGTAATTTGTCAATCTTTGTATCGTATGTGATGAAGTTTACAGCAAAAAGTGTTTCGTTGGTTTCAAAACTGATGCTTTAAAAAATATTCAAAAAAAGAATTAGGTTTTGCGCCTGCTTGAAATGTAACATAGAAACTTTTTTGTTTGCTTACCTCATCGGTAGTGGTATCGTAAAACATACAGCAAGAACGCAATCAGTGTTGTGTATTTTTTTAAAAATACTTGTGAATTTGACGTATTTGAGTTTTCATGTTTTAAACCGTTTTAGCAGGTATAAACGCATGCCTGATATCCTTATTCTCATGTTAAGATGCATTTTGTTGATATCTAACAACGCCAACGTTTCGTTTCCGGGCGTCTTTTAGGGCATATTTCAGTTCATTGCTGATTAAATATTTTGTTTGCCAAAGACAGCAAACAAGTCGGTGAGATATACAGATATTATGTCTTGAGGTGGGACCAAGGATGTAATTCTTCTTAATTTGTATTTTTTGAACGACTTTTTGCACGATTATACGCATCATTTAATTCTTCCTGTTTATGTTCGATGGATTTAAAAAATATTTCACCCTCTTTTTCGGACCAATAGCGGGAAGCAGCCTTTGCAATATCTTTTTTTTTTTCTGTACATAACACATCTTGTTGTTCTTGCAACAGCCAATTTTGTTGTTGACCTAGTCTTTGACAACAAACATCAAGACTTGTATTTTAAATATCACTAAAACTCACCTCAACACTCCTTTGTAGCCGTTTAAAATGTGACTATCAATAACGTTTGTTGTTTCGTATTATGTCATTAATGTTCTGGCTAAATAGTCTTGACGAATTCCGTAATATAAGCAAATAAATAAAATAAGTAGAATTACTTAAAGTGCTATTAAACCAGAATTCTGTTCGACATTTTTTTTAACTGTAACTTGTCATGGAGGGAGGGTTCCTATAAAACCAGGAAGCGTACTACACTGTTTTGTGTTGTTCGTTATCGTGTCGTACAGAGATTTTCGGCGTGAGAGTAAAATGGCCGTCATAATGCGAAGAGGTAAAAAACATAAAAATGTCGGAAGCTCGCGTGGTTGTTGGGCAGTGTGTGGAACAATGTACACGGCGACATTTTATTTCTCCTATTGTTGGCGCGAAATAAAGCCAGCCACTCAGAGATATGGATTATGAATGAACCAGCGGGCTGCAGTGTTTCCGGGCTCTGCCGCGGGCGGCGCCACCGTCGGCTCAGGTCCCGGCACTGGCGCGTACATATTTTATGACGTTTAACTTTGTAGATCCAATATTTGGCCTACCTAATTATTTCCCTCTTCTCCGTTCCTTTTGCGCCCTCTCCGCGTAACTCTTTTACTGAAAACTCTCTCCCTCCTTCAAAGGGAGATGAAAATTTGAAGGTGTTCCCCGTGAATCCTTTATGGAATATTCGCCAAGTTGTTGCTCGTTTGTACAAGCGCTCCAATAGGGGTAAAACTCCAGGATATATCACAAATACCGCACCCGACAATTCACCTAACAAACATGGCGATATTTATTCACTCCAGTTCAAACACACAGATACGGTTCGGTCGATTGTTCCCTACATTAATGATAATTTTGCCTCTGTTACCCCGATTCGAGGACAAACGACCCGTGAAAGTTTGTCGCGGCTTTTGTTTAGGAAATCGACGATACCGTGTCTCCTGCGAAAGCAAACATGCAGTGCTCTGCACAGCGTCTCTCTGACTTCAGCAACTTCAGAAACAATGATAGGATACGACACTCAGAATTATTTTTCAGAAGGCAAAACAAAATCCTGAAACGTTTTAATGGCTATTCGGCGATAATTGTATCGAATCTAATTAAAATAAAAAAATCGGCAGAAAGGAGTAGAATTTTTACTGTTCTGGAAAAGTTGCTATGGAAAGCATAATTTGAAAAACGAATAACGATTAGATTATAAGATTTCACACTTTTCGCAGCAGTCATTATTGAAAAAATATTAAAAATAAACAGTGAATCAAGTGTTCAAGCTTATCAAAAAGAACCAGGCGGCTAGATAGAAAGAAGCCCTGACGAAGGCTCCAGGTTGGTGCCGGAACGTTGGCGGTATCAAACCCAAAAAATTAAGTGCAATTTTTTCTATGATTAGATTATTTTCTTCAAGTGGATTTAAAAGAAATTCATGCCACCCTTTATGGTTGGATTACGAAGGTGAGATATATTAAATAATTATAAACAGTAATGCTTGAACGCAACATAACGTTTGATAAAAAAAAACTCAACTGGGCAGAGCACACTGCCCAGGTGGTAGGAAAAGGTTTCAAAATCCTTCATTTACTGGGGAGGGTGATGAGAGGATGTGCCAGAGAAGTTAGGGATTCGGGTTACAAAACTTTGGTCAGACCATTGGTTGAATATGGTGGTGTAGTATGGGACTCACTTTTTAGTTATCAAATACAGGAGTTGGAGGGTGTTCAAAGAAGAGCAGCTAGATTTGTTTGTGCAGATTATCGCAGGACCCAGTCAGTAACAGATATGATAAAGGAGCTGGATTGGGGGACATTGGAGGAAAGGAGGAGGGTGAAGAGAGTGCTGGGAATGTACAGGGCATATGTTGGTGATGGGGCTTGGAGGGATATTGGTCAAAGAATTAGGAATAGTGCATGGAAGGGGAAAGGCGACCATGACCACAAGCTGGCGCTCTATTTCATGCATAAGGGGGTGGGAAAATTTTCTTTTGTGGGTAAAGGTGTCAGTGGTTTGAATAAATTACCAAGTGAAGTACCGAGCGTGGTAGGTGAAGGGTTAACGCTCTGGCCTCGCATTCGGGAGGACCCCGGTTCGAATCCCCGTCCGGGCATCCAGAATTGGGTTTTTCCATGGTTTCCCCAACTCATTCCAGGCGAATGCCGGGATGCTTCTTTCAGAAGGCCATGACTGAATTTCTTACCATTCCTTGTCCCTCAGTCCCATCCCGCTTCTAATGACGTCGACAAGACATAAAGCAATAAGTAAAAAAAAAAAAAAGACGCTTTGAAAACAAAATAATATACCTGTAAAAAGGGATCATTAGATGATTGAGGGAATTACCACCGGAATGTTAGTTCCATCGCAATTAAAATAGCAATAATAATATTGATCTACTAGGGAATCCTCTGTCGTTGTTCCACACTGGAGTTGAGCTGTTTGTGCGCCATTTCCCGCCTGCGATAGTATGCGGCTGTGCGGAAGCATTGCCAACGTGAAGTGTGCAATGGCGGGGCTAATCACTTCCAGGCAGACAGCATTAAACTCGCCTACGGCCCCGTCATTTATCGACCGAATGCTTCGCTCACTCATCCGCTTCTCTTTCGTCCATTCCCAGCGTACTCCGGCCGGATCATCGTTGATGTATTTAGCGCGCTAATGTTGGCACTACTGCCGCCGGCTGTGCTGATGTCATTACCGCCGAGAGGGGGAAAACTGTGTTTAGACGGGGTGGAATCTGTTATTAGAGCGGCCATCGTGTCGGCCTAACTGAATTTTGCGCTACGGAACGCTTTCGGATCACCACAGGGCTCGACAGTCAATCTGCTGGAAGCGCTACAGTAAATACGAGCGAAAGCGCTGACTACCGAGTCATATGTTTCCTGTTCATTCGCGTTAGGAGCAGATAAATGGATGAATGAATTTGTCAAAGATCGCTAAACAGTTTACTGATGAAATTGAAGATCACAAGTATTTTAACAGTCTGATCCAGTTGAAGTGTATCCACTAATTTCCTGGCATGGTCGCCAATAATAAGCAGTTCTTGGCAATGGCTGCAAATGTTTTGATCCACTAGATGTGTTGGGCAATGGGATTTTCTACGATAACCGTGGAGCCGCAATTTGATGATGGATTCTTGTGTAATTCAACGATGTTTATCGGAACTGAAGAATACATTTTTTAAATTTAATTTAATTTAATTGCAATGGAGCACAGGCTCCGGTGGCAATTTCCCTACACTCCCATCTGCCCCCTTTCCTGCACCCACCTACATTTGCCCTCTACAAATTTCAACTCTAAATACTTTCAACGTTTTGGGTAAATTAATCATCATTTCTTTTGGTAATTTATTCCAGTCCCTGACACCCTTACCTAAAAAAGAGAATCTCCCCACACCCTTGCGCCTGGGTAGAATGCAACGTTTTGCATGGAAATGACACATAACCCTACCGTGATGTTTTTATGCTTTGAATATTGGATAAGGGCAGATCTGACGGAAGAGTACAATTCTGGTGCTTCCAGCAGTGTTTCAGAGCACAAGAATCGCGATTCTGCCACAGATCACCCCCTATCCTGCTTTACAGAGCGGGCAAGCCTCCGACCTCCACGTTCTGTGATGTGGAGTGGGTGTCCACCACATTGTCGCCTACTCGTGGTTTCACTACAGTGGCACGAGAACAGCCGACCAGCCTTTTCGTTTCCGAGATGCTCGTTCCCAGTCGCCGCGTCCACAAACCGCTGGCTCGTAATTTAAGGTAATTTCGTGATCTGTGTGCAGAAATCTGGTGTCAGATACCTCTGGAAGCCTAACAAGGACTTGTGGTATCCATGCTACGCAGAATCGCTGCTGAACTGCTTTTGAAAGGTGGACGAATATGCTAGTAAGAACTTATATGTTGTCATAATGTTTTGACTGATCGGTGTATCTAGCGAGAAAACTAGGAATCTGACAGGAGTAGGTATCGATAAACCACTCCGTTGAACCTCATTTGGGTATTTAATGGTTTTTATAGGTCGCTCCAGGCGAAGGCGTTTGCTTACAATAATCCTTGTACGCCTCCTGTCACATCCTGTATGTTCCATTCCGAGAATAAAGGTATACACATCAGGGTAGGTGCAAAGCACCCTCCGCCAATCACTACGCAGATAATCGCGGAGTAGCAGCAATAGTAGAGGTTCCCATTCGGTGGCGTAGTATGTGTCGATTGGGCTCGTCAGGTTGGCGGCCCTGCTGCACAGTAGTCGCGCTGTGTGGTCGAGTAGGTGAGGCGCCGACCACTTGTCGGCAATTAAGCCCCGTCCCGTGATTGGTCATTTCCTCGTCGGCTCTCTTCGCGCCTTCAGTGCACAGCCTCAGGTCTCCATGGACACTTCCAGCTCCAGGGTGAGTAACTCCAGCTCACACTCAACAGTCACATACTTTTCAATTTCGGTCGCCACCACTTCCAATTCACTTGTACACTTTCCCAAAACGTTAACTCGCTTACTGATAAGCAGAACGATTTATATCTTTCAGTTTTTTGCAATGGCCAAAATGTCTTGCAGGCAATTACCATGACCAACTTACTCCCTAGTTTCATGATTTTATGAATATATATATACAGGGTGTTACAAAAAGGTACGGCCAAACTTTCAGGAAACATTCCTCACACACAAACAAAGAAAATATGTTATGTGGACATGTGTCCGGAAACGCTTACTTTCCATGTTAGAGCTCATATTGTGGACGGCTGTGATACAATACGCCATTCTCCAGGGCTGCATCAGCGCATCAGGGATTCCATGCGACGGAGGGTTGATGCATGTATCCTCGCTAACGGAGGACATTTTGAACATTTCCTGTAACAAAGTATTTGAAGTCACGCTGGTACGTTCTGTTGCTGTGTGTTTCCATTCCATGTTTAATGTGATTTGAAGAGAAGTAATAAAATGAGCTCTAACATGGAAAGTAAGCGTTTCCGGACACATGTCCACATAACATATTTTCTTTGTTTGTGTGTGAGGAATGTTTCCTGAAAGTTTGGCCGTACCTTTTTGTAACACCCTGTATATTTAGCACAATTTCCCCACACTCCTTCTTTTCCACTTACGAATTTTATTTTTAAATTCTTTCTGTGTTCGGTGTATTTGGTAATAATAATGATTCCGTGTGGTCGTAATGACCTGGTGACAGGGTTTCTATTGGATGAGCATTCCGCCCCTGTCGTAGCCGTCTTAACCTAACCCGGTAGTCCTACCAGGTACAGAGGACCTACAGTTTAACGTGGAATCCGAACCACGGAAGTGTTCTGGCGTACTTCACATTACACAGCAAGCTGTGCCAGAGGTGAAGGTCGGGTTAAGGGTCTATGAAAATACCCGCCGAGACAGGGATTCGAACCGGGGACTTTCCGATCACCAGTCAGACGCCTTAACCACTGAGCCACCAGACCGCAGCAAATTTACTGTTAACATTACCATGTCGGTGACGCGAACTCATTCAAAAATCGCCCAAAGCACCTAAAAAAATATCATTTAAAAAACTAAAAACCTGATGTTTTAATTGCTTCGAAAGCACATTTAGGAAACTGGAAGTTAACTGTATACTGAACAGGCTCTTAATATTAATTGACGAAGCTAATAATAAGGGGCTATCCACAAATTACGTCACACCTTGAGAGGGGGGGGGAGGGGGTCAGCAAAGTGTGACATCGTGTGACAAGGGGCGGGGGGACGTGTCATAAACTTTGTGACATCACATGCATAATTTGTATCACTTTTTGCCTCGTGGCGGAAGATGAAGATGATGTTGACACATCGAATGTTCCCAACACTATCGAAATCAAGAATGAAGTGACTATTATGCCAATAATAAACAGTATCAAGGAATGGGTTCAAAATCCATGGATTTGATGACTCAATTTTGTACAGTTAATTCGATTTTTTATGTTTTTTTTTATATTTTCTTAAATGTTTGATTTATTGTTGATATGGTTTTTTAACTAGAGGTACATAAATCAGTTTGGAAGTGCTGTTTTAATTTATAAATTTAAAATTGCAAAATATGTGACGTCACACCAGGGAATAGGGGGGGGGGTCCCACAAATGTGACAACCTGTGACATGGGGGAAGGGAGGGGTCCAAAAAATCATGAAATTCATGTGACGTAATTTGTGGATGGCCCCTAGTGTGATGTACTTACATAGGGGGAGAGTAATATGCTATTACTCACTGTTTTTATGAAGTGTCTGGGCATGTAAGTGGACGTCCATAAAATACGTGAGGTGAAATAGGGGAGGGGGGGGGGACGTCTACGGAATTCTCTCGTGAGGTTTATGAAATATTGCCCGACTGTAGAACTAAAAAAAAAAAAGAAAGGTCTACAAATGACGCGAAAGTTGATTTTAGGGGGATATTTCGTCGATAAGTGGGGGTTTAACCGACTTTTGGAAGGGTGAGACCTTAAAAAAAAGGTCTCAAAAAGTTCCGAGGGCGATTTGTAGGGATAAAGGGGCGGGGGGTCTCACAGACCAAATCTCACCTGACGGAGGGGGGGGGGGGGTCTGGAAATCTGGAAAAACACCTCACGTAATTTATGGATGCCCCCTAACCCCCTAGCTATCTTGATCAATATTAGTCAAATTTTAAAATAGAATCTAATATAGTTGTGAATGGGCACATGGTCCGGTGGAAATTTTCCTAGTCATCTAATTATTCCTTTCCAGTTGTTTTATTTTATTATCATCTTATAAGGGGGCGTCCATAAACTACGTGACTCCATTTTAGCTTCCCTTGAACCCCCTCCCTCATCCTCCCTCCCCACAACTTAGCCTGACGTTACTTTTAATATACAATCATCCTCCTCTCCACCTATTAAGTCGAGAAGACATTTTGTAGCTTTCTCTTAATAGACTGTCGTTAAAATGATTGTGTGTTTAATGAAAACAACCGATATTTGGGTAGTGTACTTTTCTATAATCTATATCTATAAAACGAAAACCGGACATATTGGTCGTATAAAAACTTGGAAACTACGGGGCAGATTTAGATGGAGTTTTCACCGTTTTAAAGCTTAGAATCTTAATTCACTTGTCTGGCATGTCTTATGTTTCAACGTTAAATAATGTAGGAGCATTAAATGAAATTCTGAACGTATGGTGAGAAATTCAACAGGAGGAATCACCAGATGCCGCATACTCCGAACTAAACACACAACACAATGTCTCTGACCACAGCCTTTAATTAAAGCAATAAGATAACTTACAGTAATAACTATTTGGCACACTAAACAAAACTTTAAGTATTCTTTCTTTTAATTCGATATATTCAATTTTTAAAAGCCATAGCTTGAAGTATTCTTTCCTTTAATTCGGGATATCAATTTTTAAACGACATAGATAGCCGTAAAAACAACAGATTTTCTTTAAGCACGATCTCTGGACAATATCTCTGGCCTTCAGCATTAGTCTTCTGTTTACGATAATATTATTCCGGATTCACTTTTGATATTTTGTCTGCAGAGTTAAAGGATCTGGCGTTTCGAGCCACAATTATATCCATTCACTTCGTAATTGAATCAAACTTGAGTTTTTAACATAATCTAGGGTTGTTCAGTAATGTAGTAATGAAATTTCTTAACCAAATTATCGAAGGCTGATATACATGAATCTTTTCAGACGAATGAAAATAGTATACGTGCAAATAAACTTCAGCCCACCAGTTTCTTGGTAGGGGGCGGGTGAATGTAAGTTTGGTTTAATTCCGAAAAAGTTTGCGCGTATTTTATGAAACTTTGTACAAATGTTTTGCGGGAATAAAAATAGGGTACGGTTAAATCTACGCTAATTATACCGGGCAACGCCGGGAAATCCGCTGGTTATAAATATTCTGAATGTAATGTAGACACCAGTCACTCCTGCAATGATCAGTTATTTTGGAAAGCTCTTTCTCAAATACAGCCAAGGATCGTTTTGTTCTTGACATCGAGCTTGGTCAGTGGACGGTTAACGCTCTGGCCTCGCATTCGGGTTCGAATCCCCGTCCTGGCATCCAGATTTGGATTTTCCATGGTTTCCCCAAATCACTCCAGGCGAATGCCGGGATACTTCCTTCAAGAGGCCATGGCCGAATTCCTTCCTGTTCCTTGTCGCCAGTCCCATCCCGCCTCTACTGAACTCAACGTCAACAGGACGTACAATAAATAAATTAAAAAAAATATTTCTTCTTGACGTGTTACTACAAAAAAAAACCTTATCTTATTTATTATTATTCGTTTATTTATAAAATAGAACAGACCAAGTATGCCGCATAAAAAAAGTAAGCGCAGCTGCATTTTTTTGTTTTCTATTGTTGCAGTTCTGTTACCATTTTTTTTTATCATTACCAGGGAATGGTTCTTTGATCTTCTTAAAAAGATTTGTATGATTCATTTGATAGTGGAAACTCGCTGGAAAAACACTTGCTAAAAGCCTCGTAAAGTTTATTTCTACAGCGTCACTTCACAGCACACTTTAACCTTGAAGTAACACTTCAGCAAGCACTGCAATTAAAGTTGCACTGAAATTCCATAGACTGAACATAATTAGAATTTGTATCGACGAGTGGTGTGGTTTCACTCGGGCGTTCCTAATCAATCCAACAAACCAATACACATCGTCACTACCGTGGAAAATACCGGGTGACATCTGTAAGTGAACTTCATTCTGGGTACAGCGCGTCTTAAAATATTTCAAATCGCAATGCGCCGGCCGCGTGCAGCCCAACGCTATGGCTACAAGTCACACGCATGCGCAGCACTGCAAGTGTATAGGATATCTAAATTACATAAGAAATAATTAGATGACGGAAATAAATAATCACATGCTATTGTGTTTTCTGTACCTTACTTTAACTGTGACAAATAATATGAATGAAAAGCTACTTGGCTTAGCTCCAAACACCCCTACCCTTAACTCTATGACTCAAAATCTGCGTGGCTAGGTTCTGAACCCCCCTCCCTCCACGTAGCCCAGCGTTGTCTTCTACCTTCCCCCCTTCTCCCTTAGACGCTCCCTAAACTCTGAGAGTAAATTCCTGCATCCTCCTACTTTCAGCAATTTTGATAATTATCCATCACTTCCCTCAGTAATTTATAGAAATCTCTGAGTCCCTTACCTAAAAAAGAAAATATTCCCTCTGTAATACATGAAATCTTAGGTCGCACATTTTTTTTTCTTTTTTTTTTTTTTTAACGAGCGATGAAAATTCTTTCTTTCAAGGATAGATTGTTGAAAACTGCATATCAAGTTTCGATGCTTCCTGAGAAAATTGTGGATATTCTCTTACCATTGAAAGTGAGATACAACATCGAGGAAAACCAAGATCACGGAATTCCATTTTAAAAGTATAGAGGTTTACAGTAAACGGATACGACATCCATTTTATATGAACAATTCTTTCTAATTTACACCGCCTGAAAAAAAAAAAAGTGATGTACACAGAGGGTGGAGAATCTGAATGAAACTTGATAAAATGTGTGATGCTATTTCAGTGATTACAAAACAGAGTCAGATTTATGAAGAACTTGGCAGTGTGACTTCACTTGTCAGTATGACGTTGCACCCCCTCTGTCCTGGATGCATGCACTGATTCGGTTGTGAAGGCTGTCATGAAGCCGTTGTGTCCTCTCCTGGGGCAAGCTGGCCACAACTGTTGTAACTGGTCCTTGATATCCTGGATACTGGCACTGGGACGGAGTTGACGTCAGAGCTGGTCCCACACATGTTCTATCGGGGACGGATCTGGGGATCTTACTGGTCACGGGAGTACCTCAACATCAGGCAGGCAGTTCACAGAGACCCGTGCCGTGTGTGGACGAGCATTGTCCTGTTGGTACTGTCACGTGAGAGGTAACACATGAGGGCGCAGGATGTCCGTGACGCACCGTTGTGCCGTCAGAGTTCCCTCAATCACTACCAGCCGTGACCTGGAGTCACACCGATGGCTCCCCACACAATGACGCCAGCAGTAACACATGAGGACGCAGGATGTCCGTGACGTACCGTTGTGCCGTCAGAGTTCCCTCAATCACTACCAGCCGTGACCTGGAGTCACACCCGATGGCTCCCCACACCATGACGTCAGGAGTAACACCGCTGAGCCTCTCCACAACACTGGAAGAGTGGGACCTCTCACCAGGCCACCACCATACCCGCCGACGATGGTCATCCCAGGTAGTGGCGAACCAGTGCCGCCAATTCTACGGATTTATCCGTAGATCTACGGATTTTTATAAAAAATTAGGATTTTCGGATTTCGTTACAATATCTACGGATTTTTTATACTTTTTATTAGTTGTTGATTTTTCTTTATATTGGTGTTTTGTTGAACTTTGAGAGTATAGTGTTAATGCATTTCAGAATTGTCATTAATTGTGAATAGTTTCGTTGTAACCACACGTGTCAACCAACGATTGAAAAAGCTCATATTTTGTTTGATTATAGATTTTATAGCTCTTCAAAGACCGTAATACAGAACTATCGGCGCACTCTTTATGCACGGTGACACGCTCGTTGGAGCAGCTTAAAAAAAGCAGTGCCTTCCAAGAAGGCCTAACCAATATCTGTAATTCAAAGGAGTCGCAGTTACTAACGTTTCTTCTTACAGAAGATATGCTAAATTTAATGTCAGCAAAGATGTATCTTCGCAAAATTAAATTAAAAAAAAAAAAAATTAAAAAAAAAATGCAGGCACAGCAGCAACAGTGGTGAAGTGATGAAAGTGACGCTATATAAAACATGTTCAGAGATATTTCTTACTTCCAAAGTAGAATATTATTTTGTATTTCGAATTTTAAATACCTGGACATAAAAAGTGTTATAGTTTCAGTCTTTCAGTTAGATTTTCTCCGGATTTTTGTACCAATCCACGGAAATTTTATCGGCGATTTAGGGATATCAAAGCCAAGTGGCTGGCAGCACTGTGCAGAACCGATAAATAGCGTCGCATTGTGTTCAGCGATGAGTAGCTGTTCTGCACTGCTTCGTATGACCATCGTAGGCGAGAATGATGGTAACCTGGTGAGAGATTCCACTCTTCCAGTGTTCTGTAGAGGCTCAGCGGTGTTACTGCTGACGTCATGGTGTGGGGAGCCATCTCGTGTGACTCGAGGTCACGGCTGGTAGTGATTGAGGGAACTCTGACGTCACAACGGTACGTCACGGACATCCTGCGTCCTCATGTGTTACCTCTCTCGCGACACGTATGAACAGGACAATACTCGTCCACACGCGGCACGTGTCTCTGTGAACTGTCTGCGTGATGTTGAGGTACTGCCGTGACCAGCAAGATCCCCAAATCCGTCCCCGATAGAACATGTGTGGGACCAGCTCTGACGTCAACTCCGTCCCAGTGCCAGTATCCAGGATATCAAGGACCAGTTACAACAGCTGTGACCCGGCTTGCCTCAGCGGAGGGTAGTACAGCTTTATGCCACCTTACCGATGCCGCGAGTGAGCTATGTGTTTGCAGCTGCTGCGGCTGTTGGTGCTGCTGCCCCTGGCGCGGCAGCTGGCCTCCTCCGAGTGCGGCTGCTTCCTGTTCGACCAGCTGGCCGACTGCTCCTCGTCCTCTTCGCCCTTAGCGGTCCCACTGTGCGTGCCGCCCTCCGTCACCACTCTCCGACTCAGCCGCCGTCCTCACCTCACCCTGCTGCCCAAAGACACCTTCCGGAGGACTCCTCTGGTAGTCCAGCTGGAGGCCAGGCATCTCGACTCGCTGCAGGAGGTCGACGGTCGTGTCTTCAGCGCCGTGCCCGACCTCCAGTACCTGCTGTTCACCAACACAAAGGTAGGCCAACTAATAGAGTATGGATGACTGTAGTAGTGTGTGTGTGTTCAAAGTAGTAATGCAAGAGCTAGCAACGTTTTCGAGTAACAATTTTAGATTAAAATTACTTGAAAATGCACTATTTTTCTCTGTATGGAAGGGATGCTCACAGGTAAACGCAACCGCTCCCAGGGTCCAGACGAACCGCATCCATACACAACTACAATAAGAAAGGAAATATAAAAAGCAAGCTCACCTAAAATTCTTACTCAAAAACATTGCTACCTCTTACACTATAGAGTGCACACACAAAATCTACCTGCTCTTCTTTGCACTGTCTCCAATTCCTGTATTTGATAACCAAAATGTGGATCCCAAACTTCACCTCTATATTCAGCCAATGGTATGACCAAAGTTTTGTAACCCAATTCATGTAACCCAACTCCCTAACCGAGCGTGGTGGTGTAACGGTTAGCGTTCTCGCCTCGCATTCGGGAGGACGGCGGTTCAAATCCCCGTCCAGACATCCAGATTTGGGTTTTCCATGGTTTACCAAATCACTCCAGGCAAATGCCGGGATGCTTCTTTCAAAACGCCATGGCCGAATTCTTTCCCATTCCTTGCCCCCCATCCTTTCCCGTCTCTAAAGACCTTGCTGTTAAGAGACGTTAAGCAGTTAAAAAAAGTAACCAACTCTCTAACTTCTCTGGTACATCATCTCATCACCCTCTCCAGTAAATGAAGGATTTTGTAACCCTTTCCTACCCCCTGTCCAATGTGTTCTGCCCAGTTGATTTTATCAACATCATATTTACGCTTCAATCCTTTAACAAGCAATTCTGACCACACCCTACACTCATAATTAACCTTTAGTTTTTTATCCTGTTTTTATTAACTCACTTTGGGTTTTGTACGTTGGGGTGGAATTTTGTAATTGATTTTAAACTAACTTCTCGATGAGCTAGAGATTTGAAATTTTGACCATATCTCAGAAGTGGATGACAACGCATAAAAAATTGGAAAAATGGGAAAAGTAGACCGAAAAATTTGAAAATTCGGAAAAAACTGAAAGTATTGTTTTCTATGGACCTACTTGGTTATTTTTTTTTAAATGTTCGTAATAGTCCGGATAAAGTTTTTAGTTAGTGAAAAATTGGAAAAGTTTCCCTGAAAATTGAATAATTCTGCGTAGAAGTTTGGCTAATTTTCTAAAAAATGTTCATAGTAGTCCTAATAAGGTTTTTAAAGAAAGAAAAATTGGAAAAGTTGCTTCGAAAATTCGGGAAAAACTGAATGTACTCTTTTCTATGGACCAATTTAACTATTTTTTTAAAATAAAACGTCTTTAATAGTCTGAATAAGATCAATCTTAAGTTTTTTTTATCTGTATACTTAATAAGCTGACTCTTCTTAATAACAATCTGGTTTCCTTATTTCGTCCGTCTCTGTAGGTGCGCCGCCTTCCGGGCGACCTGTTTGGGTCGAACCTGAACCTGTCCGTGCTGGACCTCAGTGGGAACCTGATCGACAACTTGCCCGAGGGGTTGCTGGCCAACAACAGTCGACTGCGGCTGCTCGACCTCAGCGGCAACAACGTCTCTCAGCTGCCGGAGGACTCCTTCAGCGGCAACCGACAACTGCAACAGGTCAAGCGACGCTGCGTCTTCATTAACCTTGCGGCAGGCGCGCTACCAAAAGTATCAACATGATACAGCCCAATTTTTTGTTTGTACTTTAATTATTAATATCAGTTGTAAATATAAGCGGCATTAACGACAATCTTTCATTTCGACAAACCCCTTTTGTTTCTTTATTTATCTAACGGAAGAAAAAAATATAAAAATTATTTTCTGAGACACTCTTTAAAAAATAATCTATTCCTGAAAATATCTTTGAAAATTATCAGAGCAATTAGTTAGCCCAAAGAAATGGGAACTAATAAATTATTTAAATAAAAAATAACAATTCTAAAAGTTCACAATATCAATCTACAGTTACATTTTAGGTCAGTTATCATCAAAGATTACTCCGGTAGGCCTACAACGATTTGTTTTAAGGAATAACGAACTCTTTACTTGTCTGTACTGCATTTGAAAGAAATACTACAAAGAGCTATCAAATTTCTACGCTATAATAAACATAAAAATCAAGAAATATTAAAACAAAAATTAATAAAATCTTAATCTATTAGACTTATACAATGATGTTTACGAATTGATACATGAAGGAAATTTGATATACTCGAGAATATGTTACTTAGGGACCGTCCATAAACTACGTGGCTTGGTCTAGAGAGGGGGGGGGAGGGTTTGGCTTTCCCACCACACTCGGCGGCAATGCAGCAATGCATCCTGTTGACGCATGCGCAGTTTAACCGAGAACTGCCGTAAGTCGCGTCACACTGGGTATACCTAGTTGTGGCAGCTTTTGCACATCCTCTAGTAGAAACCTTAAAGCTTGAATCCAAGGAAAAAATCAAGTTTTAATTTTATTCGAAATCAAATGAAGGCAATTTTTAAGGGAAATTGAATAAACTTCTATAATTGAGGGAACATTACGGGAATGTTTTTGTAGGCAATGTACGACTGTAGAAGGGGGCATCCATTAATTACGTGAGGTGAGATAGGGGGGTGGGTGGGATGCTGTGAAATCTCAACAAATATTACGAAAAAAAAGGGTGGGGGTAGTCGACGGAAGTCTCCCGTGAGCTTTTGAAATGTTTAGCAAACGTCGTGGATATAGTTTAGGGATATAAGGTCAAGAAACGACTTGGATATCGCCTTTGTGGAGGGTATAACCGTACTCGGAAACAAGAGAGCAAATAAAAAAATAAAAAACTCTCAGAAAACTACGACGTCGATCAGCAGGGGGAGGGGGGGTTCCCCGCCAAAATCTCTTGTCATCTTGGGGGGTCCGCGACCAAATCACACCATTAGGGAGGGGGGGGGGGGGTACGGAATTGCGGAAAAACACCTCACGTAATGAATGACCGCGGCTAACCTGTTTAGTTGCCTGAGGCGGTTCAAGGTCATTCTGATCTGCCCCCACTCCACTGCCCTTACCCCTACACGAGGAGGGGAAAGAATACCTGCAAACAAACCTGCCACTCGTTTGCCTGGATACAGTATCTGCTGGGAGTAGTAGGTAACGAGATGGGGTGTTGAGGTGAGCAGCGGGGTAAGGGGAAGATGACCATTTCTAATGAAATAACACGTGAACGCACGAATCAGGCAGTTGCATCTAATATTGAAGGAAACATTTTAATTGATAGTTTTTTCTCTCCAGCTCGACCTATCGAACAATCCTCTGGAGTCGCTTCCCGCCGACATCTTCCGCCAGCTGCGTCGGCTGGAGTCTCTGGACCTCTCCAGCTGCCGGTTGTCCAGTCTTCACCGCCACACCTTCGGCTCCAGCTCCGCTCTTCGGCGACTGCAGTTGTGCGGGAACGCGCTAGAGGCGCTGCCTGCAACCATCCTCCACAACCAGTCGCGCCTGGAAGAGCTGGACCTGTCCAGCAACGACCTGCGGGCGCTGCCGGAGAAGGTCTTCGTCGCCACCACGTCGCTCAACGTCCTCAACGTCAGCCGCAACGGTAAAAACTATAAATATATGTCCTGCATCTTTGTCAACTGAACGCAATCGTTACGAATTTGTCATTAGAACAAACGTTTTCCTGTATATCACTGAAGTGAGACTTCTCTGGGTATAGAGGGGAAAACATTTGTTAGCTTTGCGTGGTAAGTTTAATGCGCACTTTACGTTCCGCGAATGCGCACTTAACGTTCTTTGCGTGCGCACTTCATGGTATGCGCACGTACCATTCACGTTCTGCGCATGCGCACTTGACTATACTTTGATACAAGCATCTACGATAGTATTTTGGTGACTATAGCTCATGTTAAAAAGTGAGTATTTGCTGCATCCTATTCAGTAAGTGCACGTTCTGTTTTCTATACGTGTATGTATAAGTACGAATATATATGTTTCAAGAGTGTATCTAAACTATATAAAAATGCTGAACTTATGATTGTTTCAGTGCTCACGGAAAATCACGTGACGATGTCAGACGGTGTATTTATATCCGGAGGAGTCTCCACTATTACACACTTACAAGTGCCTATCGTTAATTTCCATTTTTCCTCAGTTTACGTTAGAACACTTTTTTCTGCCGTCGTCAGTCTTTCGACTGGTTTGATGCAATCCTCCATCCCTTTCTACCATGTGTTAACATCTTCATCTCTACATACCCTTTACAATCCACGTCCTCAATTATCATCTTCATTTATTCTAATCTCTGTCTTCCTCTACAGTTCTTACCTTGGACCGTTCCTTCCACTAACAAATTAACCAATCTTGCATGTCTCAAAATATGACCTACCATCCTGTCTCTTCTTTCCGTAAGCTTATTCCCAAACTTCTTTCCTCTCCATAGTTTAGAAAACAAATTCATTTCGTACATTATCTGTCCACTTAATTTTCAGCATCCTTCTCTAGCGCCACATTTCAAGTGCTTCAATGCTCCTTTCTTCTGCTATTCCTGAAGTCCATGCTTCGCTACCAAAAAATGCTGTGCTCCACACTTAGAGATTTAAAAGGTTCTTTCTAGGTCCTAGATTAATATTTGAAACTAAAAGATATCTCTTTTTCATGTGCTATTCTGCTTTTAACATCATTCCTGCTTCGGCCATCGGTTGTAATTTTGTTTCCCAAGTAGCAGAATTCACTTACTTCTCCTATTGCATCTGATCCTATTTTTATATTTAATCTACTGCGATTGGTATCGTTTCTGCTACATTTCATCACTTTTGTCTTTGATTTAACTTCAGTCCAAAATCTTCCTTCAGTATTTTGTTCATGCCATTCAGTAACTTCTCAATATCCTCAGCCCTCTGTGCTAAGTAGACAACGTCATCAGCAAATCGTAGCATACCGATTTTGTTCTCCTTGAACACTTACGCCACATGAAAAATTTTCTTTTAATTTCTTTATTGCTTTTTCTACATACAAGTTGAATATCAACGGGGATAGACCACAACCTTTTCTCACATCCTTTTTCCATTCAGCTGTTTTTTTGACGGATCGGAATTACAGAAAGCGAAAAACGAAAACGTGAAGAATTTTTTTCCAAGTTTATATCTTGATGCGTGACGTTACTAACATGCCATACAGTGGATGCATTAATTCGTGTATGAATGAAAGCTTTGATTTACTAGCAGCAATATTGGCGCACACTGTGATTACGTTGAAGTGCAACCTGGACCAGAATGACAACTGAAACTTTTCGTTTATGAGTAACGAACGAGGAATTACAATGAGCTTTTGGATTAATAATTCTTTTTAGCTAAACAACTGCAAATATATGAATTGTCATAACATTCTGTTAAACCTGCCATTTTTGAAGGGCTTTCAAACTAGTGTAAACAACATTTTTGTATCAGTTACAGAAAATGACAAAAAAGTAATTGAAAAAGATTTTATTTGGTGATCAAATATTGTATATGGAGACATGTTGTAAATGCGTTAGAATTAATTAACACACTTTAATATTTTATGTATATACACTGCTGCGTATTTAATTTCAAAGACCCAACAAAAAACTGAATGATTTCTTTGTTCCAGAGATCCGTTACCTTCCAGACAGCCTGTTCCAGCAGATTACTAAACTACGTGTTCTGGACGCGTCCTGGAACGCCCTCCGTTCTGTTCCCAGGAACCTGCTGTGGCGTTGCCCTTACCTGGAGGAACTGTTCCTGCAGCGGAACCAACTGCAAAACATAAAAGAAGACACGTTCGCCGGAAATCCGAGACTCAGGTTAGGCGCCAGGCGCTGGTCAGTTTCGTTTAGTGATCAGAAGTATTTTGATGCTCACAGTTATACAGTCCAATTACTGAACACGCATACAAACAGTCGAGAAAAATTTTACATCTACGCTAATATTATAAATGCGAATGTAACTCTGTCTATTATGTTTTCACCAGTAAACGGCTAAAAAGATCTTACTGAAATTAGACGAGGAACTACTATGTATCATTACGAAGGGCATGGGATACTTTTATCAGGCTAAATAAAATATTTACTCATGAAATTTTGAAAACTAACCGAATAGTGAGTGAGTGTGTGTGTGTGTTTGTGTGTTTAATCACTCAGGCTTCATTTCTCTCGCTGTCAGATTGTGTATGAGCTCTTCATAAATTTCATATACAGATGAATTGGTTCTCCTTATGAGACTTCAGTTGTAGTATAATATGGTGATGGCTTCCCCGTCATATTATGCCGATTCCGTGTTTTAAGTGACACTTTTTATGTAACTTACAGCTTTCCAAATTCAGTCCTAGCAATAAAATTATAAGTCCACGGGTACGAAGTCGCGGGTAACAGCTGGTATACCATGTACACGGAAGTTGGATGTATGGATGGATGTAGCCTAGTCGCGCCTTAATGGCTGTCGGATTTAAATGAAAGTTTGTACGTAGTTAGAATATGGTGTCGATTGTCATATAGGATACCTTTTAACCTTCATGTTTTCTTGTTTCATCCATTTGAACAAACGTTTGGCTTCGCACAGTTGCTGCATTCTTCGTGTGAACAAACTTGCTGTGTGTAAAATTCACCGTCATTTGCTTAACAACACTTCGCGTTTCTGCCTGTACGATGTGTTATTTTAGTAGTTCCCACCATATTTTGAAGTTTTACTAGGACTTTGTTTTACAAGGAAGTAACAAAATAAATGAAGATGCTTCTTCTTAGGATTTTATGCCCTATTCCTGGCGTAGGCAATTACCATGGAATATCGCTCTGGACTTGTATTCGGAAGGATGTCGGTTCGTATCTCAGACCGGGCATCTAGATTTGGGTTTTCCATGGTTTCTCCAAATCACTCCAGGTGAATGGCGGGACGCCTCCTTCAAAAAGGCCATGTCCGAATTCCTTCCTATTCTTTGTCCACATTCCCATCCCGGCTCTAATGACCTCGACGTCGACGAGGCGTAAAGCCATAAGTAAATAAAAGCATGGAATATGTTCCGCTCCATGTGAACCCTCTGGGCAGATGAATTGAGTGATTTCCCCGCTGTCTTGCCCACAGTGTTCCTATGTGTGTATGACTGTGATAGTGTATGTCTCATTCAGGCCTACTCTTCCGAAAGACACAGAGTGTGGGCCCGCCAGCCTTAACGTCCCCAACTGACCGTCAACAGTGTCCATACGCACTCCGCACAGGTTTAGGATTCACAGATACGAGTTAATCATATCCGTGACGTATCTATACTACTATTGTAAATGCGAAAGTAACTCTGTCTGTCTGATTGTTACGTTTCTTGGGCTAAACGACTAATCCAATCGTAATGAAATTTGACAACGAGATTATAACGGCCCTGAGACCCAGACCTTAAATGAAATTGTATTTTAAGAATCATTTGTAGCAAGCTGCGAGTTGAGTAAATATGGTTTTGTACATTTTCCTTGCAATTAATTTTGAGTTTGTGTGAATGGACATTGTTTTATATAAAGAAACTATGTAAATACTATTTAATATGTTCAAGGACAATACTGTGCATGAAACATTGATTAAAAGTTTTTAATTCTAAGTACTGATGTGATCTGTGATGTTTAGAGAAAAATTTGCGACAGTCTGAACTGATTCATGTGGATAATTTTGTGTGTAAATATCTTTAATTTCCATTTCTGTGTGTTTCATAATACTCGTGAATGATTATGTATTAATTCTGATTGATTTAATATGATTTCAATTGTTTAACTATTGTTAGAGTTCGAGAAACGCCGGTCGGAAGTCTTTGAATTATTCTGGAATTTCCTGTAACGCCTGATTATCGACTGTTTTAGTTTTGAAAACATTCATTTTGAAGGTGTTGCAAGTTATAACCGCTGGAGTATTTGTTTAAATTTGTGGGTAGTACCTTTGTATGAAGTCAGGTGTCTTAAAAAAAATTCTTGAAAGTGATTCTTCTTGGACTTATCTTCTCATTTTAAACGAGGTATCTATCAAAATGCTATCTGCCTTTAGGAAGGACATAAGATACTTCTTTCTGTTTAGATAATACATAATGTCATGGAGTTATGAAAAACAAACTGAACTGTGAAAAACAGATACATAGCATCCATACGTCCCTGTAAAGGCGCGTTCCCACGATCCCTTGTAACGAAGGCGAGACCGGACGGACGGGACGAATACTCGACCACACGCCATGGGAACAGGGCCGCCTCTGTTAGCGGAGACGAGACGCAGCTACCCACTCTGAGTCGGTAAACATCACAGGCGTGTGTAGCAGTGCGCTGTTGCCATCGGTTTGCAGCAGCGGTGTGCACCCCTTCTGTTGCTGTAAAGTGCTCTGTGACAAACGACACTAGGCAACGTGGTGCGGAGGTGGTAGCGAGATTAGCTAGGACTAACCTGCGGCCCGCGGTCGTCTTTACACTTCGGCTAATGAGGTCCCGTCCCGTCTCGCCTTAGTTACAAGGGATCGTGGGAACGCGCCTTAATGCGTACCAACGGAGTGGGTTGGTAGCACAGTGGATAAGGTGCTCTTTAGTTAAGATATCGCTGGGAGCAAAAGTTTAAAAAAATTGTTTTCCATGGTATCATCCAAGCTTGGGAGTTCGGTCGTAAGGATTCCATATTAAAATGTAGCTCCCATAAATTCAGGGGTGGAAAGCGTGGCAAATCGTAGGTGGCTTAACAGTGCTGTAAGGATTTACTTTATTTACTCTATACTGGTCCCTCGGGATTGTTTGTCTCGCAGGCAGTGTGTGTGTGATCTACACTAATAATGTCATAAATGCGAAAATAAGTCTCTGTCTTTTTGTTACGTTTTGATAACTAAATGGCTATACCGATATTGATGGAATTTGACAACGAAATACTTTGTATCTTTAGCGGGGACACTTTTTTTCAGGTATGAATAACACATTTAGTCATGAAATTCTGAAAACTTACGGAATGGTGACAGGCAGACGTATTAGTGTGTAAATCTGTATTGTTAATCGGAAGCTCAGTCTGTGCTTTCCTCGCAGTGAGTTAGTGTTTGATCTGTTAGTAAATTTCATTTATACATACGAAACTTATTATTTAGTACAGATGTCGATTTGAGCTGCACTGTACGATTACTTCCTGTCTGTCTGAAAGTTTCTGCCATCAGGTAATTTTGTCTTCTTTTTTGACATGTCTCACAGGCGTAAACCAGACATAAGGTGTAGCTCTAGCAGAGCACGAGCAGCTAAAGTTATTAGAACCCAAGAATTTGATGCTCATTCTGAAGAAAGAAAGGACAAAGCTGAAATTAAAGTTTCCCTTAGTTTATTACCCTCCCCCCTCCAACTCTTTGCACCTTCGTTTTTTTCTGTTTTTAAACATGTTGGTGATGAGTCTCTTCATGAGACAGTTTTCTAGCAACGAAATTCTAAGTCCACGCTTACAAAGCCGCGGGTAACAGCTACTAATTTTGTGAAGGGAAGAATGTGTCCTTTACTACTTTGCTCTTCAACAGGTTGCTGGACTTATCACAGAACATTCTGGATACTTCCCTGCCTGATTCGACGTTCTTCCACAACGCGGCGCTGCAGTCGCTCGATCTCTCCCACAACAGGCTGGAGCGCCTCTGCTGGCATCTTCTGGAACCACCGTGGAATAGTCTCAGAGTATGTTTTCCAATAGTTTTTTGTTGTTGCTAGTTTATTTGCTTTACGCCTCGTCGACGTCGATGTCATTAGAGGCGGGAAAGGACTGGGGGCAAGTAACGGGAAGGAATTCAGCCATTGCATTCGCCTGGCGTGATTTGGGGAAACCATGGAAAACAGAAGTCTAGTTGGTCGCACGGGGATTCGAACCGGTTTCCTCCCGAATGCTGATTAATGGAAACATTGTATGGTTATTTTAAACAGGGAAATACAGGGCGAGTCAAAAGTCCTTGGACACCTTCATAAGTTGGAAGAGTAAAGGGAAAACTGAAAAGTGATCAGATAAACTCTCTCGAGCTCAGGAATTTAGTTGTGTAATTTGTTTTTGTCTATCCATTTTAGATCACCTGGAAAATAGAGAGACATGAGTCAGTATCAAGGTACCTTTGAACATTAATGACTTCTAAACAGTACAAGATAGACAAAAACAAATTACACCACTAAATTCCTGAGCTCAAGCGAGTGTTATTTGATGTGTCATACACCCCCCTTCCCATTTAAAAAAAACACGACTTGAATCCAAAATGGCGGATTTCAAGATGGCGGCCATGAATGACATTCACTCCAAAAGAAAAGTTGCGGCCCCACATCAAACCTCTGTTCCCATCATCACTTTTCAGTTTTCCCTTCACTCTTCCAACTTACGAAGGTGTCCAAGGACTTTTGACTCGCCCTGTATATTTATCTTTGTTTTCGTTGCGCATATTGTAAAATTGATCCCTTTAACCAGCTTGAACCCTTCTCTTCAGTTATTTTGCATTGTGTACTGTTTGTTTTAACGAACGATTGTATCTACGCGTGTATGTATCCATTTCAGTTGCATCAGCATCATCATCATCATCATCATCATCCTGGGTTTTCTGCTATTCAGTAGGTCCATTCACAGTGCCAGCCTTCCATGCCTCCCTTTGTTTCTTCAGACTCTTTGTGTCTATATGTATTTACTATTTATCACGGTGTCATCAAGCATTTTCTTTCTTCGTCGATCTCTTCCCTCCATTTGCAATCCCCTCCGGGGCGGATCCTTTGCCATTGCTATCCTAGTTTTCACCTGCTTCTTGCATAATAGTTAATTTTAACGCATGGTTAGTTATTAGTTGGTACATAGGGGACATCCATAAATTACGTGAGGTGAAATAGGGGGGGGGGTCCGGCGAAATCTCACCAGATCTCACCAGGGGGGAGGGGGGTCCAGAAATCCGGAAAAACACCTCACGTAATTTGTGGATGCCCCCATATGGCTTTTACTTGTACCATTATAATAAATATTGCTAAGCTAATAATTACTTGAAAATTGTAGTATACACACAAATAGAAACTTTCGTAAAAGGCTTTCTGCATAGGCGGTAAAGCTAAAAGCCATTAAAATAATAAAGTAAAATAACATACTGTGCGTTCCTTTCTATTGTTTCCAGACACTGCGTATCTCATGGAACAGAATCACAGAGCTCAGCTGGCCAACTGCGCGTCCCCCAGTGCTGGAGAACCTGGACACGGACGGTGTTCCGTGCGGTTGCTCCAGAAATCAACTGCGACTGTACACCCCACCAAAGATCCCCGCCATCAGGATCAAGGGGATCATCACCAGGAGGAGGAACGGGACCCAACGCCGGCCCGTCAACGGCAGTGCCGAGTCCACCGTCAACGGGACCCACCAAGTGACATCAGGAGCGCTGAGGCGAAGGAGGGAGTACGGTTACACAGAAGAACCATGGAGAGATGGTGAGATCAACGGCTTGAGACCACCGGATCGAGGATCGAGAGTCTCCAAAGATGAAAGGGTAGTTACGACTCCAACAGAACACTTTGGGGGAGGATCAAATGGTCTCAGAGTTTCTACAGCTGGACTAGTGAAACACGATGGTGGTATTCCGGGATTTTCTGGCATATCTGGAGTCGTGTTGGGTCTGAATCGTGTCAGACGAAGCTCGGACCCGTCCAGAAGAGTCCAGAGGAACCCGGACTTGAGGACCGAGTTCTGCAGTATACTGTGCGGCGGAGTCAGCGATGCGGGATGTCGGAACTCCGTCAGTGCTTTGGGAACTCCGGACGCGGTGGTTCTGGTGACTGCCATTGCTGCTACTGCCGGGTTAGGCAGATGACATTTAGATCATCCAACTAAACAGAGGAACATCAGACATGTCAAAAGCGGATTCCGACTTCTTGCGTATACGTTGAAGGGTGTTTACCCTGCGGTACAGGCCATTCCTCATATGCGCCCTTGCTTTTGAGATGATATTCTTCTCCTCCTACTCCTCCTTCATTTTATTGTTTTCATCCTTTTACAATGCGAGCTGCTAATCCCGGCAGTAGTCGCCAAATGCGATCTTCTGCAATTCACACCTTACCCTGCCAAGTTGAATAAGCTGCGTCTTAACCTCGGCGTGTTGTGCGTGGCTGGCCCTCTGTCCACCTGTAACACTGCAAGTAGGGATTGCAATCCAGCAAAGCGGGATCCCGCAATCCCGCGGGATCCGCATCATTAGACAGTCTGGCGGATCCCGCACAAAATTAAGCGGATCCGCAATCCTCAAAATTCGGCGGAAACGCGTGTCAGTCTGCGTGACTCGCTGCCCCACTCGGTCTCTGTCGGATGTATTGCACTGTTTGTCTGTGCCCTTGGAGTTGGCATTTGACTCGTATGAACAAGCGTTTGTTTTTGTCAACCTTCGTCATTCGTAAGTAAATATATACACTTTTACGTATTCACCAAAACTTACGTTTGTTTCGAGTACACATTTCTGTAATTTGAGTTATGGTGCGTATTTAGTACGATTTTCTAACTATATAATTATTTTTTAAGTGTCACACACGTTATCTGAACTACACGGTTACAGCTTTTTATTCAAGGTTTCATTATTCCCATTTTCTGTAATTGCAGATAAAGTAATTGTGACGATTCCCTATTTGCGGCTGAAAATTTGATTATTCGTTGATATGAAACTAATGTTATCGTAATTTTAACGATCGCGTACCTATTTATTTAACAGCTATCAAAAGGAAATTTATATCCTTTGACTTATTGTTGTTTTGGCCGCTGCCTCAGTGCGTTTCATTGACGAAAGCCGCCTGCATACATGTGCCGGTCAGGCTTTCGATTAATCCCTCTTCTCCTTGTTATTATTTCAAGTAAAGGTAAAAAAAGTTATAATGAAATTTTCACGGGTGTATCGACGAATTGTGTTGTAGGAACACCATACTTCGACGGCTGCCTCCGCCGTCTTCCTCACGTGTGTAATTTCGTGTGTTTGCAATGAAATCCGGAGATACAACCTATGAGGACTTCACTGCAATCATTCGCCGAGAAAGTCTCCTTTCTTACTAAAAGTAATAATTTCCACTCTAAAAACGTCGTTACGCCACATAAGTAAATCTAAAATACTTGACAGTTTACGTGTTGGTTAGTAGTTTCTTTTAATAACATTGAATCAACTGTAATATCAATCAAGGACTCAGGAGATATAATAATGAATCACGCAAAAAAAGGCCAAGTCTCGTGCATGTGCAGTGACAAAAAGTTATGAGATCTTGTTCTGAGCCAAGTCTACACTTTAGAGAGTATATTCACTGCACTTTGTGAAATGGAATGCTTTTCTCGGTGTTGTGGAACGTTTATTTATAATTTAAAAAAAAGAAAAAAAATCTGGTAACTTGGCCACTAAGCAAACATTTTTTTTTTAAACTTATGTGATGTATTGTAAGACACATAATATTACATAAAACCAAATTTTCCATTTTTATTATTTATTTAAAAATTGGTTTAGATTAAAAAACAAAAATGTAAAACCTCGAAATACACTTAAGACACGCTAATAAGTTTTAATGTCATTTTGCCAATCAAAATATTGTTAACTGTTAATTTTTATCATTTAACACTAAAAATAATTTATTAATTTAATTATTATTTAATTTATTAACGTTATTAATGTTTTAAATATATGCGTTAAAAACCTGTTTGCGCCAATCCCGTGGGATTGAAAACACTGCGGGATTGCAATATTTAACTGCAAGCCGAAGAGATCTTGTTTTCAATTACCAATTTTGTAAATATTTCTGAAATATACACATGTTTATGGAATGTTTTTCGGTTTCTTCCAACATCATGGAAAGAACTATTGAATGAATTTTTATGGAGTTGACGAGATTTCCAATTTTCTGCAGAAATTATGCGCAGTTAGATCCTGACGACTGAATGCTGAATGTGAGGTAGCTATTTGCTTTATATTCCTTATGGCATTACGTCTCGTCGATTTCGATGCCATTAAAGGAGGGAACAAAACTGGAGGCAAGGAACCTTTTGAAGGCCAAGGCCTTTTGAAGGAACCATCCTGGCATTCGCCTGGAGCGATTTGGTGAAACCGTCGAAAACCCAGTCTGGACGGCCGGACGGGGATTCGAACCCGCGTCCTCCCGAATGCGAGGCCAGAGCGATACCGCTCACCCACCACGCTTCCTGTTTTAAAATGAAGAAAGAATTGCGTAAACATTCCAACTCCCCATTTAACTAGCAATACGCATCTATACCTCAAATGTTAGGGTAAGTTAATTTTTTTTCAATCCTCTTTATTTACACGGAACAGGAAGAAAAGGAACAACACTCTCAAAGAATGAAGGAAGTTTGGAAGCAATGAAAATCAATGAAAATCATATATATACATATATATAAAATTGACGTGTGTTTTCCTATATTTCACTTTTCAGCCACCACTACATAGCACAAATCACTGGTCTTTGTGCGTGGAAGTAGCATGGAGTTTCCTGTCGTGCACAACGTTGGCCTAATGCCGATAGCTATTGGGATGTGGGAGATGTGATGGTTAAAAGTGGTCGATGCAGGGCATTTTCGTATTTCGACCAAAGACATGTCTTTCCGTTTATGTCACTCTGCTGTCACAACTACATAGCACAGACCAATGGTGTTTGTGTGTGGTATCATGTCTCCTATCATGTACTATGGTGGTTAGATGTCGGTAGCTATGGGGGTGTGGGAGATATGGTGGTTGAAAGTGGTCGACCTACGGCACTTTCATATTTCTACCAAAGACGTATTTGTCCCGGTGTATTACTTTTCAGCCAAAACTATCTAGCGCAGATCACTGGTGTTTGTGTGTGGTAGTAGCACAGAGTCACCCGTCGATCACAACGTTGGCCGAATTTCGGTAACTGTGTGAGTGTGGGAGATATGGTGGTTGAAAGTGGCCGATCAAGGATATTTTCGTATTTCGACCAAAGGCATGTGTCTCCGTATATTTTACTTTGCTGCCCGAACTACATAGCGCAGATGACTGGCGTTTGTGTGTGGTAATAGCATCGAGTCTCCCATCGTGCACTATGGTGGTTAGATGTCGGTAGCTGTCAATCCAAATTCTTTACAAACACGAAGTCGTGGGCACCAGCTAGTTAAATACAAATAAACATAGCCAAAGTTGATTTATGGTACCATCCAAATGGTTATTCGGAAGAAGAGGAGAGGTCTTAAGGGTAAGGAAGTTCCCACTGCTAAGAATTTCGCGTCAGTGTGGTCATATCGAACGGAAAGGAGGAATATTTATTTTTTTTTTTTTATCCCAACAATATAAATTAGATCCTTCGCAAGCAGTGAAGGAATTGCTTGTTGAAGATTAGAAATGTAAACACCTTGGCACAACATTTCATAACAAACTCAACTTGGCAAGTGATTAATAGTTCGAAAATTTACTACTTGTTGGCTGAAGTATTGATGGGTTGTACTAGAGAACTAAGGGAATTGGGTTAGAAAACTTTGTTTAGACCATTGTTTGAATTTGGTGGTGCAGTATGGGACCCACGTTTTGGGTATCAAATACAGTAGTTTGAAGGGCTTCTAGATTAGTTTCTGGAAATTACCGCGGAACATAATCGGAAACATATGATAGAGGAACTGGAATGGCAGTAATTAGAAGAAACAATGTAGTGAGAAGTGTGTCATGAGAGTGATCAAGGCATGTAAAGAAATTGGATAAAATTAATCATTTCTATTGGTAATTTACTGCAATCCCTGAACTTGCCTACGAAAAAGAAAATCCCTCTTTTATGCCTGAAATAAGGTGCCAGCTTGTGGTCATGGTCATCTTTCCCCTTCCTTGCATCTCACTCAATTCTTCCACCAATATCTTTCCACTCATCACCAATATACGCCTTGTTCCGAAGAACACCCATTTCAGGTCCATGCCTAAAGCCATGTTGTCGATTTGCAAACCAGTTTGTTTTGTATTATTCTATCAATCATTTTACGTGTCACAGAATCAAAATAATCTAATTTTTACCCCTGCTTTATCAGCTGTCACTACTACCACTCTTTACCAATCCTCCGGTAAACAGCAAGACATCCAGATTCATTGTAAATAATATACAGGGTCCGGCAATGAAACCTCCCACATTTCCCGTAGCCGGTGTGCGGGTTGTAGTGAGGATACTGATGTGGAGTGTTTTGTTTTAAAGAGGTGTACCTGCCATTTTCAGTGTGCGCCATGTCATGGCTTGGTGAGCATCGTGCGTTTGTTGTGGACTAATTTATTCGTAACAGTTCTCAGATTTTCGGAGACGATTCGAACTTAGCCTACATGATCGTGTCGCGGATAGAAAAACTATTCAACTGTGGGTGTCAATCTTTAGAAAGACAGGTTCAGCAGTAAAAAAAAAAAACATACAGGCCGTCCTCGGACTGCAACAACGCCGGAAAATTTGGCGCGTGTGAGTGTGTCTATGCAACATTCACCAATCTTTGGGGACACTTAAAGCCTATAGTGTACAAACATCGTCCCGCAACACTGCAAGCACTTAAAGAGGCCATTATCCAAGAATTGGCAGCCATTCCAAGAGAAATGACGCGAAAATGTATGGAGAACTTTCTCTATAGACTTTGTCAATGTGTCAACAATGGAGGGCAGATATAATTTTTAAAACCAAATAATTAAAAATGGCAAAGTATGTATTTTTCATAAATAAAAGTAATTATTCTCTATCATTTTTAGTTTTTATGTGACAACACATTAAAATGAGGGAGGTTTCATTGCCGGACCCTGTATAAAGTACAACATCGGAAGACATCATCTTCGTTCAATAAGTAAAGGCTTTCAAATATATACGTCTGAAGGTTTTTAAAATTTTAAAGAGCATCTAACATTTACTACACAAGTTCCAGATTACTGGATTTGGAGTATACAGGAGTAATTTGCTCTAAAGACTTTCAAAGAAGTACATACGTTAGAAGGCTTTTACAATTTAAAGAGCATCAAATATTTATTATACAAAATAATTTTCCAGATTACTGGATTTGGAGTATACAGGAGTAAGTTTTGTTAAATAAGGGCTTTTAAAGTAGTACATACGTTGGAAGGTTTTTACACATTTCAAATAGCATCAAACTTTACCTAAAATAATTTTTCAGATTAGGCCTACTGGATTTCAAAAATACAGCAGTATATTGTTTTGAAGGCTTTCAAAGTAGTACATACGTTGAAAGGTTTTCACATATTTTAAATAGCATCAAACATTTATTACCTACAATAAGTTTCCAGATTACTGGATTTTTTATATATAATAAATGTTTGATGCTCTTTAAAATGCAAAAAACTTAATGCATGTACTACTTTGAAAGCTTTTTAATGCATTTTAAGTTTTTTGCATTTTAAAGAGCATCAAACATTTATTACACAAAACAAGTTTCTAGATTACTGGATTTGGAAAATGCAATAGCAATTTGTTTTGAAGGCTTACAAAGCAGTACATACGTTGGAAGGTTTTTACATATTATAAAGAGCAAACATATCCTACAATAAGTTTCCAGATTACTGCCGTATTTTCCAAATCCATTAATTTGTTTTGAACATTGTAAAATTAAATTATTTATATCAACTTTCATTTACTTTATTGTTGCTTTACATTAACAAATACAATTCTCAGTTTCATCCAAACTTCGCCGTACTACACATGATCTCTGCTTCTCATCTGTTCTTTTCGTCAAAGATCTTCTTCCTCCTGCACTGTTTATTCCAGAGATTTTCATGTACATTGTTCATTCGATAACGGCGCATGGATTTCTTTGACACAATATTAATAACACGATAAAAATAATATATAAAACACTTTTAACCCACATACACACACATAATCAGCGTAACATTAATCAAATACAAAATAATGAATCGAAAATACCACTATCAACACGCTTCCCATTGAAATAATATAAAAAAACATTAATTATTAATTATTTAAAAACTAAGATGCTGTGTATTCTTGCAACATGCGTTGGAAGGTTTTCACATATTTTAAATAGCATCAAACACCCATTACCTACAATAAGTTTCCAGATTACTGGATTTGGAAAATACAGCAGTAATTTGTTTTGAAGGCTTTTAAAGTAGTACATACGTTGAAAGGTTTTGACATATTATGAAGAGCATTAAACATATCCTACAATTAGTTTCCAGATTACTGCTGTATTTTCCAGATCCATTAATTTGTTTTGAACATGCGTTGGAAGGTTTCCACATATTTTAAATAGCATCAAACATTTATTACCCACAATAAGTTACCAGATTACTGGATTTTGGGGTATATAAAAGCAATTTGTTTTAAAGGCTTTCAAAGTAGTACATGCATTGTAAAGTTTAACGAATATCAAACATTTACTTCAGAAAAAAATTATAGATACTAGTGGGCTAAAAGTATATGAGAGTAATTTTACAAAAATAGTAAGTAGACAAAATCATGTGGTAAAACTTGTTTGGTTTCGTATAAAAGCTGTGAAAGAGCCGTGTCGCTAGTTTTCTTCTTGTTTCACGGCCATCGCTTGACGGCCTTCGGCTCTGATGACCGCCGCCTCCAGTAGCATTGAGACGACCTCCTGGTGGTGCCTGTAGGCTGCACAGTGGAGGGGCGACCAGCCGTCGGCGTCGCTCACATTCTCCTCCGCCCCCGCGAGGAGCAGCGCCCTCACGGCGGCGGGGTGGCCGTGGCGCGCGGCCTCGTGTAGGGGCGTCGACCTCCTGTCGCCCACCGCCTGATTGGCGAGGACTGGCCGGTGCCGGAGCGCCATCTCCAGGAGTCGAACCAGGCCCTCCCGGCACAGCACACCCACAACACCCCGGGCAGTGTCGGCGACATCCAGCCTGCCTCTCAACATCTCCAGCTTGCTCGTTTCTACCACTCCATGCTCCACAAGTATTTCCAGGGTGCGGTAGTCGCCCACGGCTTCGGCAAAGTGCCAGGTGGGCCACGACAGCACTTCGTCCAAAGTCAGGTCACTCGGCAACAGCGTCGTCTTCGTCGCACCCATATCCTACACAGACAAAGCACAGCCCATGTTTTACAGCTTAAAACACAAAGTGCCAAACTTGTAATGTATCACCATGACATATCCCATTTTGGTGCGATATTTCTGTCACTGTACAGGTCATATGTTGATTGTGGGGCTTGGAGGGATATTTGACCGAGTGTGGTGGTGTAACGGATAGCTTTCTGGCCTTGCATTCGGGAGGACGGCGGTTCGAATCCCCGTCCGGGCATCCTAATTTGGGTTTACCATGGTTTTGTCCAAATCACTCCAGGCGAATGCCGGGATGCTTCCTTCAAATAAGACCATGGCCGAATTCCTTCCTCTTGTCCCCAGTCCCATCCCGCCTCTAATGACCTTAGCGGTCGAGGAGTAAAGCCGTAAAAGAAGAAAAAAAAAAAAAACCTATCTTAGCTGCAGAGCATAAAGTCTCAGGTAGATTCGGGATTTATACGTATATAATACAAATTAACAATCTATTTTAAATCATTCCCCTGCTTGTGCCAGTCTTCAATTCAGGTGCTAAATCATTTCAGATCAGTCTTGAATCCTATTATATAAAACGCTAACGTGGGGTCTGGATGCGTCGTCTATAGCGGCTACTGCTATTGGCTAGAGAACGGCCAATCATCAACCACCATCTTGCTTTTCGTTTATTTACAGCTAGACACAGAAATTCATATAAGGAGAAGGGGATTCAATATTGACGCTTTATCTGTATCAGTTATCAAAACTAGGTTAAACCATAACCTAAGAATTTTTTTGGCAGACGATAAGACACAATGAAGTTTATTAAAACTAAGAGAAACGTACGTAATCGCGCAATGTATCAGTCAAATAAATAACAGTTATTAGTTTTCGAAATTATAAAAATGCATTTATTTAAATAAAATATAACCAAATATTCTGATAATCTAACCAGAATAAGGTACTCATATCACGAACGATACAATTAAAAATGATTTCAATTTATAATTCGTAATCCAACAAAGATATTCTTGCAGCCAAATAGCGGCGAGCAGAGACAGAAAATTAATGCGAGGCAATCATACGTTACTAAGTTACAATTGGTACCTTCGTTTAAATTTACATGTTGCTTTTTGTTAATTTATGACAACTAGATGCAAAATTTGGGTGGGGTAGGACATTCTCCACCAGCGAAATACTGGTACTGACCTTTTGAAATTAGGATTAACTGCTTCCTTATAATGTCCTCTTCACGTTGTACACTCTCCTTTTCCGGAAAAGTCTCCACGAATTAAATTAAAAATGCCTAAATATGACACTGCAGCGCTGCTATTAGTTGCCGCCGGCGCTGCGAAATCAATGATAATCTCTAGAAATGTTGGTTTAATTCTTTGTTGTAATATTTTCTTGCCGTTCAGCTTCACTTCGTTGCAAAACGAAGCATAAAATTAACAGATACAAAATTTTTATCCGAAATTCAGTAATATAAGGCTCAGCATCTTGGAATCGATATAAGCAGTCAGAGATAATCGATTGCTTCTTGTATAAAAATGCGCAGTTTGTCTCTGGTTTGCGACATGGCCTGCCGCAGAACGAATTTCCCGTAAACTTTTTACTCTTGGTCCAGGCCGAATTTCAACCTAACCATGATCACTATGACTAAACGAACCTGTTTAGGTTGATATGATCTCTGTACCGACAATTTTTGTGTCATTTTTAGTGCTGCTAACATTTCGCGGTTGCGGAGAATCCCATATTTCGGCATTTTTAATTTAATACGTGGCGACTTTTCCGGGAAAGGAGAGTGCTAAACGTGAAGAGGACACTATAAGGAAGCAGTTAATCCAAATTTCAACAGGTCAGTAACAGTTTTTCACTGTTGGAGAATGTCCCACCCCACCCCAAAAATTAATGCAAGGAGAAGAGTATTCCATGTTTACGTTATTTTATCGGTACCAGTTATAAGAACGAGTTTACAACATAACCTAAGAATGTTTTTGGAAAATAAGAAACAATGAAACTCGAAAAAAGTTTACACTGAATTTACGAATCATGAAATGTATCACCGAGATAAATGACCGTTATCCGTTTTTGATATTATACTTTCCGTCATTAAAGTAAAATGTATTTATTTAAATAATCATAGTCAAATACTCCGATAATCTATCCACAGTATGGTACTCATATCACGATGATTTAATTAAAAATGGTCGATATTCGCTTTTTCATGCAATCTTTTCCAGAATAAATTCAGACTACCACCATAGGTGCTGCCTGTCGTTATTCATATGAGGGTAATAAAAGCTATGATTTTCGAATGCAATGTTAATGTAGGTTGGGGCTAAGTTGACCAGAATTGCAACTGACACATTTTGTTACAGCATAATTAACTCTCAAACGAGTTTTACAAACCATTTAAACTGCTTTCATAAGCGCCATGTTACTGGAAGTATGTATTATTATTTATTGCAGGGGAAAGAAGTTTAATATTTATCGTGCTGAATTGTGCCTGGAACAGGAATAAAACTGATATATTGATAGCAAAAGTTTTTGTCGGATCCCAATTTTTTTTAATTTTATTGGTTCTATACTTCCATCATCATTAATTCAGTAGAAGTTACTACTGTATCGCTATGTGAACTGCAAATGAAATATATAGAACACTAGCAGTTACCCGCGACTTCGTCCGCGTTGAAAAGTGTTGTAATATAAGATTTTCTTGAGAGGTCTGGTTGCTCAGTGGTTAGGGCGTCCAACTGGAGATGGAAAAGTCCCCAGCTTGAATTCCAGTATTGGCGAGGATTTTCAAAGGTCCCTAGCTCGACCTTCACCTCTGGCATAGGTTGGTGTGTGATGTGAATTACGCCAGAATGCTCACTTTGTTCTGATTCCGTGTTACTGGGTTACGTTAAGAGGCTACGAAAGGGACTGATTCCGGAGACGTAAAGAAGTCTTGTCACCAGGTCAATTCGACCATACAGCTTATTTAAGAGCTATTTTTATTAGTAATAGTAGTAATAAATGTTGCAATAAAATAACAAAAATCTATTTATGTTCCACAACTACTTCACTGAATTGATAAAGCAGTAAAAATATTCAGTTTGTAAGGAGTATTTTCAGTTTAATATATCCGTATATACAATATTGAGGATTTGTCTCCTAGGTTTTGGCTATTTTCATAGTCCTAGTTTTCTTACATTTCTTTGAAAGATTTGAATTTCGTTTACCCAACATCTCTTAAAATTACTAATTTCATCACGCGAATAAAAATGAATATAGTTTTAATTAATGGAAGCTCAAAACGTCAAAATATTAGCAATACATTGATGGAATCGACTAAATATCAACAACAAAAAAATACTAACATCCAAACAGCAAATAAATACTTAAGTGGCCCAAGGACGTTCATTTCCATTAGTAAAATTGCGATACTAAAAGTGAATATTTTGATTTGCATTGAGTACCTGAAAAAAATCTTTAGAAAAGAACTTAATTTGCTCTTTGAATATTGATTTTTTTTTTATGATATATTGGTTCCATCAACAGAAATTTACATATTATAGTACTAAGTATAGTAGTAATTGATTCTTTTATCCATAATAATCAGAGGTATTGCGGTAATGGTTTCTCTATCTCTGGAAACAACTGAATTGCCTATAGACCAGTTTACTATAGTTCATTCGTTTCGATCCATTAATTCTGCGCTAAAATATAAATTTCAATATTAAAGTAGTAATAGATTGTTTCTTCATATTCGGTTTGTTATTCTGCATACAGAATTGAATGACTACCGGCGAATTACCACTCCGCTTTTCCGCCACTCCACTATCTGAATAAAACATTGATAAATTTAAAAATTTACTTCGGACAACGCCGCATGGTTCTGCTAAATCGTCCAAGCTTAATATAGATCTTTTGATACAATATCGGTAGAAAGCGATACATGATGTCACTAAAATGGCGCTCATGAAAGAAGCTTAATAACTAATAATGTTTCAGTTCTCATTCTGGCCCAGGCTGCGTTTTAAAACTACCGCTAGAAAATCAAAGCTTCTATCACTCGCACATTAATACATTCACTATATTGTATGTTAGTGACGTCATGAATAGCGAAATACATTTGACTTATTATTAACGCAGTAAATTAAATACTGAATACGTCTAAAACTACATTCATCCGCATGAACTGTCGTCAGCTTCATGACAGTTAATGAGGTAACGTAATTAAAATTTTATGCTAAAATGCTTTTAACTTACAGTGTACAACGGAAAGTCCACAATTCTCTACGATCGTTAATATTGCAGGTCAAATGTACATCGCGATAAAGTGACTTTTATTGCTCGTGATTTAGTAAAGTGTATAATGAAATTAATTGTGATGGTAATTTATTATATACTAATTAGGAATTTTGATATAGAAAATTCTGTTACCACTCGAAATGTAGGTCCAGAGCATTTAATGTGTTGAGATGTGTTCGTATCGTTTGATTTTGTAGCGGCAGTATTAGCAGAAATGTGGTTTGGTTGAAATGCTGCCTGGACCAGAATGTTTTTTGTTACAGCAGATGGCAGAAGGAATTTAGTTGTTATGCTCCGTGCGAATGAGGTGTATTGTGTTGTAAACGACTTTCAGTGTTACTTCATGAAACAATAAGTTTCTACATTAGCCCATTGAATACATTCGTTTTAAGTGTAGCATTCGATAGATATTTGCAGAATATTGAACAGTAAATAAAAAGCAGTACTATTCGTACAAAAATTCTGAACAAAACATAAAAAGGGTTAGTTAAGTTTTAAATTTCGGCAAAAATAATTTGTAATACACAGACTGTATAGTAACAAAAAAGAAACAGGAAATAACTTAAACCGAGATAGAATAGAATCCTTTACATTTTTATAAATACGACATTTGGGGCACGACCATTTTGCACTTTCAGTGAACCGACTTTCGTGCTGGTATACTCATAGCATTTTACTTTTTTTCCAAGCTTTGATTTTTTATATTTATTATAACGCATATATTACGAACGAAATTATGGTGTAATATTTTATGTGTCATACTATTTTATGTACGCAAATGAAAACATCTCTTTGCGAACTTGACAACAGTACCTACCTTTCTTTTTTTAATTTAAGGTTAAGAACAGATTTATATTTCCTGCTTCAAAACTATTATTTGTCAAGAGTGTCAGTTTTATGGCTTTTAAACTAAACACAAACTTGCATATGTAAGTAGGTTTTTGCTTATATTTCTGAGAAGTAGTGTTTGCGATTTACTTAAAAAGCAAAGTGTAAACATGGCACGGCTATCTACGAAGTAGGAAACTCTTTGTTGCTTCCGAATTGATATTAATGGCAATTTCTAAAAGAACTATGCGTTTTTGCGGGATAAAATCTATCCTATTTCACTTCGCACGCAATTAACTGACTTCATGCCAAATTTCATTTAAATATGTTGAGTTATTAAGGCGTGATTGATTGCCGACGTACATCCAAACACACATCCGAACTTTCTCATTTATAGATATATAGAACATTACACAATCAAGGCCATTAGCATTATGCAATAACAATTCCATATTATTAACCAATTGAAAAAAAAAAGAACTGCCAGGATATTGCATTCAAACCGTCAGTTTTTGACGGGCTCGAAGCTAGTGTATTAATAATCTTCGAACGTATATACCTCAGGGAATTATTCTTGCCGATAGTTTATGCATACAAATGACTCATCTAGTCACGTGACACTATTCTTTTCTTTTTTCCGTTTTTTTTCTTTTCCTTTTTTTCCCGGCGTTACTACGAGTTTTATACATTTTTTGGGTAATATCTAGATCGCGATACCGCTGCAACCACTTACCGCCTCGGTTTGTAAACTCGCGACGTGGTGAAACTAGTTTCTCGGTACAGCCCTCGGATTTATTGAAGATGGCGATACCGCTAGGAATTGTCCTCATACTGCGGTAGTCAGACGTAAGACACCACTGGAAATACTTTCCGAAGTACATTTAAAATTTTCATTCTGGTCCAGCGGAATTACTGCTTGAAAATAAGTTTCGTGGAGCGTCCATAAACTACGTGGCTACGCTGCACTACGTGGGGGGGGGGGAAGGATCCGAGCCAAGCCACAGTGCTTTTCATTCATATTATTTGTTCCAGTTAAAATGAGGTACAGAACACACAGCATGTGAATAGATAAGGTCGACGTATGGTGAAGTGAAGTGTGCCAGGATGGTTCCTTATAAAGGTCATGACGGAATTCCTACTCGTTCCTCGTCCCTAGTTCTCCAACGAGGCGTAAAAAAAATTTACAGAGGGGTTGACTATCAAAAATAACTAGAACATATACGAACACAATGGCAGGAACATTCAAAGAGACAGTTCACCAGAAGATGGAGACAGCGTTTCTGGTAGCAGAAATATCGTGTGAAAACACTACATACTCTACTAGTCACACGAGAAGACTACATTAAAGCATGTGAATATTTATTTCTGTGATCTAATTGTCTCCGTATGTAATTTACGATAGTCTGACAAGAGAAAACAGTACAAAATTTTTTCTGTAGTCAATAGGGGAAAACAGCTACGTGCTACAAGGGGGGAGGTGGGGGGGTTGGGTTTCACAGGAGGTGAAAGTGGAGCTACGTGGTTTGTGGACGCTCCCTTGCCACCGAGTACAGCAGTATTATGACGTCATTAGTTAATGTTGCAGCGGAATCGCGATCTCCAGTAGACCCCAGCCCCAGTTTTGCACGTAATCAACACAAATACTGAGCGGACAAGCTGCAAGTCTCACGTTTCGCCAACAGAGGAATTAAAGATATGCACACAAATGGCGACTTATTTTCCACCGACAAAAAGTGATTCGTGTGGTCGCAACGACCTGGTGAAAGCAGTTCCCATTTGCCACGCAAACGCCGCCCCTTCCGTGAATGCGACTGATCTAAGAGGCCTCTACCGAATAACATCAGTGTGCGATACCTCTGGATGGATCAACGAATCTTGCATTCATCCAATTTTACGAAAACGCCGATAAACAAGCTTTCCCAACGACGCGCCAAGAGCATTCAGAGGTTCCAACTACAATCCGTCAACATTCCACTGGAAATACACTGAGCTGAACTTAGGTCCCGACTTAATATTACAAGGGAATTGCTACAGGCAAAAAGTACAAATTCAATTAATACTAATATTAAAACTGACGTAATATCACAGAAAATTTTCTGAAGGAGACTGTATAAAGTACCTGTTGTTACTAGGTAGATAAATAGTAGTAAATAGAACTTGTTTGATGGGGAGAGGGGGAACTGTCAGACAAACGCAAAACATAAATCCGAGGACATGAAATCCCAAACACTTAAACGCCCTGTAGGAACAGTACAGCTATAAAACAATGTAGTGAAATTTCAGAAGTACCCCAATAGCGGCTTATTGTGGAAAATACTGGAAAGATTCGTTAGGCCCTATTGTTGAAAAAAATTAGGCTCCACGTTAATACGTCGGAACCTGCAGAAATTGTCCTATCAGTCCGAAATTTGATAAACACATTCCTTAGGTGATAATATTTGATTTAAAGTGTATAACGTAAGCTTCGGATATGTGGAAATGAAGTAAAATCATTCGAAATGTACGTAGATGCATACACGTTAAGCAAGAAATACACGTTAATAGCTATTGATATTTATTCCGCATGTTAAAGTCTTCATTTTTGGATAAAAACTGCTTTCCAAATGCAAATTGCAGATACTTAAGTAGAAAATCGGGAACATTTACGATTTCTCTGAGCATAGCAGACAATGGATTTTAATGCTGAGATATACTGCATGGCAGCGTACCTTACAAGGTAAAACATGGTGTCTACCGTAATGGATGTTTGGTACAGAGCATTTAAGTTGGTCTAATTTTTTGCTAATAGCAGTTGCGGTTAGGTTGAAATGCAGCCTGGACCAAGAATTAAGAGTAAGAAACACACAGAATAAATTTTAACATGTAATAAACATGTATGCATCTACCCACATTTCAAGTGATTTTACTTCATTATGCTATACACTTTTAGTCAAATATCACCTAAGGAATGTGGACAATTTTTGTAGGTTCCGACGTATCAAGGTGTTACCAAAAATTATATACCCATTCATTTAGTCATTTTGCGAATTTTTTCAGATGAGTAGTTTCAGAAATAAGAGGAGCAAATTTGTAATTTTGTATTTTAATAATTTTTCTTTGATAATTACGCCAATACACCTGTTGTTGACTGATGCTTTTCGCCTCTCTGAGGTATTTTCAGTGTGCAATTTTTTATTTTATTTTTTTTCCATTTCCGTTTTAAGGTGTGGTCACAGGCGAACAACAACCACGCCTTAAAACAAATGAAAAACATTGTACGCTGAAGATACCTTGACGAGACGCATCCGTCAAAATCCAACAACAGTTGTATTGGCGTAATTATTAAAGAATAATTATTAATTTAATAACAAACTGGAAATGGCCTACAATAAACACATATTGTAATTTATCACATAAATCTTCGACAAATCGCGGGGCAAAAAGAAAATCCAAACATTTTGGAAGTCGTTTGGCTGTGAGCTTTTATCTGCTTTTGAGAGGATCAAATAAGAAATCTTGCATTTAGTCCCCACTAAATAATATTTTTCTCACCTCACGATTGGGGGGTGCACCACTTTTGGAACCTGCGCGAAACT
>CM061918.1:144489452-144529450 GCA_031002005.1 Vandiemenella viatica | reverse complement strand
ATTTGCATTTCGTAGGATAGGGTAGTTGTTTGTATCGAGGTCATACAACAGTTTCCATTCTGATATCAGATAGACTCTCATATTAGGTGTGTCGCAAAAAAATTCTTTACTTGAAAGTGGGTCGTGTACCAATAAAGGTTGTGACCCACCGATGTAACGTGTTACAAAGCAACCATTACGACAGTTCTGTGACCGAGCGAGGTAGGTGTGTGGTTAACGCTCTGGCCTCGGATTCTGGAGGACGGCGGTTCTAATCCCCGTCCGGGCATCCAGATTTGGGTTTTCCATGGTTTCCTCAAATCACTCCAGGCGAATGCTGGGATGCTTCCTTCAAAAATGCCATGACCGAATTTCTTCCCATTCCTTGTCCCAGTCCCATCCCGCCTCTAATGACCGCGACGGGGCGTGAAAGTATTATTATTATTAAGAGAGATTTTCTTCATCACAGAGGTTTTACTCCTACATAACAGTAAAAACTCTGAACACAGATCTTGACTTCATCTTCTCAAAATATTTCTCCAGATATTTCGATCTTGTATATCTTCCTCTCTGCACCAATTCTTCTCATTGCTGTTTGCACACTTTGGAGCCAGGTAAACATAGGCCGTCTTCTTTTTCTCCTTCCTTCAACTTCCTCTTCGTGTACAAGTTTTGGTATCCTAGTGTCTTCCATCCTTCTTACATGGCTATACCATTCCAGTCTTTTTCGTTTTATAACTTCATACATTTCTTCTTTCACTTCCATTAGCCTTATTATTTCGGTATTCCTTACTTTTTCTTTTCTTAATGTTCTTGCTTATCTGTTCCAGAAATCAATTTCTATTGCTCTCAACTTCTTAGTAGTATGTTTTGGTTGATCGTCCAGGTTTCTGATTCATATAAGAAGACTATACTTTCCAGTGTGAAATAAATGTAATTCTTTTTTTCTATTCATACCATTCTTGCTCCATAAGAGTAAATTGAGCATCCCGATTACTTTTCCGGTATTTAGTAATTCTTTTATCAATTTCCATAATCGATTTTCCTTCTATTTCTAAAAATTAAAGCAAATAGCAAAAATATTTTAACTTTTTAATTTTATTCCATCAATCAGATCATTATTAAGATATTCTGGTGGTTTTTTTATAGTTAATTTTCAAGCCCCATTTTTTTATATTCTATTGACTGATCACATATGTTATTTGCATCTTCGCCATCTTGTGCTATGACAACCTGATCATCAGCAGAAAGTAAATGATGTAGATATTTTCCATCTATTATATCTAAACCCATTATATTACACTTTCGAGACCATGTTCTCAAACTGACTGTTCATAATTTTTCCGTTTGCAACGTTGAATTTCGATATGGTGGGACGTTGTGGATCATTTTCCTCAGTTGCTGATAATACTGATAAATAAATAACGACAAAGCAGTTGAATTTTTGTGCATTTATTGAACTCCCGAACGCGTTTCAGCTCTTTTGCGGAAGCATCTTCAGCGGGTTCTCCTGGTAATTACGTAGACATGTTACAATCAGGTTATGTTGTAGCGTTTTGTACGATGGTATTATTATTTAAATTGTAGTCTACTTGCATGTTTCGGTCTGTTGCATTTATTTCTGCTCAGCAGCAGTGATTTTTGCTTTCCTTGTGAGTAGTGATTCATTTTCCAGATCGTTTCTCTTCACCGTCTCCAGTAAATGATTTTGTAACCTTTTCCTACCACCTGCCCAATGTGCAGTGCCCAGTTTTCGTTTTCTCCAGACTTCATACAATTCATTTATATTTAAATCCAGCTTAATAATTTTGTCCAGTTGTTTGTACTTTGTATGATGCTAAATACTACAAAATTTACTTTATATTACATTTTGTAAATCTGTAAGACGTAACTCGATTTTTGTTCGCTGTTTGACATTTGGTAGAGTAGATAACAATTTTTTAATTACATTCTTCAAACTATGTAACGACTACGCAGATGTCCCAAATTCCGGTACTTTGAAGTAATGTGACTCGATAAAACTCTTTTACAGCCCATTTTCGATTTAACTAGCACTGCAATTGTCGTTGTGTAGTACTCCACAAATATAAGAGTAGAGAAACAAAGGAAGAAGTACTAACAATGAGAAAAAATGTGGCAAGGCGATACACCCGCGAGCACTTCATTGCAGTTATACGCCGAGAACGTCTCCTTTCTTACATAAAAAAAATTAATTTACACTCTAAAAAAGTCGTTACGCCACTTAAAGTAAAACTGAAATACTTGACAGCTTATGTCTTGGTGCGCAGTTTCTTTTAATATCAACAAAACAATTATAAGATCAATCAAGAAATCAGGAGACATAATAGTGAATCCCACAATAATGATTCTTGTTATAAAATAGACCAAGTCTCGTGCTTGTGCTGTGACGAAAAGTTATGAGATCTTGTTCTGAGCCAAGTCTACACTTTAGAGAGCATATTCACTTCACTTTGTGAAATAGAATGCTTTCTCTCCGTGTTATAGATCCTTTACTTAGAATTTAAAAAATTCTGGTGACTTGGCCATTTGGCATACCATGTTTTCAAACTGATATGATTTATTTTAAAGTAGATAATATGACCTTTTATTATCTGCTTAACGTCTCTCTAACAGCTAGGTCTTTAGAAACGGGAAAGGGTGGGGGAGCAAGGAATGGGAAGGAATTCGGCCATTGCCTTTTGAAGGAAGCATCCCGGCATTTGCTTGGAGTGATTTGGGATACCATGGAAAACCCAAATCTGGGTGCCCGGACGGGGATTCGAACCGCCGTCCTCCCGAATGCGAGGCCAGAATGCTAACCACTCGGTATAATATGACCTAAGACTGAATATTTTGCGATTCTGATTATTTATTTAAAAATTTGTTTAGTTTTTTTTTAACGTAAAGCTCGAAATATTCTTAAGACAGGTTATAAAAACTTTTAACGTCATTTCGCCAACCAAAATATTGTTAAATGTTAATTTTTTATTATTTAACATTAAAATTGATTTATTAATTTAATTAAAATACATTTATTATTTAATTTGTTAACACTTTAAATAAGTATGTTTCAAAAATGTACTTTGAAAAACTGTTGGATACCGCGGGATTGGCGCAAATCCCCCGGGTTTGAAATCATTACAGGATTCGGTCTCTTCTCTGCTTATATAAATGTGTACGTGCGCTGCGTGTGTTTGTCCCTTTGTTCCGGAATCTCACCACTACATCAAGATTAGCACTAAAATAAATTGTAATATTTATTTTACCATAAAAGTTTCTGGTTAGTATCTATACTACATCTTGATCAGATTTATGTAGAATATTTCCTCTTCGTAATCAAATGCTTAGTATTTGTGTAGCTTTACGAACATTTGATTAGAGGATTTCTTAATTTTTATATTTATTATTAAATTGCGTTAAAATATACATAAAATGAAAAGAAAAAAAACTTTGATAGCAGGAGGAACGCCGGAAATTACCCTTTTTTGTTTTTTTTTTGCTTATGATTTTACGCCCCGTCGACGTCGATGTCATTAGAGGCTGGCAAGGAACGGGAAGGAATTCGGCCATGGCTTTGTGAAGGAACCACCCCTACATTCATCTGGAGTGATTTGGGAAACCGTGGAAAACCCAATTCTGGATGCCCGGACGGGGATTCGAACCGTCTTCCTCCTGAAAGAGAGGCCAGAACGATACCGCTCACCAACCACGCTCGGTCCATAAATAAGTAAGCAACTAAAAAAAACGAATGTTCTTACATTTAGTCAGTAAACACATTACTGCCTACACCTAGGGTAAAATAATTCAATGATGTGTTTGTGCGTATTACAGCAAAATGTGTCCAAAAGATTACTGAGGATTCCATCTCGAATTTAAATCGTGTTTATACAGAGAATTGGTGATTGTTGATATATCCATTTTCGTTCATTGCCGTGCGATTTCTTTCTGCTCATGTACATATTTATAGATACTCTGGACTTCAATGCAAAGTTCTTCTTTAACTAAAGAAGCAACAGCCCACTGACGTAACATTGAACCTTAAAAACTCAATTCTTCAGTCATTAACAACTCACGTAGTGTCATTTTTAGACTATGTGCAATGAACCTTTCGTTTGTATCGACCCTAAGAATTTCGTCTAGTTATTTCTACTTTATTTATTTATTATTACAGCTTTATCAATCCTTATTTCAGGATGCAGCCTCTTTAATCCAAATGAGCTATATAATACAATTTAATTCTACATAGTTTTGTTGAAGTTCCTTCCAGGCTGATCGATCTTGAGCCACCCTCTTCCAGTTCACGCCTGTAACTCGACGTATATCCTTATCCCAGCGATCCGGGGGTCTTCCTCTTGCTCTTTTCGGGTTCCTTGGTATCCAATCCAGTACTACCATACTCCATCTGTCATCTCTTTTGCGAGCAATATGACCGGCCCATTGCCATTGTTGGGTCGCGACTCTTTTTAAGATGTCTGTTACTTTAGTTATTGAACGGATGTGCACAGCCCTTTTCCTGTCTCTTCTTGAAAAGTCTAGCATTGCTCTTTCCATACTTCGCTGGGCAGTTCTCAGTTTTTGCTTCGTGTGACTCTTTAGGATCCAAGTCTGGCAGGCATATGTGAGGACCGGTAATACACATTGTTCAAATACCCGTTTTTTCTTTTCTTGTCTCTTCTTGTAAACCCTAGCATTGCTCTTTCCATACTTCGCTGGGCAGTTCTCAGTTTTTGCTTCGTGTGACTCTTTAGGGTCCAAGTCTGGCAGGCATATGTGAGGACCGGTAATACACATTGTTCAAATACCCGTTTTTTCTTTTCTTGTCTCTTCTTGTAAACCATAGCATTGCTCTTTCCATACTTCGCTGGGCAGTTCTCAGTGTTTGCTTCGTGTGACTGTTTAGGGTCCAAGTTTGGCAGGCATATGTGAGGACCGGTAATACACATTGTTCAAATATCTGTTCAAAAAAAAAAAAAAAGATGTACTGGATGTTTGGTTTAAAAAGTATGGTATTTCTTCCGTATGCTCTCCAGCCCAGCTTTATCCGTCTGTAGATCTCAGGCTTTGAGTCGCCATTCATGTTGATCAGTTGGACAAGATAGATGTACTGATCTACGGACTCAATACCAGCTTCTTTCGTGTCCGCCTTGTCTTTATCTTTTTCTGCCCATTTGTTTTGCATGATTTTATTTTTTGACAGGTTTATTTTAAGGCCCACTTCGCTGCAAGCTGCCTCTAGTTCATTTATCAGTTCTTTGAGCTCTTCCAGACTGTTTGATAGTAAAACTATTATCATCAGCGAATCTTATGTTGTTAAGACTTCTTCCATTTATTCTCAACCCTCTGTTATGCCATTAGATTTTTGACATTGCCAACTCCAGGACTGATGTGAATAGCTTGGGGGTTATAGAGGCTCCTTGCTTTCTACTTTGTATGATACTAAATACCAAACTCGAGTCATGGGAACCGAAGACCTTACCCAAAAGCATCTTCCTTTACATTTTGTAAATCTGTGGCACATTACGCAATTTGTGTTCACTGTTTGACTTTTGGTAATGGAGATCATCGTTTTTAATTACTACGTTACGACCATTTAATTACCAGAAATTAAAAAGCAGTGACATTGAGACAAAACGTTGCAAGTTATGTCTAATTATGTCATAAAAGTCTTCTAAAAGTTTTGTGTGAGTATAAGGACGTATAGATAACGGAGCCATACAATGTTTGGATGTCGCTTAGTTTCGTATCTTGCCGTAAAGTGAAATTAAAACTATTACACCATACAGATTTTTACTGTACTATGACTTGAACGAAACGTAATTACCTCACAAAAACAAAACAAACAGATTATTGTTTTAAGAGACTTAATTTCTCCGGTTTCTCGACTGCAACTAGGATCTTTCTCGCAGATGTGTCCCCTTAGTTCAATTTAACAGCAAAAGTAATCAGTGATATCAGAAATTAGCGTTTGATTTTCAAGCAGTGATGTTATGTTGAAATACAGCCTTGACCAGACATCTTTGCTAACGATCCATTCTAATGTCACATTTCGCACACTTAAAAGGGGGGGGGGGAAATCGTGAAGTGGAGCCGTGAACAGTGCAAATTGTTTCCTAACGTGTTTTATGTTCTACTCTTCCTCAGATGTGTAATTTTGAGCCGAATATTTACGATCATCATAGCGGGATTTAAATAATTTGTCTGTAACATGCCCTTTCTAACAATCATCATCATCAACATCATCTAGGACAGCTTCCAGCCACTGGCCGGGTCTGCTGGGAACAAAAGCCTCGCCAGCGCTTCCTGTCTAACCAACATCTCTCTTCTTCCTCTGTCGCCCAATTTCCTCCTCTTTCCTCCACACATTTCTTAACGCCTTTAATCCATCTGTCCCTCAGTCTTCCTCTAGGCCTCTTCCCTTTCAGCTCCATGTCCAGCATCTTCCTTGGTAGCCTCTCCTCTCCCATTCTCTTTACATGCCCGTACCACTGTAGCCTAGATTTTTCAATTCTCTGTAGTAGCGGTTCTTACTTTATCATCTCCCTGATTCTCTCATTCCTTACTGTGTCTCTTCTTGTTACTCCTACTCTACTCCTCTGAGATTTCATTTCCACAGATTGTACTCTCCCTTTGTCTCTCTTTTTCATCACCCATGTTTCCCGACCCATATGTTAAAATTGGCACAAAGTATGTTTTATAGATTACCTCTTTGCTCTTTTGCGGGACATCCCTACTCCATACCAGACTTCTAATACTTAAAAAAAAAAAATCCATCTGCACACGTTCCTCTTTTGTTTATCTCCATCCTGTTTCCTCCATTTTCTTCGATCCAGCTTCCCAAATATTTGGAACATTCCACTCTATTTAGTTGCTCCCCTCCAAGTGATATGCCTATGTCCGGCGAGGCAACGACAATATTTACAGAATACAAAGATCACAAACGGAAGTCCGTTTTTGCAAAAAACCAAGTTAAATCTTGTGAATTTTTATAAAATTAATATCATAAAGACACGAACCACAAAAAAAACATGAATACTGTTTTTTTTTACGAATGTTTACGCCTAACGAAGAGTTAATATTTGATGTAGTGTGTTACATCTAAATTGTATTAATATTCTTTGGTGTGACTGATTAACTGTATGAAGAATCTTTGGTGCATACGTTGTGATGTTAAGAACATGATATTATTTCTTGCTCCGATGTCTGGTAACGTGGAAAGACATGCCGCAGATTTTAAGTTAGGTCCTTGAATATTAGCCTTGGTCATCGCTCTGCCTATGGGTACTATAGAACGAGTAAAATGTGAAAATGTGCGCTTGTGGATAAGCGCTATCTCTAAACAAAAGAAGGTTTCTTTGCCACAGAGTAACAAACTCATTGGTACCATCTCTGAAATACCATTTACACTTTCTACCTGAAAAACAAAACAATCGATTCAAATTTACACGAAGCATATATTAACAGCCATTTGTAGAAGATCCATTGTGCCATAATGAAGAGGGTTGCAATTGAAACGTTGGTACATTAAAAACCCATAAGATGCTTCTGACTGTTAGAGAGAGTTAATTTTCCGGCTTTGTTTTCCTGCTGCCTTTTTTGGGTTCCGTCGCCTTTTTCCTACATCCGCAGTATATTTCCAATTCGGTTTCCTCAGACTAGAAATTTATACCCATGAACCGACCATCCCAAACACATGAAGGAGACGATACGACATGCTAGAGACAATATTCTAAGACAAGTAATTTCGTACACATCATTCATTCCTTCAATAATTCGCAAAGTGTTACAAGGGCGTCATCTGTTATGGTGATCGGATCGAACTGTCGATATTTTCTTATATAAAATAATACAAATGTAGGGGCCTATATACTTGTAGGTACCACCTCATTTAATCTTTGTTGCTTTTTCGAATATCTGCGAAACTAGGAACTAGATTGAAAATTGGTTCATATAAAATTTGTTTACTATTCTAAAACACATAAATATAAAAAATATAAATTTCCCTTTTTAAAAATAATATTTTGTTTATGACTTTATGCCTCGTCGACGTGGCGTTCAAGGAGCAGGAAGGAATTCGGCCATAGGCTTCTGAAAGTACCATCTCGGCATTCACTTGGAGTGACTTCGGTAAACTACGGTAAACCGCAATCTGATTGCCCGCATGAGATTCGAACCCGCGTACTGCGAGGCCACATCGTTAATACAAACCCAATATGCTCAGAGGAAAAAAAAAAATAATTAACCTGAAAATGACCTTCATACGACCTTGAATTTTACCTTGAAAAATTACCTCCAAAATGACCTTGAAATGACCTTGAAATGACCTTGAATTATCATTCAAATGACCTTGAATTATCCTTAAAATGACCTTGAATTATCCTTAAAATGACCTTGAAATGACCTTGGATTATCCTTAAAATGACCTTGAAATAACCTCTAAAATTACTTTGGAAATATACTTTAAAAATGTCAACAACGCATTTTGCTTTCCCCCTTATTATTATTTAACTGTTACTTAAACTATTTTTTCAGTTACTTTATTGTCGAGATATTTGAAAGTACCATCTTAATTGATCGCCCCTGTATGCTGTCAAGTCCACAGTCGCTTCACCTTACGGCGGGATGGTTCTGGAGGAGTGTATTTCCTTTCTCTGGCGTGTCCGTCCGGTCAGCTTCCTGTTTAAGGATTCAGGCAGCGTCCAGGGCGCTCCTTACGCAGCAGCAGGGAGAGAGGGATCAGAGCTCCCGAGGGAGCCCTAGGCAGCCCCACGAGGGCTCTCCACTGCTGCCAACATGACGTGAAATACGCGCCGCGTCCCGGGGGCAGACTACCTGCGGATTGCGCGCAGTGCTGCCAACTTGCGAGAGGCCGAAGACGGGCTAAGTCGGCACCGCACGGCACGTACATCATCCGGACCTCCACGCTGTAGCGAAGCTCTAAATCCGCCGGCCAACTTCAAATCCAGAGAGAGACGCGTAATTCATCACGACAGGTGGAATCCTGAGAAACTAATTCGCTTCATTTCTCGCACCGTCGATGACATTTACAGGTTTAGGTACGATGGTGGCCCAGAAACTAATGCAACACATTTTTTTCTTCCTGAATTATTTATTGAACACAATGAAACTTATATACGAAAAAAATGATGTTTCTTCTACACTCCCTATTTATCCACGTAACCTCCTTCCTCTTCTATGGCCTTCCACCAGCGAAACACAAGAGCGTGTATGCCCTTGCGATACCGCGCCTTGTTCTGTTCACCAACCCATTTCTTCACTGTGCGAATCACTTCTTCGTCATCCTCAAAATGTCTCCCACGAATGGCATTCTTCAATGGCCCAAACAATTGAAAGTCTGAGGGAGTTAGGTCAGGGCAATAGAGTGGATGGGGTAACACTGTCCAACCTTGTTTGCTGAAGTGTTCCAACGTCATCAAACTTGTGTGAGGGGGTGCGTTATCGTGTTGAAACAAACAATCACCTGGATCGTTATGGCGCCCAAGTCTCTGGAAGTGCTTATTGAGTTTGGTTAATGTGTTCACATATGCCTCTCGGCATCACATCAATGAGTATCACACCACCACAGTCCCAAAACACAGTGATCATGACCTCACCAGCGGAAGCAGTTGCTTTGAATTTTCTCTTCTGTAGAGGGTCAGGATGGCGCTATTCCATCGACTGCCGTTTTGTTTCGCGCTCAAAATGGTGAACCCAGGTTTCATCACCTATCAGAATCCGGGACAAGAAGGCCCGTGACACAAAGTTATACATGTGACGTCACCAAGCTTATGACTCGTCTCCCCCTCCCCTTCGTCACACGATGTCACACTTTGCTAACCCCCTCCCCCTTAAGGTATGACGTAATTTATGGATGGTCCCGTAAGATAAGGGAAATAAGGTGTCGTACTGTTGCCTGCATGAATTCTTTCTTCCAGCGTGGCGTTAAGGATTGTGCTGCAAAGAACAGAGATTAGTTTTGGTGGAAGGCACCTGTCAACCAGACTACTGTAGATTAGAGACTATGGACTCAGACGTGGAGAATGAGTGGAAACTCCCCCGCCTTGGGTAGCTGGCGGTTTAGACGCGGAGGCCAATTTCACGGCGAATTGAAATGGCGACGACTCCTGCGGGAGCGACCAGGGTACAGGAAGTAGCCTGGAGCGACGTTCCAGATGGCGCCCTCGAGGGCAGTGGCTCCAGCAATGTTCTTCCAGCGGCTCCAGCACCGTAGCGACACTCGATACTGGTATCCAGGCCAACAACACAGCTCTCCAGATCTATTCCCTCACTGCCTGAATGTGCATCAGCGCAGTGACGGTGTTATCCTGGAAACTAACAACATTAGCACAAAATTAGAGAAACAGAGCGACTGCCTGAAGAGAGAGAAGACATTGTGTGAAACGTGCAAAGATATTGATGGAGCAATATTTGGATGTTGTGGATCATTTTCCTCAATAATAAATAAATACAGCCTAAGCAAACGATTTATTAATATTGGTGAAAGATTTAAGAGTGATGCATGGAAGGGAAAAGATGACCATGACCACAAGCTGCCACTCGATTTTAGGTATAACGATGCGGGGAAAAAAAATTCATGAGAAAGGGAATTAGGGATTGCAATAAGTTACCAAGAGAAATGATCAATATTTACCAAAAATGTTGAAATAAATTAAAATCAAAATCATGAAAGGAAAAGAAAGAGGGAAAGCGCTCCATCGGAATTAAATAAAAATAAATTTTACCTATCCGGATAAGCATCTACCAGAATAACTGAAGAGATTATACCGGACGAAAAACTTCAAAACTTAAGGTAATAGTGGATTGGTTGATAGAATACCTGAATCAATAATATTTGTACTGTAGCGGTTTAGATATAATATACCGTATATTCGTAATGTAACGTAGTGTAATGAATAAAGTTCTTCAATAAATTATTTGTGTGCTGAGGATTATTTTATGCATAAAATTCTAGCACCTGTGTCTCCAGAACGAATGGAGATCGGACACATGTTTATACGAGGTGTGTAAACAAAGTCATGCATTGATAACACTGCGAGCGATCTGGCAACGCTGTGTCTCCCGGTCTCTGCTAGACCGGTTTGTTAATCCCTTCCACATGCTCAGTCCGAGTTTCAACTCCGTTCAGCCAACGTATTATTTTTGACAGTGCCATCAGTGAAGGTGTGTTTTTGTTGTGTGTTACAAAAATGGTGCATCGGAATTTAGAACAACGATTTTGCAGTCAAGTTTTGTGTTGAACTTGGTGAATCAGCGATTGTGACCTTTAAAAAGTTGAAACAGGTCTATGGGGAACATTACTTATAAAGAGCACAAAGTTTCCACTGGCACAAATCATTTTTGGAAGGCCGAGAACACGTTGAAGATCAACCTCGCTCAAGGAGACCTTCAACTTCAAAAAATGGCGAATACTTTGACCGTGTGAGGGCTCTTGTGAGATCAGACCGTCGTTTAACAATAAGGATGATGAAGATTTAAATTTAGACACTTTCACCATACATCAAATTTTGACAGACGTTTTGGACATGCGAAAGGTTTGTTCCACAATGGCGCCAAAAAACCTCACAACTGGACAGAAGGAAAATCGAAGAAACGTATGCGTTGATCTTCTTGAGAGGAGTGGCAATGACCAAGAATTCTTCAATCGTGAGCTCACAGGTGATGGATCCTGTATATTTGAGTTCGATCCTGAAACAAAGTGACAAAGCGAAGAGTGGCTCACTCCGCCATCTCCTCGACCCGAAACATGTCGAATGAGCAAATCAAAGATTAAAACAATGCTGATTTGTTTTTTTGACAGTAGGGGTGTCGTACATAAAGATTTTATTCCTCGAGGACAAACTTTCAATAAAGTTTTTTACAAAGGTATCCTTGAAAGGCTCAGGAAAAGAGTGATTCGTGTGAGACCAGACATTGCAGACAAGTGGATGCTTCATCATGACAATGCCCCGTGTCACACGGCTTTTTTCATCAGTGAATTTTTTATCTCAAAACGCATTCCTGTTGTTCCTCAACCCCCTATTCACCTGATTTAAGTCCTTTTGACCTTTTCCTTTCCCCGCAGTTGAAATATGTCTTAAAATGGCGTCAATTTGGAATTCTGGAGAACATTCTAAAGACTGTGACCGACCAGTTAACAGCCCTACCAGTTGAAGCCTTCCAGCGCTGCTACCAAGAGTCGAAACAACGACTCCGCCGGTGTATAGCTGCCCAGGGGAACTATTTTGTAGGGGATAATATTGTTGTTTGAAAAAAAAAAAAAAAAACTTTGGTAAGTAAAAGACTCAGTCACATTACTTTTCTCACACTCCTCGTATGAACGTTTTTTATTCAATATTGTGCATGCTGCCACCTCCTTCAATATTTACCATTCCTCTCGAATCACCCTGTATATTCAACAAGAGATTTTCATAACCGGTAATTTTTAGTTGACACGCAAGTAAAAAATTTACTAGCAGTCAGAAGTGAAACAAAAGCGAGACAGCATCAACCAACCGCTATTTACAAAGATGTTACATCTAAGCGCATGGAAATTAAAACTAGCAGGAGACTACTTTTATCTTCAGACTCAAAGTCGGAAATGGAAACAATATGCCGAGATAATCCTAATTCAGAAATACCAAACACTTCTCGTGCGAACCACCGGTGGGTCCCAAAATCAATACAAATGTTACTGTAAGGCGAAAAATCAATCCTGAATTAGTCTCTTCCTGAATTCCTAGAACAATGGTTATTTCAAAAAATATTAAGGTATGCGTTAGACAAGGGAGTAACGGCGTAGAATCTATTCTTATAAAACGCTTATTTGGTCATATTGTCCTGTCACGCAGTGACGTCACACTATGATGTCGCGCTATGACGTCACGCTTTTCGTCTCCGTTGCACAACTTACGACCAGAGACGTTGTTCTAGGTTATGCACGTTATTTAATAACAGTTCTATTTAGCTAAGTATCAGCGAATAAATTAACTGTCAGAACACTGAAAGAAAAGTACGTATTCCGTTTAAATCGACGTAATAATTATTAGTTGCTAATATTTATTTAATATCCGTTCGAAGTAAAAGTATGCGTTAAAATATTTGGCAATACATTTTCGATTAGCAATGATTAGATTGTTATTATAAACGTCACTTGACTTTAAAGCAGAGGGCGTGAGTAAATTAATTATTCTTTCTTAAATTTCAATTGTTTTCATTAGCGTTCTGTTACTTAAATCATCACTTCGTTTGAACGAAAGTAGTTCCACACTGATCGCAATCTATACAGCCTAGACTATAAATAAATCTACTATTACCTGGCATGATGTAAGTTGTTAAGATTTTTTTTAATTTCCTTTGCTTTCACTGATGACATAATTCAGTCGTATGTAAATTCAATAGCCATGCAACCGTTGTAATATCGATCTGAATCACTGATAACAAAAAAGGAAGATGTAAGAACCTGAAGATTTTTTATTTAGTTTATATCGCTATGCATTATTGACACTAAAGTGCGATACAGTGCGTGTATTAATATGCGTGTAATAGAAGTATTGTTTCTCTGGCGGCAAGTTTAGCGTAGCATGTGCTTAGGTTGAAATATAACCTGGATCGGAAGGCAACGGAAATCTTTTGTTATAGAACAAGGCTCTAGGAATTATATTGAGCTTTATTTTATAACAATGCTATTTATTTAAGCAATTGCTAAGAAATGAATTGCTGGAACACTAAAAGAAAAGTATGCGTTTCTTTTAAGTTGGTATATTAATCATCAGTTAATTTTTCTACTGAAATCATTACTTGGTATGAATGAAAGAAGTTCCAAATTGATCGTGATCTATGCGGCCTAGATCAGAATTAAAACTAATATTACGTGGCATGACGTAAGTTGTTAAGATTTGTTTTTAGCATCCTTCGTTTTCACTGGGGTCATTATTTCAGCCAATATAAGCTGTGTCAGCCATTAAAACATTGATCTTCATTAATGATAATCAGAAAGAAGACGTAAGTACACGTGAAGATTTTGTATCAAGTTTATATCGCGATGCATGATGACACTGACATGAGATACAGGGAATATATTAATTCGCGTGACATTAAAGCTTTGATATTCTAGCGGCAATTTTGGCGGAGATTGTGGTTAAGCTCAAATGCAACCTGGACCAAGTTGACGACAGCACAAGGTACGATAAATTGCATTGTGCTTTATTTTACAATAATTCCATTTAGTTAAACAACTGCAGAGAAATTAATTGTCAAAATACCGCCGTTAAATCCTGTCATTGTTTACGGCCTTTGAGACTAGTGTTAATATAATAAGCCTCATAGAATATGTAAGTTTCTCTTCTTCCAGGTCATTTTAAGCAGATATTCTTTCTTTTCGTATAAAAGTCACCTCTTACATCGAATTATTCAAAACTCTTTGGTACAAAATAAAATAGATCGGTTGCAGTTATACCCAGCGCATATTAACCGTCACCTGTTGAGTAGAAGTTGATCTTGTAGTTTGTTGCTACTGCATAGTAACCTAATACCACCACCTTAGAGTTTGGCGAAACTACGGGTGATAAGCCATTTAGAAGTCAAATTTTTCAGGCAGCGAAGTTTCCAAACACCAAATTTCCATCCTCCTGTCTGGTATAGCAGTTGTCATGCCGACCCCTTTCCGTCGACAGAGCGAAGTCCATTCTTTCCTGCATTCCAATATCTCTGACAGAACCGCCGCCGCCAAAGATATATATTGAAAGCAGTCTGAGGGGTAGGGCGGCATGCATAATGCATGGCGGTGTCAGCCCCGGGTGACCTCATTACGGGACAGCCAATAAAACACGGCGCTGGGATTACCATGGAGATTGTCCGACAGTCGGGAGTCACTTCTCTCCCCTCCCGTTCCTCCAACTCGGCGGAAGATTGCGAGACAACAGAGGTTGTTGTGATGGGAGAGTCTCTGGTCCACCTGTTCCTCACTGTGCGTCATGCATTATGCACTCTCAGGTATCAATGTCGGCAGTCAGGTCCTGTACACGGTCGCCAGCAGAGAACACTTGCTGCAGACTGCCTCAACTGTCAGTACGCATTATCGATACGCACAAGTACCGGTCGGTTAGGCTGACAGTAAGGAGTAGGATGAGGAAAGATGGTCCTAGGTTCGAACCTCGCTCCTGACGTACGGTCAATTACGGAAACGACGCAAATACCGATTTTAAAAGGTTATAACAACTAAAAATTACCAGGACGCTCAGGAGGGGGTGGAGGCGTCAAAATCTCACGTCATCTTAGGGGGGGGGGGTCAGAACAGATCTCACTACCAAAGGGGGAGTCCGAAATTCCGGAAAAACTCCTCAAGTCATTAATAAACGTCCCCATAACAAAGAGAATTCTGGAAATTTCCGACCAAAAATTACTCGTACAAATTGCCACCTATCATGAAGACTGTTATTTACAGTATTCACGGATAGATGGCCCCACTCACATTCCCATATTGCCTAACATATATTTACATCTTAAACCGAAAGAAAGTTTGAACATTTCACTATTTTTAAAAAAAATGAATTTTGGGCACTGTTCATAAGATACAGAGGAGTAATCAACATTTTTTGTGGTTTGCATGAACGGAATTCACGCAAAAACTACTTGTCGGATATTGGAGAGGTGACACATGAGGACGCAGGATGTCTGAAACGTACCGTTGTGCCGTCAGAGTTCCCTCAATCACTACCAGCCGTGACCGGAAATCACACCCAATGGCTCCGCACACCATAACGCCAGGAGTAACACCGCTGTGCCTCTCCAAAACACTGGGAGAGTGGGCCCTCTCCACCATACTCGCCGACGATGGTCATCCGAGGTAGTGCAGTATCGCTGAACACTATGCGATGCCATTCATTGTGTTCAGCGATTCTGCACGATCATCAATGGCGACCTGGGCAGAGATCAATGATCCTCCACATACGGCACGTGTCTCTATGGACTGTCTGCGTGATGTTGAGGTACTCCCGTGACCAGCAAGATCCCCAGATGTGTCCCCGATAGAACATGTGTGGGACCAGCTCTGACGTCGACTCCGTCCCAGTGCCAGTATCCAGGATATCAAGGACCAGTTACAACAGTTGTGGCCAGCTTGCCTCAGGAGAGGATACAACGGCTTCGTGACATCCTTCACAACCGAATCAGTACATGCATCCAGGACAGAGGGGGTGCAACGTCATACTGATAAGTGACGTCACGCTGCCAAGTTGAGTTTGACTCGATTTAGTACTCGTTGAAATAAGACCTTACACGTCGTTTTTTCCTCCCCTTCTGCGTGGTTCATTTTTTGTCATACAGTGTATGTGCTTTAGTACGCCGTAATTGTAAGATTTAACTCATTCTCCAGCAAAGTTTGTTGCCTGATGTGGCTTAAACACGGAGGCGGGGTAATATGAGGGGGAGGCATTCTAGCATGAACCAATTTGAAACGCTTGAAAATAGCAAATAAATTAAGGTGTTGTTTAACGGGAAACTATCTAACACAGTTACTCCGAAAGGTTTTTTGTGGTTTAAAATTATATCACTTGTTAAGACATTTTATGTCTGTACCGTTTTTTACATGAAATTAATGAACATATCATACCCAAGCTGACTGCGAGAGAATTAAAGCCTGAGTGGCCGATATAATACAACACAGAATTACACACTCTACCCGTCTGTCTGTCACTGTTCGTTCGGTTTTCAATATTTCACGAAAAAATATGTTATTTATCCAGAAAACAGTATCCTATATCATTCCTAATGATACGTAGTGTTTCGTTGTCAAATTTCATCAAGATGGGTTCGGCCGTATAGTCGTGAAAACCTAACAACCAGACAGACAGACAGAGTTACTTTCACGTTTGTAATATTAGTGTAAATAACAACAGGGCGCGGTATATTCGTTACCTTACAAGATGACTAGAATACTTTGTTTTCGACACCGGAATAACCTGTAATCTGCTGTTTGAAAGAGACGAAACAAATGGCAAAGTTTCTCTCTCACCCTCCCTCTATCTCTCCTCTCTCCATCTCTCTCTCACACACAGACTCCTTCCGCTGTGTTAAATTAATTCCCTGGTCCAGTTTGGTCGCCGGACCGCGGAGGACGATAAGGCGGACCGCTGCCAACATGACAGACAGAAAGCCACTGCCGGGCGGTAGGCCACGTGCGGCGCTAGTGCCATTGTGGCGGCGCAGTTGGTAACAAGCGGCGCCGCAGGCCCCAATTGTGCCAGTAAAGTGGTCCGGGGAGCAGCCGTACAGTGCCGAGTTTACTGCAGTCCCAGCCTGCTTACAGTGCTGCCAACCGCGTGCTGCCAGAGGTGGAGCACTAACATACCTGACTCGCCGGTAAAACAGCAGAAAACAACTGAGCCGGAGTTAAGAACACGGAGTCTCGCTCTACTAAACAGAACAGAAGAAAACAAGGTGTGTTGGTGGTTCTACATGTGTGGTCACGCAGGCTGGCTAACTATACATTACTCTTCCAGTGATAATGCCACTAAACTAAGGCCAAGTATATTAAAACAAAAACAAAAAACCTCAAGTGTCCATTTTTTCCCGAGTGCTAACTATTTGTAGCCTACTACATTGTCTTAGGCAACTATGAAGCGTTTACTTTAGATGAATGGGTCTTAAACCACGTATTATTAATTTACTTTTAACTTGTTATGTCTCATTAGATTGGTGGTTTTCAGCAAGGACGAGAATATCTTTCATCTCCTTTGAAACTTACAAGGGAGGGGGACCTTACGGTCTCGGAAATTCAGTTTGGGATGAGACTTCGCAGGTTAGTAGCATACCTGAAGGGTGTCCACCCAGTAAAGTAGTAAAGCACACTGGCCAGAAGATTCCGAGAAAAAGGGCTCTGAAGTTTTACGCGCAGCTCATATACTGGTTTTTACGCCATTACAGAGAATTTAAGTGGCTGAGGTTGCAGCGATGCGGGTTCGATTCAATCTGGGGTAACTTTTTTTAAATTGTTTAAAAAATTATAACAACTTAAAAGCTTTCTGACGGAAGAGACATTTTCGTCCGTGTAAATGAAGTATGTTTTCCATCAAATCTTTTACAAAAAAATTGTTCGTGGAAGAAATCTTCTTTTATAAATTGTGCAAGACGTCAAAATATTTTTTAAATGCTTTTATGATAATTATCATTTTGGTGATTGCATTTAAAAGAAATAACAAATAAAGACGATACTGTAAAAATTTATATCAATAAAACCATACCCAAAATTTTACTATAATAATGGTAATTAAAGTTTTTGTTTAGCTCCATTAAAATATGAAATGCGTATACATATTGTTACATCTCCAGGAATTATGAATTGTGTTAGTAATCGTATGAATGATTGCCTTATAACGGAAGACAGAAGCGTTTGATTGATACTAACGAAAATGGAAGTAATTATTAAATTCAAACTGTGAGTAGCCTTATAAGCAAGACAAAAGCAGATATGATACCAATAATAGTAGACCAAATACAAAACTAGGACCAGATGCGGTAGGAAAAGTAAGTGAATTCTGCTACATAGAAAGTAACATTACAACTGATGGACGAAGCAGGAATTTAATTTAATTTAATTGCAATGGAGCACACGCTCCGGTGGCAATTTCCCTACACACCCAATTTCTCCCTATCCTGCACCCACCTACATTTGCCATCTACAAATTTTAACTTTAAATTCTTTTAATGTTTTCGGTACGTTATTCATCATTCCCCTTGGTAACTCATTCCAATCCCTGACACCCTTACCTAAAAAAGAAAATCTTCCCACACCCCTGTGCCTGAAATCGAGTGCCAGCTTGTGGTCATGGTCATCTTTTCCCTTCCATGAACTACTTTCAATACCTAAACTAATATCTTTCCATGCCTCATCACCAGTATACGCCCTGACCCTCTTCATCCTCCTCCTGTCTTGCAATGAATCCCATTCCAGCTCCTTTATCATATCTGTCACTGATTGCATTCTGCGATAATTTCCAGAAACAAATCTGGCAGCTATTTTTTGCACCCTCTCTAATTCCTGTATTTGATACGCAAAATGTGGGTCCCATACGACACTACCATATTCGAGTAATGGTCTGACCAAAGTTTTGTAACCCAATTCCTTTGGAATGATGCTAAAAGCGGTATAACACTATAGAGAAGAGCCTTCATGAAAAATAGGAACCTTTTAGTTTCAAATATAGATCTAGAACTCAGAAAGAACTCTATGTGTGGAGCACAACACTTTATGGTAGCGAAGTATGAATTTTAGAAATAATAGAAGGAACGAAAATTGAAGCATTTGAAATGTGCTGTTATAAAAGGTTGCTGAAAATTAAGAGACTGATAAAATACGAAACGAACTTGTTTTGGAAATTATGGGGAAGAGAGAAGTTTGTGAGTAGTGGAACACAAAGAAGAGACAAGATGGCGGGGCATATTACGAGACATGAGGGATTGGTTGATTTGTTAGTGGAGGGAACAGTCGAAGGTAAGAACTGTAGAGGAAGACAGAGATTAGAATATATCAAGCAGATAATTAAGGACGTGGTTTGTAAGGGGTCTTAGAGATGAAGAGGTTAGTACAGGATAGGAAGGGATAAGAGGATTGCATCAAACCAGTACATAGATCGATGACAGATAAACAAAATAAAAAAAAATAGGCTAATAAATGAAATTATGTTAAAAGCTTTTATTATATAGCTTTAAACAATATAATTTTATATAATGTTATATAGTTGGTAGAAGATCTTTTCTCTATTTGCAAGAACAGTTCTTGGTCCAAGCGGTAATTGTTTTTTTTTATGGCTTTAGATCTTGTCATTGTTATTGAAGGCGGGAAAGGACTGTGGACAAGGAACAGAAGGGAATTCGGTCATGGCATTTTTGAAGGAAGCATCCCGGCATTCGCCTGGATTGATTCGGGGAAACAATGGAAAACCCAAATCTGGATGCCCGGACGGGGATTCGAAACAGCGTCCTCCCGAATGCGAGGCCAGAGCGTTACCGCTCTCCCACCAAAAAATTAAAAAAAAAACACTCATCCTGCCAAACTTGCTGCTTTAATTACAGACGGTAGAAAAAGATCGCCAAAACTGTAGCGAACTGCCCAATTTTACCGATAGGTTCCCGTCAACCACTACCGTAATACTGATCGCACGCTGGCCAATCACCCCGAGCAAACTGCCGTTCGCCGCAGATGTTGACTCGCCGTGAGACGCGCCTCAGAGTTCGGCAACTAACATTACGCCCCTGGAATGCGGGTCGCCCACCGCATGGCGCTTCCCACGACCTCCGGGCGCGGAATTTCCGATGGCGGTGTTTACCCTGGAGACCTAATTAAACTCGCCGAAGCGAGCTCGGTTCTTCCCCACACACAGCTCATTACGCGCAGATATAGTCGTCTGTTACAGGCGCCTCGGCGTTATCTTTGAATTTTCGGTCTGTTAGTTTAACCCACTTCTCAGACAATGGTTCGCGGCGCCGGGCCTAAAATTGCGGCGCGCTGTGAAGCGATATTAAACTTTGAACTTACTTCCTGGAATCGATTCTTGTCGTTGAGATATCTTAACTTTAGTTGAGTTTTCCCTCCCTGAATAGCAGCTAGATTGTGTTTTTACTTCAACTGTCAAAATTTCACAGTACTTAGTGGCGATTCTTGCTTGGTGTATAGCGACTTGAAACTTATCTGTTTATTTGCACCGAGCTTTTACTGGCTCTATAAAGGCCCGTCGCAAAGTACAGATGAGTCAAAAAGGACTTTACAAGTTTGAAATGGTATAGAAATTTGTTGAGATAACTTACAGAATCGGTAGATGTGTCATTTTGTAGCAAACAACCTCAAGTTTGGTACACGTAGTGCATCAGTACACCATTCCGCCACCAGGAGCGCTAGCGTAGTGCACATTTAAAATGGCTGCTTTCACTGGTGTGGAGCGTGCTCGCTTTGTGTTTTGGTTTCACGAAACGAACTCTGCAACAATTCCACAGATCGACCAAGATGGCGGTGCACCACCTCATTTCCTCATTGAAGTTCGACGTTTCCTCGATGATAATAATAATTATTATTATTAGTTTGGGGAGAGGATGAGAGAGAGGTGCAGGATCAGCTGGATGTGTGGGAGAGAGTAGTTGCAGCCTATGGTATGAAGTTCTCTGCGAGAAAAAGTGAAGTCGTGATAACAACAAGAAAGAAGAACAGGACGGACATAGGCATATCACTTAGAGGGGAGCAACTAAATAGAGTGGAATGTTTCAAATATTTGGGAAGCTGTATTGAAGAAAATGGAGGAAACAAGATGGAGATAAACGAAAGAGGAAGATATGCAGATGGATTTTTTAAAGAGTATTAGAAGTCTGTTATGGAGTAGGGATACCCCACTATAGAGCAAAGAGGCAATCTATAAAACATATTTTGTGCCAATTTTAACGTATGGGGCAGTAACTTGGGTGATGAAGGAGAGAGACAAAGGGAGGGTACAATCGGTGGAAATGAAATCTCAGAGGAGTAGAGTAGGAGTAACAAGAAGAGACAGAATAAGGAATGAGAGAATCAGGGGGATGATAAAGGAAGAACCGCTACAACAGAGAATTGAAAAATCTAGGCTACAGTGGTACGGGCATGTAAAGAGAATGGGAGAGGAGAGGCTACCAAGGAAGATGCTGGACATGGAGCTGAAAGGGAAGAGGCCTAGAGGAAGACCAAGGGACAGATGGATTAAAGGCGTTAAGAAATGTGTGGAGGAAAGAGGAGGAAATTGGGCGACAGTGGAAGAAGAGAGATGGTGATTAGACAGGAAGCGCTGGCGAGGCTTTTGTTCCCAGCAGACCAGGCCAGCGGCTGGAGGCTGTCCTAGATGATGATGATTATTATTATTATTATTATTATTATTATTATTACTCAACGATTTACTAAAAGTGTGTGGCTGAGGGTGCATTGCGCCTATCCGAAAATGTTTGGAAGGGATGTACGGGAGCCTCCTGTAGTATAACAGGGTACCTAAAGAAAATAATTACTCTGTGACATTGGTAGCTGGGGTAATGTTTATAAAAAAAAGAGAGTGAGAAGTTAGATATAAGATCAGACAAGCTTGATAAAAACCGTTGGTGTGTTCGCTTTGAACCTTAAGTTGCTGCTGAAAGAACTTGTAAACATTCGGATGATTAAGGATATTATGACATGATAATAAAAAAGGAATTAAGTCCTATAAGTTTATTATTTATTTGAAGTATGAAGAAAGAGTCGAATAAGCAGTGAGCTGAAGATTTACTCGCTCACGAGTTAAAGACGATCGTGCATCCTAGCTACTACACAAAAAAAAAGGAAGAATATAAAAAATAAAACATTAAAAGGGAGTATCATCATAGACAATACGACGATAAGCATTAAATAAATAAAAATAAGACACGCCCATGAGCTACTTTGAGAAACCATCGCGGCATCCGCCTGGAGCGATGTGGGAAAACCCAGATCGGGATGGTCGAAGTGATTTATCGAGAACTGCTCTGTCGGATTTTAAGTTTACTCGACCATTCCATAATCGCTGGTGGAAATAATGAGTACAGAAATGAATCGGTTCTGGCTCTGATTTCTCTCATCTTATTTTCGCGGTCATTCCGAGATATGAATGTTGCTGGTAGCAATATTTGCTGACTGTCACTCCGAAATACGTCAGTCGTGAATTTTTCAATTAGCTTCCGTCGCGAGCAACGCCTTCGGTGTTCCAGGTCTTCCCAGCCTAATGGGGCGTTCATAAATTACTTGAATTGAAATACGGGGGGGGGGGGGGGGGGGGTCCTGAGAAATCTCACCAAGGGGGAGGGAGGGGGTCAACGGAAATCTCACGTGAGGTTTTGGAAATTTTTTCTGGACTGTAGAACTAATAAAAATGGTCTGAAAGACGCGAAAGTCGATTTTAGGGGGAGCGGTTATTTGGTCGAAATGTGGGGTGTAACCGGGTTGGGAAGGGTGAGACCTAAAAAAAAAAGATTTCAAAAAGTTGCGAGGGTGATTTCTATGGGAGTCTCACAGACCAGATCTCATCACAGGGGGGAGGGAGGTCGGACCAAATCTACAGATCTCACGAAGTCTCACCAGAGGGGGGGGGGGGGGTCCGGAAACCCTTGGAAAATACCTCACGTAATTTATGGATGCCCCTAACTGCTTCAACACCGTACTTACGCTTTCCCTCCCACTATACAGGGTATTACAAAATGGTACGGCCAAACTTTCAGGAAACATTCCTCACACACAAACAAAGAAAATATGTTATGTGGACATGTGTCCGGAAACGCTTACTTTCCATGTTAGAGCTCATTTTAGTTTCGTTAGTATGTACTGTACTGTACAGACCAATTCCATAGCCCCCACGCTCTCCTGACCTCAACCCTCTTGACTTCCATTTATGGGGGCATTTGAAAGCCCTTATCTACGCAACCCCGGTACCAAATGTAGAGACTCTTCGTGCTCGTATTGTGGACGGCTGTGATACAATACGCCATTCTCCAGGGCTGCATCAGCGCATCAGGGATTCCAAGCGACGGAGGATAGATGCATGTATCCTCGCTAATGGAGGACATTTTGAACATTTCCTGTAACAAAGTGTTTGAAGTCACGCTGGTACGTTCTGTTGCTGTGTGTTTCCATTCCATTTTTAATGTGATTTGAAGAGAAGTAATAAAATGAGCTCTAACATGGAAAGTAAGCGCTTCGGGACACATGTCCACATAACATATTTTCTTTGTTTGTGTGTGAGGAATGTTTCCTGAAAGTTTGGCCGTACCTTTTTGTAACCCCCTGTATATGGTACCTGTCACGAATCTCCCGGCTCTTTTTTTGGACCTTTTCCAATGCCTCCATTAACCCCTTTTGATGGGGACCTCATACAGAACAACAATATTCTAAGTGAGGACGCTCTAGTGACTCGTACGCAAGCGATTAAACTCCCTTTTTGAAAGGTTATGAAGCCGTCTGACTGAGCCTTGGTATCGACCTGCAGTGAACCGATACCCCGCTACCCTGCGAGGCAGAGCTTTCTCCAAAGTCAACATCAGAGCGACTGCCCATCGCAGACGCTTTTAGAGCACTTCTTGCCCGTTATGTTGGCTGCCATGCATATTCATCGCGGCCTCTGATTGGCTGCCACGGTTCACAGGCTACAGCGCCGTCCAGCGACGAACGTCCGTACTAGAATTTGAGAAGCCTAGGAAGCTACCGGCATATTACAATGGGTACCTAGTCATGTTGGCATAGCGGGCAATGAGAATGCGGATATAACAGCAACGAAACAAGATAAGCTACACATTGTAACAGCCCTCATACCTGAACTTTAAGTAGAATTGTATTTAATGAAGTATCTGTAGTGAGCTAAAGTTTGCTTGAATATGATCTGGTATGTTTGTTTTGCAATTTCTTGTAAATCAGTAAATATAGACTTTATTTTATGAAAGGAAATTATTTAAAGGCCATTTAATACGTTTAAGAACCGAATTGTGCAAGAGAATTGCTTAAATGTGCGTAATTCCAAGTATTAATGCAAGTTACAATGTCTACAGGACAATTTTCTACAGTTCAAAATGACTTCTGTAAATAATGTTGTGGTTAAGTATCTTTAATTTCCATTTCTGACCATTCTGTAATGATGTTAAGTGATTATGTATTAATTCTGATTGTTTTTAATAGGTTTAAATGTTTGAGTGGTTATTGATGTTCGAGAAATATCTGGCGGACGCTTTTGAAGAATTCCAGAAATTTCGATAGAGCCTATATAAAGAAATCAGCAGAAGGACAGAGTTAGTTTACAGTGGTTTTATACAGATACACTTAGGAACTTCCGAAGATTGCGTCAGTAGTATCTCTGGATTGTATCTTTGCATGTAAACAATATCGCTGACGTTGTTTTGAAAATAAACAAAAATTTTAAAGTGAACTTTATGGTGAACTACTTAATTAATTACTATAATAATTAAACCACCGAAGAACCTGACAACATCCCCATACCATTTACCGATTATAAAGACACAATTTCGTCCTGCGTTAATGCAGAATGGGAAAGAATGTGGCGGAGGATAGACAGGAGGTTGGCAGATGGTATAGTGTAGTAACGAATACAATCAGAGATAAACCATGGCACGATCGAGTGGACCTTAGCCGAAAGGAGATCAGCTGATAGCTGGACACGTGTTACTAAATCACAAAAAATTTATGATGAAGCTAATTGTCTTCCCCACGTGTGGGACTTGTGCAGAGACGGAGGATATTTACCACTTCATGTTAAGATGCAGGAACTACAAGGCCGAAAGACAGGAATTCTTAGAAGAAGGTTTACAAATTACAGACATACAATCCCTTATGTAGGTCCTCGCATATCCCAACAAAAATTCGTCTAATCTACTATTCAAGTATTTTTCAAAAATCATGTATAAAGCATATATATAAATAAAGGACAAACAATATTGTTATATTTCCCTTCTGCAACTGGCTAAATTAGCCTATGGCTAAAGCCAAAAACAAAACAAAAACTAACGGAATTTCTATAATTAGCGTCCTAGGGTAAAACAGAATCCAACAAAATTATTGTAAAAATAGGCCAAGTCTCGTGTTCATGTACTAACAAACAGTTATGAGATCTTCTTCTTCCGAGCCAAGTCTACACTTAACAGAGCATATTCACTTCACTTTGTGAAACAGAATGGTTTCTCCCGTTGTTATAGATCGTTTATCTATATCCAAGGGGTGATCAAATGAAAAGATACTAAAAGACGTAAAAACGTAACAGTTAAATATTTGCATATTCCGCCATGGGAGAACGTAGCGAGACATCTCGGGATGCGATTGGAGTCTCTGACTGGGATCGGAGCATGCGCGGGCGCCCGCATGCGCGGTAGAGAGCAGAGGCTCTTATCAAAAGCGGCGTCCAAATGATGCGGCAGTCCGTATGAGGACAGGATGGCGTACAGGTGGGGGATGTGTACTGTGAGACACTCCGACGCCTACGCAGGTCCATCGAGAACAAAAGACCGGGGCTGCTCACGGAGGGTGTGGTTCTGCTCCATGATAACGCGAGTCCACACGTCTCCAGAGTCACACACATGGAACTGGCCAAGTTCAAGTGGGAGACGTTGGACCATCCGCCCTACAGTCCGGACATGTCGCCCTGCGATTTCCACGTGTTTGGTCCACTAAAGAAACACCTGAAAGGGAAGCGCTTCAACTCGGACGACGTACTCGAGGACGCTGTGAAGGACTGGGTCTCGCCACGGCCACAGGAATTCTGGGAACAAGGAATCCTGCGGCTTGTTCGTCAGTGGGATCGTTGTGCTCAGGCCTATGGTGTATATTTTGAATAAAGTCTACATTTGTACCCACCGTGTCGTTTCGTACCTTTTCATTTGATCAACCCTGTATATGTATAAAAATGAAAACTGGATAAATTTGAGCTATATAAACTCAGATCATATTTCGATGTGGGTTTCACCGTTTCGAAGCTTAGAATCTCAATTGAGTTGTTCGGTATTTCTTATGTTTGAACATAAGGTGCATAAAAGATGACCATGACCACAAGCTGGCACTCGATTTCTCTTTTTTAGGTAAGGCGGTCAGGGATTGGAATAAGTTACGAAAGGAAATGAATAATTTACCAAAAACGTTGAAATTATTTAAAGTTAAAATTTGTAGTGGGCAAATGTAGGTGGGTAAATATCACCTAAAACAGGTAAATATGACCTAAAAATGACAAAATGTGACCAAACATTTAAATTTACCACACATCAAAACATGCTCAATTACACATCATTTATTTTACCTAGTAGTGTCGCTTTCATAATTTGCTTCCGTGCACTCACTGCGCCATTGGGAAATTAAATTTTAAATCGTTTTGTTGAAGTCATTTTAATTTCAGATAATTTACAGAATAGAACTCTTTCATCTGTACTAAAATACTCCTCTCTAAATTCACTTACGTAACTTCGCCCTTTCAGGAAATTTTATTTTCGGCATGTTGGTAGGTCTACTCACTGATCCACTGCAGATATCTATTAACCATTAACAAGGATGGGCGCGGAAGCCGCAACATGTTTATTATCCGATTCACAATAGTTTCTGTTGACAATTAGTCTGAAATTTTGCCACAAGAAAAACACTCGAAGAATTAAATTCGTTAACTTTTTTGCTAAAATCTTAAACTATGGAACCATCGCCGTAGTTTTCGTGTAACATTTCCGATACTAGAAATCACTGTAAATTATGATAGCATTTTCGGATTCGCGATAGGTCGGGGAGATGATTGAATGTTTTATTAATTTTCAATATGAAATCACTGAATAAAAAGTACAAACACTTTATGGGGCTGCTTTCATTTGATACCCATCAGGATTAAATCAATGAAATTTCCTAAATCTATATATATAAAGATGAATGTATGTATGTTTGTTAGTTTGTTTGTTCTTCATACAAATCCACAGTTTTCATCCGATCTCGATGAAACTTTGCACACTTATCCTTTGAAACAAGGAGAAAAATACTGTCTACATTTGGTTGAAAAATTATGTGTATAAATAATACATGTTGTCTTATAATTTCGAAATACTACTGATTGGCGATAGACAGACGTGTTGAATGTGGAGGTCTCTATACTGTTTGTCCGTGTAGCGGCCAGGTAGCTCAGTGGTTAGAGCGCTTGCTTATTTATGATAGGGTCATGGTCTCCGGTTCATCTCCAGTTCAAATCTCCGTGGAGGCTAAGATTTTTAAATATTGTTTTTGATCGTAAGAGTCACGCCTGGGCCGTAGGTTATTCGGATTGAATGTTAAACTGTAGATACCACAAAGTTAGGGGTGCAATGCGAGGCAAATCGTAGGTAGTCTTGTAATGCTGTAGGTGTACACTTTTCTACGTTATAATGATTCCTCAGGGGTTGTTCGCAGTCAGAGTGTGTGTGTGTGTGTGTGTGTGTGTGTGTTTGTGTGTGAACCGCAGTAATAATACTATAAATATGGAAGTAAGTCTCTGTCTTTTTGTTACGTTTTGACGACCAAATGGCTATATCGATGTTGATGGAATTTGACAAGAAAATCTGTATGAAGGGCACAGGACATTTTCTCCAGTATGTTTAATAGTTGTAGTCACGAAATTTTGAGACCTTATCGAATGGTGACAGAAATATGTTTGCAACTGATTCTCTTCAAGAGACTGGTTCGATGGTAGAATTATATAGTGATAGCTTTCCTGTCATATTATTCCGACTCGATATTGTTTGGGTCCAATCCTTCGTTACCAAAAACTTTCTATATTCAATTCTGGCAAAAAATTCTTAATCCACGCGTACGAAGTCGCGGGTACGAGCTAGTCCCTTTTAATTACCGTACACCACTGTGACGTGTAACTTGCAATAGTATATGAAAATGTAAATAATTTCATTATGTGTATGAATTGTTACAAATAACAATAAAAATAATGAAGTTATATATAAAAACAAATGTCACCGCCACATTGTATCCTTTAAGTGACGGGCCCTCAGGTCGATACGATTCGAGTGTTGATCGAGACAGTGTAGTCGGAGCCGAGAGCTGTTTGCGAGCTGCTAATCGAGACCGTGATCGAGGTATCGATTGCGCTCAGAGAGCTTAAAGGGCCCTCCAAGGGCACCGAACAAGGGCGCAAACAGGAAACACGAGGCTGATTACGTCATTACTCGACCGACTGCGCTGTATTCTCCAGTACTCTTCTTCTATGCAGTGTCGTTGTAGACCATTTTTCCGCAGTTGTTCGGTAATTAAAAGACAAAATAACGCCAATGCAACTGTTTTTAATGCCGTCTGCGTTTCGCCTCTCATCGAGGCATCATCAGCGACGAATCTATTTTAAAATTTTACGTTGAGTTTACAAAATTATTACATGATGTTTGACATAATTCTAATTTCAAACATTTTCTGGTTATTTACAACCTACTATTTACATTAGTGTTTTCCAAGAAAAAGCAGAGATGTGTTGTTACTGGACCAGAAAAAAATCCACCAAAACCACTATGTCTATACGGTGGAAATGTACTTTCAATGTTTTATTTTGTTCCTAATCGTTGCTGTTAGATTGAAATACGGCCTGGACCAGAAGATTTTTTTTTTAACTGCTTTACGTCTCTTTTTAACATTGAGGTCTTTAGAGACGGGAAAGGATGGGGGGGCAAGGATGGGGGCAAGGAAGGGGAAGGAATTCGGCCATGGCCTTTTGAAGGAAGCATCCCGGCATTTGCCTGCAGTGATTTGGGAAACCATGGAAAACCCAAATCTGGATGCCCGGACGGGGATTCGAACCGCCGTCCTCCCGAATGCGAGGCCAGAACGCTATCCGTTACACCGCCCCGCTCGGTTGGACCAGAAGAAACGTCGCCAAAAGCACAAGGAACTATACCTGTAATTGATTTTTGACATGCTATATCTCGAAAACCAAGCGAGATGTCAAGAACATTAATTCTTTATTTTTGATGTGTTTCGTCGAGTTCTATAAGAATCCATCAGAATGTGACGTCACGGTAATGATAGAACATCATCAGTGCTAAATTCATTCACTCCGATAAAACTATGCTCATACCTCGCGTGGTGGTATTTAATGACAAACTAACAACCACTCTTTACTGTCAAAAAGTAAACGATGATTACTTTATAACTGGTACCGGTAACATTATTTTCAAAGAAGTTTCTGTACAGTATTACCTCTGACATAACGAAGGATAAATTTTTAATTAACTTCCTTTTTAAATGTTTTACAATTAAACTTGTAGTGTTAATATTTCCACGGGTCACCCAGAATACAAGAACTGTTCGTTTAAATATTCTTTGAAATCAAAAAATCTATTTGTGGGCTTTCTAGTACCTGAATTGTCTACGAGATGGCACTAGTGCCGTTTTCTACATACCCAGTGAAAAAATCATTCGTATTTTATAAACTCGCTTTTTTTTAGGGGACGTAATCTTAAGCAGGTAGGTAATCTTAAAAGTCAAAACGTTATCTAAATATCAAATTTCATCCAAATCTTCATAGCCGTTTCCGAGATCCGAAATATATATATACAAGAATTGCTCATTTAAAGATATAAGATATTGTAGAGATGATGGAGGTACTTTTTTTTGCGTCAGCCATTGCGCCTGGTCGATGTCGCGATCATTAGAGGCGTGATTTGGGGAAACCATGGAAAACCCAAATCTGAAAGGCAAGCATTGAGCATAAAATAAACGAATTTGTGTTTGCTAAAAATCTGTCGAAACTGCGAAGCGTAATATGACGTTCCCTCCTTTGGCTGGGGGTGTTGTGTTTCCTGTCTACAGTATACAACGACGTATTCGTGTATGAACACTGTAAGCTTTCCACCAATGAATATGCTTAATTTGCAGCAGTAATTTACCAGGAATGCACTAAAAAAAACCGTTATTAATACTGTCACACTAATTGGTGTTGACGGCGTGTTCTCGGATGATTCAGGCCCATTTATCACCACTCAACATATGCTAGCTGTCAGTTTTGGTAATTTTAATTAGTACGCTTATTGATATACAACCACCAACAAACGGAAAGCATTGTAATGACGTGAAAAATGAAAACATACTGTTCTGATAGTAGTTTTAATAAACTCCTCTCCTTGAAACGCGTTTTACAGTCATATTACATCCAGACAGTTTTCTACTGACTTGAATTACTATAGTTTCCTTGCAGGGGAGCACAAATTCGCGTCATGCGACATTATTATCAAGCGACGCAACACAACACTCGTTGCCCGCTCAGCTGGCGAGACCAAAGATTCTGCTGTACTAAACCTCAAAGACAATAAACTAAAGCTTCCCCGATTACCATACAAATTACTATCTGTGCAAACCCGGAAATAATACACATCAGGTTAGGGCCGTTTATACAATAAAATTATATAGCATACCTATAATTAACCAAGTAAAATAATTCAGTAAAATTAGTAAATAAAAAGACGGTAATGTTGTAGTTTACGACGTCGTGGAAGTGTGCAAGGCGTATACTGGCGATGAGGCATGTAAAGATATTGGTGTAGGTATGAAAAGTAGTGCATGGAAGGGAAAAGATGACCATGACCACAAGCTGGCACTCGATTTCAGGCACAAGGGTGTGGGAAGATCTCTTTTTTACGTAAGGGTGTCAGGGATTGGAATGAGTTACCAAGAGAAATGATGGATAATTTATCAAAAACGTTGAAAGAGTTTATAGTTAAAATTTGTAGAAGGAAAATGTAGGTGGGTGCAGGAAAAGGGGGAAGATGGGTGTGTAGACAAATTGCCACCGGAGCCTGTGCTCCATAGCAATTTAATTTAATTTAATTTACACACTTTTATGGTGGCTGACTGTCCACCAGCGATGTACGTTGTAAGCAACCAGAGACATTTCTAAATATTGAAAACTGATATGGATTAATTGTAATTAATGGCGTTTTTTTATTTATTTTATTGACACTTGGCCTGTGGGTCATACAGTCAGGGGTCGCTACACTTAGTGTTACTTCTTTATAAATATATAAAATAAATACATACGCACATTGACATAATAGCTTACCTTATACTCATACACATAAGTCGCTGTTCATATTACAAGATTAGTTCATAGTTATTGGAACATTAAAAGTACAAAAAAGTTACAAAAGAATTAAGTCAGAGATTTAACAGCGAAAATATTATAAACTAGTACTTTGAATAAATCAATTCAATTGAAATTTTAACAATAAAATACTAAAAACCTAATGTTCTGTAAATGATACCTGTTTACAATATCGAGAAGAAACATGGGTTCCACCCAGTTATAATTCTGTGTTGTATAATTCTGTATAATGTCTGGTATTTTGAGACGTTTCCTGGCGCAAGGGGATGACACACTGACTGGGTAGCTTATATACAGTGTTGCCAATTTAGCGACTTTGTCGCTAGAAGTGACGACTTTTGCTTAAGTCTCAGCGACCAAAAAAAAACGTTTTGACGACAAAAATGGTTTAGCGACTAATCTGGCGACTTTTGGAGTAGAAGTGAAAACAGTTCTAGAGCCAATAATGGATACATTTTTTTGTCAACTCGACATAGAATTATACGGTGCCAAGAGATATATATGCAAAACGACAAACGCGCTGCGAACCAAATTCAAACTTTATTTAATTAAAGTTCCATTCGTGTTTGCTCTAGCTTTAGCTATTTCAAAAAATATTCAAATCAAAACATCCAATTTTCTTTTAAATCTAAGTTTTACATTTATTTGTTAAAAAACTCTAGCTTTAATTGAATGTTAAGCTTTTTTGAGTGAATTTGGAAATCTTCTAATTTAAGATTTAGCTAAAAAAAAAAATCAACTTTTTTAAAATAAAATTTGAATGTAAAAATCTTCATGTTGAATTTGAAAAAAACTATGCGCGACTTGCGCGCCAAATTTAAGGTACACAAACAGAATACATGTATACAAGGTATACTAATCTAATCTCAGCCAAGGTTACTAGGATTTTAGTAACCTTGATCTCAGCACCTGCTTAGCATTTAGGGCATTTAGTAAACCTGAACGCGACCATTGTTTCTATAGTACCAATTCAGAATTCACTGACTATTGAACAACGTACCTTATTATCTTCGATAACTCATCGATCTATACTCGAAATTTTCAATTTTTTAACTTAAATTTTGTTTCGAGTTGACAAAAAACATACGTAATATTAAGTAATAATGAAATTTATTTCTGTCCAACTACATCTTATTTTTCGAAGTGTTAACTTGTAATTGAATTATTTCTACCTGTAGTAACAAAAGAGTAATGTGGTCAGGGAATCCCCGAACTTTTTTACACTGAACAATCGGCTACTGGTGGAATTAATTTTAGCGACTTTCTAGCGACTTTTGATCTTGAGTCTAGCAACTCGTTTTTCTAGAAGTTGGCAACACTGCTTATATCCCATTGCATTAAACCTTTCCAGAGCGTTTGTGATTCATCTACGAATTTCCTACATGCGAAAAAGAGGTTTTTTGTATCGGCCTCCGACCCTCTGTCGCACTGACAGGAGGGGAAGTTCACTAGATGTACTTTCCGCAACTGGCTTCTGAATCCACCGTGACTCAATTTTAACCTCGATATTATGGATACGGCTTTTTTGTGGCATATTTTTTAAGATTGTAGCAGTTATAGTGGTTCAGGCTTCAGAAGGGTAGAAGAATTTTTAAAATGTAGAAAACAGAAAGTTAGGGTACGAAATGTAGTATCAAAAGGAGTAGAAGTAAAAATGGGTGTACCACAAGGTAGCGTACTGGGACCATTGCTATTCATTATTCTAATGAATAATTGTGTTGATTGTTTACTATCTGAAATTAGATTGTTTACATATGACATAATGCTGTATAAAAGAATCAAAACGATAGATGATTGTAAACAGTTGCAGGGTGATCTGGACAGGATATCTAGTTCGGTTGGTAAACATGGAATGAAGATAAATGCAAAGAAGAGTAAGCTTATTAGATACACAAATAAAAAACAAAAGGTTAATTATGAATATAAGGTGGGGAAAGAATTGCTTGCTGAAGACTTGAAATGTAAAAAATCTTGGCATTACATTTGATAACAAGCTTAACTGGGCAGGACACATTGGACAGGTGGTAGGAAAAGGTTTCAAAGTTCTGCACTTGTTGGAGAGAGTGATGAGGGGATGCACGAGAGAAGTAAAGGAATTGGGTTATAAAACTTTGGTAAAACCATTGCTGGAATATGGTAGTTTAGTATGGGACCCTCATTTTACATATCAAATACAGGAGTTGGAGAGGGTGCAAAGAAAGGCTGCTAGATATGTTTCTGGAAATTATCGCAGAATGCAATCAGTGACGGATATGATAAAGGAGCTGAAATGGGATTCATTGCAAGACAGGAGGAGGATGAGGAGGGTCATGGGAGTGTACAGGGCATATACTGGCGATGAGGCATGGAAAGATATTGCAATAGGTACGAAAAGTAATACATGGAAGGGAAAAGATGACCATGACCACAAGCTGGCACTCGATTTCAGGCACAAGGGTGTGGGAAGATTCTCTTTTTTAGGTAAGGGTGTCCGGGATTGGAATTAGTTACCAAGAGAAATGATGGATAATTTACCGAAAACTTTGAAAGAATTTAAAGATAAAATTTGTAGAGGGCAAATGTAGGTGAATGCAGGATAGGGGGAAGATTTAATTTAATTGCAATGGAGCACAGGCTCCGGTGGGTGTGTAGGGAAATTGCCACCGGAGCCTGTGCTCCATTGCAATTAAATTAATTTTTTTATAAAAAACTACAAAATACATACAATATTACGTCATTTTTAAGATTATGGGAGATATTTAATAACAATTCCATTTAGTTCAGAAGTAAAGTCGTCAGAATACAGCGTTCAACCCGTCGTATTTGACGGGTTAGATGCTTCCCCCCCCCCCTCCCAAAAAAAAAATCAAATAAAATCCGAGGTTACATTGTGTAGTTCCCGCCCATCTGTTTTTTGTGATCATTCATCTGCTTTGTTGCTTGTGCTCTTTTTTCGCCAGCACTCTTTTCGTGTTTACTGGCACCAGTGTTCGCTATTTCACGCTCGGCGAAGGTGGATAAATATTTGATTCGCCAGATTACGCGAACGGACAGACAGATTCGCGCGTTACGCAGGGAATACGTCCCTCAGATTTCAATAAATTTTTATATTTTTTTTCTAATCCGCAAAATGGCGGCCGTAAAAATATTGATAGCTGCAAGGAATTAGCTTGCTGAACAATGGATATAAAATAGAGTATATTCTCGTACAGTAGCTACAGTCACTTGATATACAGAAGAAACCCTGTAACCTATAGTCCTGACATCAACACGATATAGAACTCAACAAAGCTAAAAAAAAAAAAAAAAAAACGACTCGTGCGTCTTTACATACAACTATCAAGCGGTTACTTTATTTGACAGTGTCTTAAACAAGTTATTATTAATTCGTTTTGCCTCAGTATGTCTTTTTGTTCGTTTCAAACCACGATTGGAATATATTACGTCCCCTTTTAGACTTATTGACTTAGGGGGCGTCCATTAATGACGTGAGGAGGTGAAAAAAAGGGGGGGGGGTCCGGCGAAATCTCACACGAGGTTTTGAAATTCTTGTAGAAGTGTAGAGCTAATAAAATAGAGTAAAAAAAGGTCTACAAATGAGGCGAAAGTTGAATTTAGGGAGCTGTTTTGGTCCAAAATCTGACTGGGGGGGGGATACAACAGCCCTTCGAAGCATGAGACCTAAAAAACAAAAACAAAAAACAAACATGGATGTAGTCTTCTCGGGAGACTAGCCGAGTGAGTAAGATGTTTCCACACGATATTTCGGCGATCTCAGACTCCGTCGCCATCTTCTGGTTAAGTGCCGGATCCGTCAGAGGGCTGGTTCTTATAGCCTCTGAATGCGCGCGTGGTGGCGTGCGCGTAGCTGGTTGGCTGACTCGGTCGGCGCCTAGGCGGTGGGGTGGGGGTTGGCGCCGGTAGGAGGCAAGCGTGGGCGCAGTTGGTCCGCGGCCGCCGTGCTGTGCACTTCGGCGCGCTGACGACGTATTGCGTTAATGACAGGTGCCCACGCTTCGCTCAGCTGGTATCCACAGTCCCGGTTGACGAGATTGCGCGTGGTGCGAATTTCAACTGCTTCTGTGAGAATACTGTCCCAGAAGTTCCTTGTACGCGCCAATATCCTGGTATTCTCAAAATCGAAGCCATGGCGTTGTTCCAGGCTATGTTCCGCCACCGCCGATTTTTCACTCTGCCCCAGACGCACGTGTCGGGCGTGTTCCAGACATCGCTGGTTAATGCATCGTACCGTCTGGCCTATGTATCTCTTGCCGCATTCGCATGGAATGCTGTAAACTCCCGGTGTTCGGAGTGCCAGGTCGTCCTTGGGGGAGCGCAAGATGTTCTTCAGCTTCGGTGGCGGCAGGAAGATGGTCTTAATCCCGTTTCTGGCCAGAACTCTGCCAATTCTCGACGTTGTAGGACCGGAGTATGGCAAGAAGGCAATGCGATCCTGTGGCTCGTTCTCGGTATTATTGAGCCTGCGTCTCGGTTCTCGGAATGCCAGTCTGATCTGATGCTCCGAGTACCCGTTGCGCCTGAATGTCTGCTGTAGGTGGTTGACTTCGCCCGGTAGGCTGTCGACATCGCAAATCGCTCGCGCCCTATGTACCAGCGTGGTGAGCACCGTATTGCGCTGTGCCGGGTGGTGGTGACTACGCGCGTTCAGGTACAGGTCTGTGTGCGTAGGCTTCCTGTACACAGAGTGTCTGAGTGTCCCATCTGGTTTCCTTTCAATCAGAATGTCTAGGAAAGGAAGCCGGCCATTCTCTTCCACCTCCATCGTGAACTTGATGTTTTTGTTGATACTATTCAGATGCTGGAGAAAACCTTCCAGGCTGTCCCTGCCGTGGGGCCAAACGACAAAAGTGTCGTCCACATAGCGGTAAAACGCGCTTGGCTTCAAGTGAGCGCTAGCTAGCGCTTTATCTTCGAAGTGCTCCATGTAGAAGTTTGCAATCGCCGGCGACAAGGGGCTGCCCATGGCTACTCCATCAACCTGTTCATAGTACTCCCCGTTGTATAAGAAGTACGTTGATTGGAGGGTGTGCCGGAACAATTCAATCAATCCAGGCTCAAAATGCTGTTCTAATAGAGCCAGCGTCTCATTCAGAGGGACCCTGGTGAACAGAGACACCACATCGAAGCTCACCAGTAAGTCATGCTGACCAAGGCGGAGATCCTTGATGATGTCAATAAACCTTGCAGAATTTGTCACGTGGTGCAAGGTTTATTGACATCATCAAGGATCTCCGCCTTGGTCAGCATGACTTACTGGTGAGCTTCGATGTGGTGTCTCTGTTCACCAGGGTCCCTCTGAATGAGACGCTGGCTCTATTAGAACAGCATTTTGAGCCTAGATTGATTGAATTGTTCCGGCACACCCTCCAATCAACGTACTTCTTATACAACGGGGAGTACTATGAACAGGTTGATGGAGTAGCCATGGGCAGCCCCTTGTCGCCGGCGATTGCAAACTTCTACATGGAGCACTTCGAAGATAAAGCGCTAGCTAGCGCTCACTTGAAGCCAAGCGCGTTTTACCGCTATGTGGACGACACTTTTGTCGTTTGGCCCCACGGCAGGGACAGCCTGGAAGGTTTTCTCCAGCATCTGAATAGTATCAACAAAAACATCAAGTTCACGATGGAGGTGGAAGAGAATGGCCGGCTTCCTTTCCTAGACATTCTGATTGAAAGGAAACCAGATGGGACACTCAGACACTCTGTGTACAGGAAGCCTACGCACACAGACCTGTACCTGAACGCGCGTAGTCACCACCACCCGGCACAGCGCAATACGGTGCTCACCACGCTGGTACATAGGGCGCGAGCGATTTGCGATGTCGACAGCCTACCGGGCGAAGTCAACCACCTACGGCAGACATTCAGGCGCAACGGGTACTCGGAGCATCAGATCAGACTGGCATTCCGAGAACCGAGACGCAGGCTCAATAATACCGAGAACGAGCCACAGGATCGCATTGCCTTCTTGCCATACTCCGGTCCTACAACGTCGAGAATTGGCAGAGTTCTGGCCAGAAACGGGATTAAGACCATCTTCCTGCCGCCACCGAAGCTGAAGAACATCTTGCGCTCCCCCAAGGACGACCTGGCACTCCGAACACCGGGAGTTTACAGCATTCCATGCGAATGCGGCAAGAGATACATAGGCCAGACGGTACGATGCATTAACCAGCGATGTCTGGAACACGCCCGACACGTGCGTCTGGGGCAGAGTGAAAAATCGGCGGTGGCGGAACATAGCCTGGAACAACGCCATGGCTTCGATTTTGAGAATACCAGGATATTGGCGCGTACAAGGAACTTCTGGGACAGTATTCTCACAGAAGCAGTTGAAATTCGCACCACGCGCAATCTCGTCAACCGGGACTGTGGATACCAGCTGAGCGAAGCGTGGGCACCTGTCATTAACGCAATACGTCGTCAGCGCGCCGAAGTGCACAGCACGGCGGCCGCGGACCAACTGCGCCCACGCTTGCCTCCTACCGGCGCCAACCCCCACCCCACCGCCTAGGCGCCGACCGAGTCAGCCAACCAGCTACGCGCACGCCACCACGCGCGCATTCAGAGGCTATAAGAACCAGCCCTCTGACGGATCCGGCACTTAACCAGAAGATGGCGACGGAGTCTGAGATCGCCGAAATATCGTGTGGAAACATCTTACTCACTCGGCTAGTCTCCCGAGAAGACTACATCCATTCTCAACGCCGAGAAAGACTTCGTTCCTATATAAAAAACAAACAAACAAAAAACAAATAAACAACCAAACAAAAAACAAACAAACAACCAAACAAAACAAATAAAAAACAAACAAAAACAAACAAAAAACACACAAAAACAAACAAAAAACACAAAAACAAACAAACAAAACATGTCTCAAAAAGTTGCGAGAGCGATCGGTAGGGCCGGAATTCCGTAAAAATACCTCACGTCATTAATGGTCGCCCCCTTATGAAGTTAGCCCTCGGTTTACGATTTCCATAAACTCTCCGTTTCTTCCACTTACAATACCTGAAAGAAAATGTTGTTTTGCACCTTGTCTTGTTGCTGCTCTTTCACATCCACATCGCTCAGCCGCGTGGTTCAGGCGGTAGAGCCTCTGAATACGGCCGGCACGACAGGAGTTCGATCGCCGAAGAAGCCGTCGAAGCGTCCGAAACGGCTCCCCAGCCTCGCACAGCCTTCTGTCCAATGAGTACCGTGGGGGATACTCTGCGGAAAGGTAAAGAATAAGGGCCGCACCGTGTCGGTGACCTCGGCACGTCCACTCTAGTGCCCGCGGTCAGGAAGTAGGAATACGGAACTCTACCTCCGCTAATCCTACGGGAATACGGCTGGAAAGCTGTGAAGAACCCACTGCCCCTACCTTTTTACATCCATATACTCGCCGATCACGTTTCCATCATTACTTCGCAAGTTAGAACAAACACAAATTTTATTTTACAACTTTTCGTAACAGTAAAAAACTAATCACAACTTCCACTTGTGTGTGACTTGTTTGCCCTCTGCCGTAATAAATTTTATACAGTTCAATCGGTTTTAAAATCTACAGTCCAACCTGCTGTTTTGCAGATTGTTGTTGCTGTTGCTGCTGCTGTTGTTGTTGTTCTTGTTGTTGTTGCTGTTGCTGTTGTTGCTGTTGCTGTTGCTGTTGTTGTTGTTGTTGTTGTTGTTGTTGTTGCTATTGTTGTTGCTATTGTTGCTGTTGTTGTTGCTTTCGGGCGCGTCGGGGTCATTAGCGCCCTGTTCTTCATCCAGGCTGCTGCCGCACTTTTAAGTATCCTAGACTTTAACTTTTCCTTCTCTGTCCTTAACTTCATAATTATTATTTTTTATCGACTCTAAATCGATCATTTACTCCTTGCCTTCAAAGATACTCATAAAATAAGATTAATATTCCACATTTATAATTCGTAACACAAATAAAGAAATACCTCATTTTGTATTTACGATTATATGGGCGTGACTTATAACCGCTACAAACTTCTCATAACAAGAACTAAATGGATTGGGGAAAGGCCGTTCGTGTATGGACTCAATTTTTGTCAGACAACACTTACAGAAAAATCGGAAGAGTTGAATTTGGGGCTTCCACTAATTACGTGAGCTGTATTTCCGTAATTCTGGACCGCCCCCTCCCCCTCCCCCTCCCTCTGGTGAGACTTCGTGAGATTTGTTCGAACCCCCCCCCCCCCTACGAATCGACCTCTCAACGTTTTGAGACTTTTAAGGTCTCATGTTCCCAAGGGCGGTTATACCCCCCTAAGTGGGTTTTTACTCGACTTTCGCGTCATTTTTAGACTTTTTTTTTAGCTCTACCATTCTACAACAATTTTGAAAACCTAACGTGAGATTTTCGTTGACCCCCCCCCCCCAATTTTCACCTCACGTAATTAATGGACACCCCCTTTGG
>CM061918.1:144330596-144488452 GCA_031002005.1 Vandiemenella viatica | reverse complement strand
CATAGTTTTCAATTACGAAATAAAATTGTAATATTTTATTTAAAAAAATAATAGAGGTAATTTCGTTGTAGTGTTGCAGTCTTGTTGGTCTACATGGCGACCAGTATCTCGTACTCGCGATTGGCGATCTCCTCTCCCCCGTAAGGGATGTAGCACATCCCATGAGTGGGCTGAACCTGCAAACAAAAGAGTTAACCACACCAGAGCACCATTTACGAAATTACAACAAATTCTCTGTCACATATTCAGCTCATTAGGTAGACAGACCAAAAAAAAAAAAAAAAAAAAAATACCAGGGGTTGCCAGGGGTTGATTATCTACGTCCATAATCTGCAATTTACAAACATTGTGGATGGCAGAGGGTGATAAGCACCAGTCATTAATCCCGAATAGCACGAGGAAAGAAAGAATATATAAAAGCATAAGTACTGCATCTTATTTCTCCAGTCTTATCCCTCCGGTCATTGCGACCTAAATAGATTGCCAGAAGAAGTCTTTCACTGCACTCGTAAGTCAAAGAATTTCGCTTATCTATATATATATATATAAACATGAATGTTTGTTTCTTGTTCTTCATACAAATCCACAGTTTTCATCCGATTTGGATGAAACTTTGGACACTTATCCTTTGAAATATGTAGAAAAATACTGTCTACATTTGGTTGAACAATTTCCCGTCATATTGTCATGTAATTTTGAAAAATTACCGAAACGAACATAGACCAGCGTTTAGGATGTGGAAGACTCTTTAGTTCCAAACACTATTGTGGGCTGGTAGCCCATTGGATAACGCGCTTGCTTACTAATGTATATAACGCCTGATCAAATCCCAATGGAGCCAAAGATTTTCAAATATATATATATATTTTTTTTTTTTTTTTTGATCGTATAAGCCATGCCTGGACGGTCAGTTTTAAGGATTCCACATTAAACTGAAAATCCCACAAATTTTTTGAGTGTAATGCTTGGTAAATTGTATGCGGTCTAACAATTCTGTAAGTGCACATTTTTTTTTCTCTCTCGAAGTCAGTGTGTGTGTTATCTGCTCTAATCTATATATATATAATGATGAAAGTATGTTTGTTTGTTCTCCATAAAAATCCACAGTTTTCATCCGATCTCGATGAAACTTTGCACACTTATCCTTTGAAACAAGGAGAAAAATGCTGTCTACAATTGGTTGTAAAATTATCTGTATAAATAATACATGTTGTGTTATAATTACGAAAAATTACTGAACGGCGATAGACAGACGCGTAGGATGTGTAGGTCTCTGTACTGCCTTCCCATACAGCGCTCAGGTAGTTCAGCGGTTAAAGCGCTTGCTTACTGCTGTTTGCATGGTGGTCTCCGGTTCAAATCTCCGTGGAGGCAAAGGTTTTTAAAACTTGTTTTTGATCGCGAGAGTCAGGCCTGGGCCGCAGGTTATTCGGATTGAATGTTAAACTGTAGATATTAGAAACTTACGGGTGCAATGCGAGGCAAATCGTAGGCAGTCTTGCAATTCTATAGGTGTAAACTTTTTACGTTATATTGATCCCTCAGGGGTGATTCGCAGTCAGTGTGTGTGTGATCTGCAGTAATAATACTATAAATGCGGAAGTAAGTCTGTCTTTTTGTTACGTTTTGACGACTAAATGGCTATACAGATATCGACGGAATTTGACAAGAAAATCTGTAGGGAGGGCACAGGACATTTTTTTTTCGGTATGATTAACAGTTGTAGTCACGAAATTTTGAGAACTTATCAAATGGTGACAGAGAGACGGATGTGTGTGTTAGTCTGTAATGTTACGTCGGTTGCACATTATGTCAGTGTATAATTTGTTAATAAATTTCATTTAGTGTAAAAAATGTATTATTTAGTATAGATGTACATTTTGTCTGTCCTATTACTTTGTGTCTACTTAAATGTTTCTGGCACCAGTTTATTTTGCCTTCTTTTTTGACGTGCCTTGCGGGCGTAAATTGGCCTAAGTTGTAGCTCTAGCAGAGTACGAGCAGAACCCAAGAATTGGATGCTCATGCTGAAGAAAGAAGAAAAGACCAAGCTGAAGTTTGCCTTGAGTTAACACTCCCCACATCCCCTCACCTTCGTTTGTTTTTCTGTTTTTAAATATGTTGGAAATTGATTATCTTCAAGAGACAAATTTGACAGTAGAATGATATAGTGATGGCTTTCCTGTCATATTATGCCGACTCGGTGTTGTTTGGAACCAATCCTTCGTTACCAACAACTTTCTATATTCAATTCTGGCAAAGAAATTTTTAATACACGCGTACGAAGTCGCGGGTATCAGCTAGTTCTCCAATAAGTTTAAACGAAACGTGCGTCGTCTATCTACCAGAGACTCCCAGCCTAGTCTACTAATCAGTTCTGTGACGCTTTCATAAGGACTGTAACTAGCGGTCACGAATCGAGCGGCTCTCCTCTGTACTTTCTCTAACGTGTCAAATCAATCACTTGCGATACATATCCCAAACTATACAACAGTAATCCAGATGTGTACGCAAGATAGGTTTTTACGCTATATCCTTTGCATATTCATTACAATTGCTCAAAATACGACATATGAATCGTCATTTAGAATTAGCTTTGCCTACGACGGAAGTTATGTGCAAGTCCCATTTCATGTTGCTTTGTACTATTGCGACCAGATACTTCAGGGAATCAACTGTATCAACAACTTAATTGTACTCGTGAAGAAACGGATTTTTTGTTTGTTACTTATTCGCATTACTTGCTCTTTTCTGAGTGATTACAGGGTGTGCGAAAAAATACCTTTTCAAGACCTGAAGTGCAGGTTTGTTGGCGTAACATTTGATAATAAACTCAATTGGGCTGGACACATTGGACAGGTAGTGGGAAAGTTTTAAAAATTCTACATTAAAAGGAGATGGTGTTGAGGGGATGTAATGGAGAATTAAGGGAACTGGATTATAAAACTTTGGTCACACCATTGAATCAAAATTGTGCTGTAGGATGGGACCCACATTTTGATTATCATATACGCAGATGGGATGGGTTCAAAGAAGGGCTGCAAGATTTGTGTCTGGAAATTAACACAGAACACAATGCGAAATTTATGTGATAAAGGAGCCTAAATTGGATTCATTGGAAGACAGGAGGAGGGTGAAGAGGATCATGGGAGTGTACAAGGTGTATATTGGCGATGATGTATGGAAACATATTATTGTAGGTATGAAAAGTAGTGCATGGAAGTGAAAAGATGACCATGACCACAAGCTGACACTCGATTTCAGGCACAAAGGAGTGAAAAATTTTTTCTTTGTTATCTAACAAGAACAAGGACTGAAATAAATCACCGAGGGAATTGATGAATAACTAACCAAAAACGCTGAAAGAATTGGAAATTGAAAGTCTTGAAGGTAAAAGAAAGGAATAAATTGGACGTGTAGGAGATTTGTCACCGGATCGTGTGGCAATTAAATTGTGGGGGGGTCTCTGTTTATGAGCGTGTGGTGCAGGGTTTGAGTCCCGCAGATGACGCCAGAGACCCGTTTTGGATGGCTGAGTGGTTATTGATTGGTGACTGGTTGACTATCGGAGGTGTGATCACTAACCTGACCGATAGCAACGTCTTCTTGATGTTCTTCTTTTCTTCTTGTCAGGACGACGGCCTTCTCTGACACCAGTCGATCGTTGATGACGCAGAATCGACAACTGCGCGGACAATAGCTGCTGAACAACTAATGTATAATAAAAGATGTTACTGTTTTTTATTGAAGGCTGCGTAGAGTTCTTTGGCTTGAGTGTTGGTAGCCTGATACGGTTTAGTAAGGTTTATTACTGACGGAAACAGAGATTACAGCTTAGTTCCAGTTTATTCGCCGTTAAGTTACACACGGACAGTTTCATGAATACAGGAACGTAATTTCTGCACCACGCAATATGTTAGCAATACCCCCGCTAGCTTAAATTTAGACTCCTGTTGCCGAAATGGGGTATAAAGCGACAATATTGGTAGTAAAATCGCGACACACGTACCACATAGATGTGCTACGTACAAACTGTCGAGGCGGACTGACTGCGTGTAGCTGCTGGCCAGCGCCCGTGCTTAGCTCAGCGCATATCTCTCGGCTTACAGCGCACGGCTGTGCAGCTTGCCAGGCGCGTATATTCACTTCGCTTTATTACAATATTACGGGGATTTATTTGGTTCCCTTACAACTCCCCCGCCTTTGAAACACGTGTTGCTCCTGCAACACTATCATGTGAAATCTCTGGAATAGTTACTCGTATGCTGCTAACAGATTGCGTGGCTGCATTTGCAGCAAAATAATTCTGAATCATCTTATTCATACAATGTCTACATAACCAGATACCCAAAAACAAGACAATTAAAATACAAATAATAGATGTAACACTGGCAGATACAACTGTTATCTTCCGTTGATCTCTAGAACTCATTTGTGACTCCAAATGTGCAATAATCTTACTGAATTTAATAGTGTCATTAGATGCTTTAAGATACTTATCAATCTCTTCTTTAACCTCCTTACTATAAGTCAAATTCAATTCAACTAATTTAGGACTGTGATAAATCTCATAAGTTAAATTTGGTAAGTAATACAATGGATAAGACAAATCATAAGACTTCTTAACTGACTTAATTGCTGGTGTTCTAAAATCATTTCCAATTATTTGACAACCTGTAGTGTTTACAAACATTCCTGAACCACTTACTGATAATTTAGTTGTCTGCTGAGATTGAATACAATTGACACTGACAGTACAAGGTGTTAACAAGGTAAATATCCAATTATTATGAACTCTAGCAAAATATGATTTAGTGAGGGTCACAACTTCTCTTTGACATGACTCAACAAACTTTTCTGAAAAGAACATGTCAGATTCACAACTACTTACACTTACATCATGCAAAGTCATCAATGGACATACACTATTAGATTCACATTTCTGCATATCATTCTGATTAAGGGTCACATATGACTTATGATCTTTGCTCAATAAAATTACATCTTTCATATCCCATCTTACATATCTGCCTGTTTCACTCCAATAGATCGGAAAAGTATGAATACTATATCTCTCCAAAACCGAATCATGTGCACCAATAGGAACATTAACAACTAACCTCAAATTACTACCCATTAAAACAATATTTACCTTTGACAATTGGTAATAAATATTTCAAAAATACTCTAGGGCTCAATAAAATATCACTAACTTTCCCACTAGAACCTTGTAATAGAGCAATTCTTAATCTAACCAATTCCATACGTACATTTGTTAACCCAAAAATAAGCTCTTGTAAAGTTTTAACACTAAAAATCTGAAAATTCAAAACTGTTAGAACGCTTTCTACTTCATGCATATTCTTACTTATTACTGATTGAATTTCCCTAGTCTGTGAGACGAAGGCATCTGCTAATACTTGTATTGCTTGTGTATGATTTGTAATGGACTCCTCCATATGTTGAATCAAAATCAACTGTGACGAAAGACTAAGTTTAACATCATTCCCTACAGCTTCCAAATTATTTAACCTTGACTCTAAATGCTCTAGGTCTTCAGAATTTAAAGTTCCAAATACAGTTTTCAAAATTTTTCCTCCAAGATCGAAATATGACCTTCTGACTCTGTTTGGCTTATGAGGTAGAATTTCCAAAATATTATAAAATTCTTGCTGTAAAGCAGAATACATTACTTTTAGATTCAAAGAAACTGAATTTATAGCTGAATCATTATGCGACAGATTTTCTCTAGTAAGCTCATCAAGAGTACTGAATGTGCTATCTAGCTTGGTGCATTCATCTCTTACAATTCCCAAATCATAATCTATTACTAGTGACCAATAATTATCTGAAGCAATTACATCACTCTCCTTAGAAAATACTACACCATTACTAAGAGGCTTTACATGGACTAAATAAACAAAAGGAAACAAGATACCCAATAAAATAACTGAATAAAACATAATGAATACTCAATGTTACTTTCTGCACTGCACTTCACTTGGACACACACACACGTGCCACTCTGAGTCTCCTCTACTAGCGCTGACTGGGGCGCCTCAGATGCTGCCCGCGCTCTGCACTGCTTAGCTGCTCTGCTCAGCTGCTCTGCTCGACTGCTCTCCACGAGGCTACAACATTTTGTTCACCGCAGTAAACGTGTTTTATGCACACTTCCAAAGGGACAAGGCTAGGTGGTTGAAAATCACCATACGCACATGTCTCTTTGCAACACGTTGCAAACATGAACATCATCAACTCAAATCTTAAACTCAAATATCTAACCATACAAAAATACAAAATTACACTTGATGTTACAGCAGATGCAAACATGAAATACATATATTCTATTGACTACTGCTTACTTCCTAGGTCTCAGACTATATCTTACTGCTGGCTTTTGAGATGTATGAGATGGTTGAACTGGGCCTTTACTTCGCAACGAATACGGACTTGAACTTTGTGGATCTACTGTCTTTGGAATTTGCTTAGGTTGTCCCACATGTTGTGTTGCTGTTCTGTCTGTTGATGTATTTTCACCTGGGTTCACTATGTGTTTCCTAGTTCCAACTGTACACCCGAAGACGATTTTTATGGACCACAATATCCCTATCTGGTAGCTTGATTTTAACTGTAACTGGCGAAAGAATCTGTATTACCTCAAATGGACCTGACCAATTTGTTGTGAATTTACGTGTTTGACCTTTTCTCAAAAATGGTGTGCTCAACATTACAAAATCTCCGACGCTAATCTCTTGTGGTTTAGCTGTTTTATCATACTGTTTAGCTTGTGCTTGAAATGCTTTTTGATTGTTTCTACGAACTTCTGACCATATTTTCTTCAATTTGAATGCTAGACTACGTACTTCTGGATTATCAATATCTTTTGAAGTTTTGAATAGTTCGAAAGGTGACGTCATTTCTCGACCATAGATAATTTCAAATGGGGTTCTCCTTGTGCTAACATGGACTCTAGTGTTGTAAGCTGACACCACATATGGCAATAATAAATCCCAATCAGTATGTGACTTGTTTACATAGTTGCTCAACATTTTTCCAATAGTTCTGTGAATCCTTTCTGTTCTACCAGTTTCCTTGCGGGTGAAAACTTGTAGTTCGCAATTTCTCAATACCCAATAACTTACAGACTTGTGTGAACAATGCTGACATGAAATTTGATCCTTGATCCGTAATAATAGAATTCGGTACGCCAAATTTAAGTATCCATCCTAATACAAAAGCTCTTGCTACACTCTTCTGCTGTTTGATCTTCCAAAGGCACCATTACTAAATATCTTGAAAAAGCATCTGTGATGGTAAGTACATAACTGTAACCTGCTTTAGTACGCTTAAATGGACCCATTACATCTAAACCAACTCTCTGAAATGGCTCTGCTGTTTCTGGTAACTGTTGTAACTTTTCTCTTGCTCTTCCTGGACCTAGTCTCTCATTACACTGAATACAACTTTTTACATACTCTCTGACATCTCCTTTACGACCTGGCCACCAATATTGTTTAGCTATCCTCTGATTAGTCAACTTCCATCCACAATGACCTGACAAAATGGAATCATGATACAACTTCATAACTGACTCACGTAAGACTTTGGGGACTACTACTCTGTCACCGCGCTTTGTTATGCGATGCAACACATTATCATGAAATACAAACCATTTATTTTTTCTCCACTTACTGCATTCCTCATCTTCTGCTTGCGCAATTGGCAATTCTACTAGTGAAGGGGGGTCTTGTGCCTCTACCATCCGAACTTTTCTACTCAAACCATCCGCATTACCATGCAATTTTCCGGGTTTGTGCACCACATCAAATTCGAACTCACTTAGCCTTAATGTCCAACGCATTAATCTACTCGACGGGTCTTTTAATCCTAACATCCATTTTAACGCTGCGTGATCTGTGATTATAGTAAATTTTCTGCCATAAAGGTAACATCTGAAAAAGTTAATACTCCAAATAACTGACAAAAGTTCACGCTCTGTAACACTGTAATTTGTTTCTGCTTTATTTAGTTGGCGGGAAGCATAGGCAATTGGTCTTTCTTTTCCATCTATGACCTGAGATAAAACTGAACCTATTGCTACATTACTTGCATCTGTGGAAAGGACGAAGGGTTTGGAAAAATCTGGAAAAGCCAAAATTGGATAGGTTGTGAGAGCTTCTTTCAAAGTATCCATAGCTTGATCACAATCAACTGTCCATTCGAATTTTACACCTTTTCTCAATAAGTTGGTTAATGGTTTAGCCTTAAGGGCATAATTTTGAACAAATTTTCTGTAATAATTAGCAAGACCTAGAAATGATTGTAACTCTTTGACACAAGTTGGTGTTGGAAACTCTTTTACTGCCTGAACTAAACGTGGATGCGGTTTAACTCCTTCTCTAGAAATATGATGACCCAAATATTCTAACTCTGAAACTGCAAAATTGCATTTTTCAATCGACAAGGTTAAATTAGCTTTCTGCAGACGTTCGAAAACACTTCTCAATCTCCTGACATGTTCATCAATATCTTTGGAAAATACGATTACATCATCCATATAAACCAATGTAGAAAAAGGCTTTAATCCCCTCAAAACACCGTCCATCAGCCTCTGAAACGTAGCTGGAGCATTTTTTAATCCAAAAGGCATTCTTGTATATTCATAATGACCGTTCGGAACATTGAACGCAGTTTTTGGAATGTCCTCGTCAGCAACTCTTATCTGATGATAACCACTACGCAAATCAAGGTTTGTAAAATACTTACACTGGCCTAGGTAATCCACTGTCTCTGAAATAGAAGGTAAAGGATAGACATCTGAAGTTGTAACAGCATTCAAACACCTGTAATCTACACAAAATCTGAACTTAGTTTCTCCATTTGGACTCTTCTTTGGGACGATAACGACCGGTGCTGCCCACGGGCTATTTGAAGGCCTAATAATACCATCCTTTAATTGTTGATCAATAAACTCATCGATCAGTTGTCTCTGATGGAAAGGAACTCGATACGCCTTCTTATATATGGGTAATGCATCTCCTGTCAAAATTCTATGTTCAACTATATTTGTGGCTGGGAGGGTTCTACCTGGTTCAAACAACTCTCTAAATTCCCGCAATAAACCTTCAATCTTCTCTTTATCTCTCTGGGGCAAGTGGCTCAACTTATCCTTAAAACATACTTCGCGCTTCACTTGGGCAATACGCGCCTTTTCACCTCTTACTCTATGGTCAGCCTCATTAATATCATCATCAACATCAACAAATATACTGCTAGCTAGCTCCTTATCACGTAAAACTTCGACATGTGCTATCTCATGACCACGTGGTATCTCAACATCTTCTTCACCAAAATTCTCAATTATAACGGGAACACATCTACTACCGTTAACTGTGCGCACTTTACAAACACTTCTCTTAACATAGCATTGGTTCAAGTCCAACCATCCAGACTCATCTGGTGTGTCGACCAACACTACAGAATTTTCATCACACCCTAAACTATCTCGGACTGGGACATTAATAACTTTACCTGATGCTTTTGGAATTTTCTCTGCTTTGTTTAGACGGGCGATAGACCTGTAGGTTCGTATAACTGCCAAATTTGGGTTTGCAACTCCCTCCTTTGAACATGAACACTGATTCTTGTCTGGTAACGCCGACGATGGGCCTACACTTTCGTGTTTCCGCAATACAATCGACCGTTTCGCCACATCGATCACTGCATTGTGCTTAGATAAAAAATCAATTCCTAAGATACCTTGATATGAAGAATTTAATGTAGGTACTACATAAACTAATGCATCATGAACATAATTATCTACTAAGATGGTAACATTCTTCATTCCCAATATTGTGATATCTCTACTCCCATCCAGACCAGTAATCTTACAATCGGGTGGACATAATCCCTGAGTTCCACAAATACTCTTAGACAACAAGGTCACCTCTGCCCCTGTATCAACTAATAAATCGCACTGTCTTCCACTTATGCTGACACTTACAATTAAATTTGCCACTTGAGGATTTGCCCTGGGGAATACAACAGGTACCCTCTTTACTGGGGGTGCGACATCGCGGCTCTGCTCACCCCTTCCTCGTTTAAATTCTTTTGTTCAACTCTTCTGTCCACGCCACATCCTATTACCCCTTCCACGATAATTGCCCTGAAATCTTGACTCACTTGAACAATTCACAGCTATATGCCCAAATCTCCCACATGCATAACATTTTGGCCCCCTCTTAGCATGAAATACTCGCCTCGGTGGCTTCTCTCTGTGATCACCTACTGGCCTACTCTTCACTTGCTCATACGTCACAGCATGCTCAATCGCCTCGTTAAATGTCTTGGGTTTCTGTAGGCTCACATATTCTCCAATTTCACCTCCTAAATCCACCTAAAAATGCGTCAAGTGCTCTTTGATCTGCCTCATGCCTTACAACAATGTTATACTCCTTATGGTCTCTTTCATCAGCGCCCTTTAATGTGAATGTGTTATCATTTACTATCTTAATTCTATCAGCAAAATGTTGAATGTCCTCCCCATGCTGTCTTCTCAACTTACGTAACTGTTCCCTATAAAATCTCAATGTCTGCTTCTTTGAAAAGCGCTTTAAAAGCTCATCTTTCAACCCTTCATACGTCTCAGTTTGTTTGCAATCATCATCATAAACAACAAACTTAAATGCTTCACCGACCAATTTGGTCCTCAGAATCCTCATTTTCTCACTACTTGACAAATCACTAAATGACAAAAAATCTTCAAATTTCATAAAAAATTCTTGAATTGACTCATTAGCTGTACCACCAAATGTTATATTACTATTCATAACTGCATTATTAATTTTAGACTTTGATTCAGGATCAACAACTCTACGCGGGTTTAATTCCGCCAATTTTTGACTCAAAATGTTAATTGCGTCTTGCAAAGGGACTTCTCTATTCTCTAGAAGGACAGACATGGTGATTTCCACTCACCTATTAGCCAAACTTCGAAGTTGCAGGTTGGTGTGCTCGAATCCCCGTTCACCTACTACTAACTTCCGACGCTGGAATTCACCGACCGACGCTACTGCCGTTGTCTGGAGGCTGCTACCGCGTTGTTCCTCACCGCCGTTGAGCTGCTGCTTGGCTCCAAATGCTGCTTTTGACTCCACTGGTTCCTGGGCTCGAACCGACGTTCTCCTTCTTCCGGGCACTGTTCCACAATTTTTTACGTTCGCGACTACCAACATTCACTTTCTAACACCTTCCGTATCGAATAAATCCCACGATCTGACAGCCACTTTTGTAGTGGGGTCTCTGTTTATGAGCGTGTGGTGCAGGGTTTGAGTCCCGCAGATGACGCCAGAGACCGTTTTGGATGGCTGAGTGGTTATTGATTGGTGACTGGTTGACTATCGGAGGTGTGATCACTAACCTGACCGATAGCAACGTCTTCTTGATGTTCTTCTTTTCTTCTTGTCAGGACGACGGCCTTCTCTGACACCAGTCGATCGTTGATGACGCAGAATCGACAACTGCGCGGACAATAGCTGCCGGAACAACTAATGTATAATAAAAGATGTTACTGTTTTTTATTGAAGGCTGCGTAGAGTTCTTTGGCTTGAGTGTTGGTAGCCTGATACGGTTTAGTAAGGTTTATTACTGACGGAAACAGAGATTACAGCTTAGTTCCAGTTTATTCGCCGTTAAGTTACACACGGACAGTTTCATGAATACAGGAACGTAATTTCTGCACCACGCAATATGTTAGCAATACCCCCGCTAGCTTAAATTTAGACTCCTGTTGCCGAAATGGGGTATAAAGCGACAATGTTGGTAGTAAAATCGCGACACACGTACTACATAGATGTGCTACGTACAAACTCTCGAGGCGGACTGACTGCGTGTAGCTGCTGGCCAGCGCCCGTGCTTAGCTCAGCGCATATCTCTCGGCTTACAGCGCACGGCTGTGCAGCTTGCCAGGCGCGTATATTCACTTCGCTTTATTACAATATTACGGGGATTTATTTGGTTCCCTTACAAAATTACGTGTACTAAGAAACGTTTCGTCACATATGCCCCTCCATCCTCACCTTGCCGACCACCATTGCTCCATCGTGGAAGGCCCTTCCTATGTACAGCCTCTCTCCGCCGCTGGTGTGTCCCGCTATGAACGCGTTGTACGGGATGTTGCCATCAGATGTCAGCACCCAAGCAGGCCTTCCACCGCACAGTACCTGCAACAGACAAAAGAAATGGGAGGATCTCGACAATTAACTGCGGAAGCCGAAATACGGGTAGGAAACAGGAAATAAATAAATAAAAAATAATAGTGCTGTGGTACAGTATTCCTTCTTTCATTTTCGTATCTTCACAAATTCGCGACCCAAATAGGTTGGCACAAGAAGTAATTCGCATATTTTCGAATAAATTCAAATGCAAACGACGTCTTCTGTCTTCCAAACTATCCCAGCACAATCTATGTATCAATTATGTGACACTGTCATAAGGGCTGTAGCAACCAGTCACGAATCGAGCGGCTCTCCTCTGCACCCTCTCAACTGAGTCAATCAGAACCTTGCGATACGGATCCGAAACTCCACAACAGTAATCCAGATGCTGACGCACTAGTGTTTTATACGCTATCTCCCTTGTATGAGCATTACAGTTCCTCAAAATGCGACCTATGAATCGCAATTTAGAATTAGCTTTGACTACGACGGAAGTTATGTGCATGTCCCATTTCATGTTGCTTTGTACTACCACCCCCAGATACTTCAGAGAATCATCCGTGTCAACAGCTGAATTGTTTACTCAGTACTCGTGAGCAAACTGATTCTTTTTGTTACTTATCCGCATTGCCTTGCACTTTTTGCAATTAAGTTTAAGCTGCCATTTACGGCACCATTCGGAAATAGCACCCAAATCGCGCTGAATTTCTAAGCAATCGTCAGAGCACCTTATATCCCTATAGATAACTGCATCGTCGGCAAACACTCCCAACCAGCATTTAACGTTGTCACCAAATCGTTTATGAAAATTAAGAATAGAACTGGTCCTGTTACACTTCCTTGAGGAACGCCCGAAGTAACATCTAGCTTAGAAGAGGATTCCCCTTCACCAACGACATACTGCGACCGACCAGTTAGAAAATCACTTATCCATTCGCAAATCTGATCCCATATACCGTATGCTCGAATCTTCGCTAAAAGTCGGCTGTGTTGTATTGTAGTGTACCCGGAGTAAGGATTGCCACCAGTTACTATTACTCTCTATCATTAAGTTTTTTATATATATATATAAAATATCTTGTTCAATTTTGCCTTTGCGCCATGGAAGGAGTCCTTCCAGAATTTCCAATGAACATTTAGAAATGCAATTATTTGTTTTATTATAAGGAAAATTATTTTAATTTATCTACTGACCACTTCACATTTATTGTTATCAATATATGAAAAGGTGATTGCATTGACTAACAAATGTAACAAGAATTAAATCTATATAATAAAAATTGTTTAAATATGATAGAACATGAACAAAGTCCGACTAACTCAAAATCAGAGAGCACAAGTTTCTACAAGTTTTCGTTTTCGGGTACATGCGCCACACTTTGCCTCGGTTTGTTCTGGCGGAATAAAATTGTGTATTTACCATCCAGCTGACGTTTATGTTGAAGTCGGCGCTGTCCGGATCTTCTCGAATTTCTGCGCGCAACACTCACAAAACAAAATTTTTATCGTCGCACTTGTTTAACACTGGACGATCACTTGCTTTGGAGCACATTCGATTATTACCCTATCGAACGGCGTCTCACTGGCCAACTGCAGTCTTCTCGTCAAAACGAAGGTTTTACCATGAAACAAAAAAACAAAACTAGTCTGAACTTATTATCAATTAATGGAGTTCTCCCGCCATGCATGCACACACACCATCTTTTTACTTCACACACCGCTCGCACGGGACGGACTGTCACCACTGAAGGAATGTGGTCCGCTTATCTCCTCTCCCATCTCCAAACACCTGCACTCAAAGTGTGCCGCGATGGTGCCACTGCGAAATACTCTCTCCTCTCACACCGACAAACGCTTGCTTATAAAATTTGAAGCTTCCGCGAGCGGACCGCTTCATTACAGAGTAAAAAGCTTTCTGAAAATCCAAGAAAATAGCATCAACTTGTGAACCTGCGTCGTTAACTTTCATTACGCCAAGTGTAGATAGGGTCAGCTGCGATTCACACGATCTTTTCTTCCGAAGTCCGTGTTGATTTGTTGTAACTTGATTTACGTTGGTACAAGTGCAGATGTTTCTCTGCTGCGGATATCGGGGTGAAGATTGGGAAAGTGTTTTGGCCCTTCAGTCTGGTACCGTACATACCTCGTACTGGAACTTGGAGTGCTCTGCGCCTCCCCAGGGCACGAAGGCGCCGCCCTTGGAGGGCACGACCTTGGCGGGCAGCAAGTCTCCCTCGTGGTGCGCGCGGCCCACGAACACCGCGGTGCCGTCCTTGTCGACTCCCGCCTTCACCGCGTCTCCAGGGACAGAGCCCTGGCCGCAGACCACCCAGTGGAAGTCTGCACACAAAACACACACCGTGAGACACCACCAGTTTTATTTTAACACCATATTATTCCAATAGGAAAGGGTGCACGAAAAGCTAATATAAGCGTCTGACAAAGTGATAATCAGTAAATCTGCGATGCACGTGAGAGACGAAAGGTGCGTTCCCACGACCCGTGCATTTGCCCGCCGCGTCGGTCAAGCTATGAACAGCAGACCGTGGGAAGGCAGTCACCTTTCCTGGCTAGTGATGTTCCGATACCATCAAAGTATCGATACCTACTCAAATGAGTAGTACTCAAATTGACTTACGATTCTTACTAACATGAGTACTGCAAAAGTATCGATACTTAATCAATGTCGAAATATAAAAATATACGTGACATGTTGCTAAATTATTTACGTATCTTATTAGCCTGCTGTAATAAAATTAAATAACACTCAATAAACATTTTTATTTATTAATGAAAATTATAATAAAGCTCACATTGTAAGCAAACATTGAAGGTTTTTATCTTATCTTCAAATATTTATTTATTATAGTTTTAATACTTTTAAAAAGTCCGCTTTTGGAAGGTTTCCCAAAAAAGCAATTGTTCCAAATATTTTGGGGACAGCTTGTTTCTTTTGTTTGTCATTGTTTCACCCGTATTAGAAAACAAACATTCACTTAATACTGACGTTGCTACAACAATAAGATACTGTTGTGCATATTTATACAGACAAGGAAAGATAAGTTTCATTTCTACCAATTCTGTAAATGGATTGCTTTTTAGAGACATTACAGTGTTTGATAAGTAGAGAGAGACTTTGTCACTAAGGTGCGTTTTCTTTTTCTTTGTGATGTTTCCAGAAGTGATGTTCCTGTGAAACGCTAGCTGAAGCAGCTTCTTCTTCCGATTCACATGGGCTACTTAGTTGCTTATGAACCATATCTTTTAGTTTTTTTGTGGGGCTGCGTGGCAGCGACCATTGGCCAGGTATAGCGAAATGCGCGCCAAGTACAACTTTATTACAGTGAAATAGGGACCTAAAACAAACTTTTTGAAATTAGACTGCTTATTCAAAGACTGATTTTGTTTGATTTTCAATGCTACCAACTTGACGTCAGCGGGAAATTAATTTCGCAGGCGCGACTGAGTGGTGCAGCAGGGATGATGCATTTAGAATGTAACAGCGGGTGCGTTTCGATACTTTCGATTCGATACAAGTACTTTTCTTCCGATACCGAGTAAGTATCGAATGAATTAATTCGAATACAAAAATTACTCGGTATCGAAACAAAGTATCGAGTACTTACTCGTATTTACTTGTATCGGAACATCACTATTCCTGGCAGGGATGGCGTGCCTCTACCCGTCGCCCATTCGGTAAACATCAAACGCCCGGATAGCTGAAGCGACACTAGGCAAGGTGGTGGGGAGGTGTCGAGGCCTAGCCTGTGGGACGGGTACAACACAAAAGAGAGAAAAATCCAACAAAGACAAAAGATCGTTAAACAAGGGACACACGCAAAATCGCAACAAACTGACACAAACATACACATTTCGGGAAAAAAAACCGGAGCAAGCAGCGACTAAAGAAAAGACAGACAAGAAAAAGAAATCACAGGCAAAGTTTAACAATACTATACCGGCCATTCGTACAAAATACACAGACCAGTGCAGTGTAGTGCTGCTTTACTTAATATTTAATAACGCTCCGGTGGTAATTTCCCTAAACACCCATCTTCCCCCCTTCCTGCACCCACCTATATTTGCCTCCTACAAATTTTAACATCTTTCAACGTTTTTGGTAAATTATTCATCATTTCTTTTTGGCAACTTATTCCAATCTCTGAAACCCTTACATTATAAAGAGAATCTTCCTACACCCTTGTGCCTTAAATCGAGTGTCAGCTTGTGGTCATGGTCATCTTTCCTCTTAAATGCGTTACTTTTAATTCCTACACCAATATCTTTCCTTGCCTCATTGCCAGTATATGCCTTGTACACTCCCATAACCTCTTCACACTCCTCATGTCTTGCAATGAATCCCATTCCAGCTCTTTTATCATATCTGTTACTAATTATATTCAGCAATAATTTCTAGAAACAAATCTAGCAGCCCTTTTTTGCACCCTCTCCAACTCCTGTATTTGATACCCAAAATGTGGGTCCCATACTACACTACCATATTCGAGCAATGGTCTGACCATAGTTTTGTAACCCAATTCCTTTACTTGTCTCGTACATCCCCTCATCACTCTCTCCAACAAGTGCAGAATTTTGAAACCTTTTCCTACCACCTGTCCAATATGTCCTGCCCAGTTAAGCTTGTTATCAAATGTAATGCCAAGATATTTATACGTCAAGTCTTCAACAAGCAATTCTTTCCCTACCTTATAATCATAATCAAACTTTAGTTTTTTTTATCTGTGTATCTAATAAGCTGAATTTTCTATGCAATTATCTCCATCCCATGTTTACCAACCCTACTAGGTATCCTGTCCAGATCACCCTGCAGCTATTTTCAATCATCTATCCTAACAACAAACAGAAAATGATAAGCTACTCAAGAAGAAAGTAAAAATCATTGCTGTCAAGAATAGAGAATTAATAAAGCAATGTTTTGAAAAAAAAAAAAGTAAGTAGATTTGAAATTATATAGTAACTTCTATTTACAAAATATTCACATTGTAACATGTTTACACAATTGGCAGGACAAAGCACTGAAGATTTTCAGAGCGCTACTCTAATAACATGGTAGTTTGCGCTTCTACTTTTAAAACAGTTTAGAATACACCAAAGGAAAATAAAGTAAAATAATTTATAAGTGACCCGGTGGCTCAGTGGTTAAGGCATCAGATCGGAGATAGAAAGGTCCCCGGTTCGAATCGTTGTCTCGGCCGGGTTTTTTCAAAATTCCTTAACCCAGCCTTAACCTCGGGCGTACCCCATTGTGCAGTGTGAAGTACATATATCACGTTAAACTGCAAGTCCTCTCTAACAACCCTAGTTAGGTATTATATATGGTAAATTGGCCATCCTTCCGCAGTTTCTTGTTAAACAATTGTAAATGAAACCGCCGTCAATTAGCAACTGGTTTTATTCCTATAGGATCATACGCGTTTCGCCTGTGTAAAATGGGGCATCGTCAGTGACTGTCAATGTACACTCTTTGGCAAAAAATTGACTGTGGGCGCCTGAGACTAAGTCCCCTATTTCGCACAATGTGGCATCATTGCGGGTATTCAACTCAGCACCATCTGTTATTCATTTCCTTAAGTCAACGCCTGGAACAAACTCTCCAGTGATGCCACATAGTGCAAAATAATGGACTTAGTCTCAGGCGCCCACAGTCAATTTTTTTTGCCAAAGAGTGTACATACATGTTGGTGTTAAGAAAATTAACAATCACAAGATACACCTACTTACAGTCCAGGAAAGTTACCACATTCACAGAGCCATAGCCTCACAGTAATCTGTACTTAATGAATTCACTCATTTAAAAAACGAGACACTGTTCGAAACATTAAAGAATAACCATGACACATAAATATAATACAAATAACAGTAAATTACAACAATGACAGAGACTTATTTTAATAAAACATAGACACAGCTGAAATAAAGCGAGCAAAAACATTAGGTTGGTAAACAAGAATGTTCTTGCTGTGCATCAAAAACAAAGTCAAAATTTTAACGATTTCGACACAGTGGTATAGTTACCTTCAAAAAATAAAAAGGTTAACAATAGTTATGTGGGACCGAGCGTGGTGGGTGACGATTAACGCTCTGGCCTCGCATTCGGGAGGACGCGGGTTCGAATCCCCGTCCGGGCATCCAGATTTGGGTTTTCCATGGTTTCCCGAAATCACTCCAGGCGAATGCCGGGATGCTTCCTTCAAAAACCCCGGGGGAAAAAATCGCGGAGCAAAGTGTAGATAAAGGATTATGTGAAATTTTATTTATTTATTTATCAATCTTTTTTCATGGATCCCTGCTGAGGAAGGACCTCTGGGATGTGAAACATGTGGTTAATACACACACATAAAATATGAGTCATAATGATAGCAAAAACAATTATTCCTTCCAAAGACAAATAAAGAGAACAGAAATAAACATTTATTTTTACAACTGAGTACTGCAAAAGGTTATATTGAATACAATTAATTATTTTGTTCAAGTTCTTCAATGGAGTAGATGGCATTGCCAATAAGATAATTTATCAGTTTTTCTTTAAATTTTTGTTTATTATCTTCAAACTGTTTTATACTCTTGAGAAGTTTATTAAACAGACGTATGCCAGAATAATGAACTCCTGTTTGTACTAATGACAAAGATGTTTGTGTTTTGTGCAAGTTATTTCTGTTTCTTGTGTAGAAATTGTGTACCTGTGAATTAGAATAAAACAGGTTAAAATGATCTATGACATAGCACATGAGAGAATGTATATATACTGCGAAGTCATTGTAAAAATATTGGATTTTTTAAATTGTCTGCAAGAAGTTCTTGGTTTTACCCTACACAACATGCTAATAGCTCTTTTCTGTGCTATGAAAACTTTTTTACTTTGTGAAGAGTTTCCCCAAAAGATTATGCCATATGACAGCACTGAATGAAAATATGAGTACACCTGGTTCGTTAATTCTAGATCTGCTGTTAGAGAAAGTGTTCGTATTGCAAAGGTGGCACTACTTAACTTCTTCAGTAGTGAAGTGATATGTTCGTGCCAACAGAGTTTCTCATCTGTTTTAATACCAAGAAATTTTATACTCAAAATGTGAATAACAATTAGTAAGTTATTATTATAATTAATTGAGCTAATTAATTGTTCATTTTGTAAATCTATTGATGTTACACCACATATGCCAAACTTAAATCTATATTTCACTTTCTAAAAATGTTGTCGTTTTCGAAGCTGTCATGATGTTGTAAACGACTTTGCGAACGTAAATCTAGCAAAGATATTTACAACATATATTTGACATCGAAAGCATTCGCTGCCAACAAATAATCTGAACTTACTGAAATTCTGAAATAGCTTCTACTGAAGAAACGACTTTTCTTTACTCAGAATGGTCGTCGAAATTTTCACACGCACGCGTAAATGCATCTGACTGCGTATTACAACAAATGTTGTTGAGTGTTGCTGAATAGTATGATACTTAGTGCTATTTAAATCTGCCTATTGATGTACTAAGTACTTGACGAAGCCTGAACCTTCCTTCCACACGTTAACCGAGATTAAATATTGCCTATATGAATGTACTGTATGCTGAGCGCTGAATATTAAGCTCACTGCGCCGAAGTTTTAAACATGAATCTCGGCAAAACAAAGAATCCCACATTGTCAAAATTCTTCCATAACAATCAATAAATGCTAAATATTAATTAAAATGAGTTTGAATTAATTTTAAATGATACGTAAAATTACTGAATACTGATTATAAGTACTATCACTTAAACCAGGGGTGACCAACCCAAATGATCTTGCGGGCCACTTTGGAAATGCATCATAACTCCGCGGGCCACATATAAAATTATACATCCCCGCATTAGATTTAGACCCACTACAGACATTTCTCGGGGTGAAAAATTGAAGCATAATGAGTTATTATTAATGCGGTTACTATTATTCTTATACGTAAACATAGAGAATGTGATAATAATGATACTAAACGCACATTGTAAAGAAATATATAACATTAAAAATGAAATATAAAGTTTATTTTGTAAAAGTATGATGAATCTCCCGGGCCGGAAAAATATTCGAGGTGGGCCATGATTTGGCCACCCCTGACTTAAACGAATGGCCTAAACCTCTATGAAGTAACGTTATAAAAGTTCATCAGTACTGCGTAAGCTTGCAAGAATATTGTAAAATGACTCTAAAATAGATTAATTGAATTTAATTGGTTAATGTAGGCCGAAAATAATGATAGAAGAAAATAAGATTGACTCGCAGGTATGTAGTTACTTCGTTTTCGACGTTTCCGTGATTGCAGCCCCATTTCCAGCAACCTCTTCTGTTTCTTTCATTTCCCTCGGCATAATTGTATCGGATATGAGTGGGATATTGTTGTACGCGAACGATGATGAACTGTAATTCCCATCACTACCCATTTTGGGAAGGACATTCTGCTGCTCCTAACTTTCTTCTTCACTACAGTTACAGCAATCGAATATTTTCCTTCAAGCACCTTAGAACACCTGCCCTCCCGATTTTGTAGATATGGTATATATTTTTGGCGCTCCATAACTATGGGTACGAACGGTAATCTTCGATAAATGAAAGTGAGTCCACGTTGGAGAGCGACACATTGCAAGAGGAGACGAACGAGAACCCACTTCAAGTAGAAACACTTGCAACACGCCTTGCCTCATGGTTGCATGCCCCTGACGCATGCCTCACCCCCGTCAACACGACGCATGCGTCTAGCGACCAAAAGTTGAACAAGTGTGGACGTAGCTACCAAGTAAAAATGGGAGTGTCAGAGGGTAGCGTATTGGGACCATTGATATTAATTATTCTAATGAATTATTGTGTTGATTGTTTACTATCTGAAATTAGATTCTTTGCAGATGACATAATGCTGTATAAAAGGATCAAAACGGTAGAGCACTGCAAACAGCTGCAGGGTGATCTGGACAGGATATCTAGTTGGGTTGGTAAACATGGGATGAAGATAAATGCAAAGAAGAGTCAGCTTATTAGATACACAAATAAAAAACAAAAGGTTGATTGTGATTATAAGGTGGAGAAAGAATTGCTTGCTGAAGACTTGAAATGTAAATATCTTGGCATTACATTTGATAACAAGCTTAACTGGGCAGGACACATTGGACAGATAGTAGGAAAAGGTTTGCACTTGTTGGAGAGAGTGATGAGGGGATGCACGAGAGAAGTAAAGGAATTCAAACCTTGGTTTGCAACCTGCAGAATGAGCAGAAGGCACATATCATCAATAATCCGCATAAGATTGGGCCATGGAAGTTTCCCAAGCCATCTATATAGAATAGGAGTGCTCCAATCACCCTCTTGTCAGGAAGACCACGAAGAAGTAGCGGATTTAAATCACATCATCCTAGCTTGCAATCAGTACAAGAACCCCCAAAACAAACTATACAAAACTCTAGTAAAACTAAATATACCTCTTCCGACCTACGTAACCTCCCTCTTGATGTCACAAAGACAAGATGTGTATGGAGCACTAGCCCGATTTCTACATGAGTCCAACCTAAAACTTTGAACTTCCCATCAAAATAGGAGATATCACCTAATGACAGATATAGACAACCAATAATCAGATAAAAGCTTGCTAAGGAAAAATTTAATACACTGCAATAAAATAATACCCACATAATAGACTCACGTTTCAAATCATAAAGTAAAAGACGAGAAATTATTCACACACTTATTCATTATAAAAGTCCGAATGAAAAAATACAAAATACCCAGTTTAAATTATTGACAAAACAATCCAATGTAAAACTTGTAATAGGATTGTTAATTACCTTACTCATCTCATTGTTTATTACTTATATAAAATGTATTCCAATCTTTGGGTAATGCCAAAACAATGATACATGAAGGTCACAATAAACGTAAATTGTACTATGTCTAAACTAATTACCACTCCAATGTAATACAACATTTTCAATAGAATAGTCAATTATGTATGAAAAATCCAACAAGTGTAATATATAACAGGAATGTTGATCACCGCATTGGCCATCATGGATATAAAATGTACTACTATCTATAGGTAATACCGAATCAAAAGATATATTAATGTTTATAATAGAAATAAATTGTACTATGTCTAGACTAAATGAAACTGTAAAATATTGTAATTAATCAGCTGGTCAATTGGCGCAAGCCAACGACCATAAATAAATAAATGAATAATAAATAAAAGTAAAGGAATTGGGTTACAAAACTTTTGTCAGACCATTGCTCGAATATGGTAGTGTAGTATGGGACCCACAATTTGGGTATCAAATACAGGAGTTGAAGAGGGTGCAAAGAATTGCTGCTAGATTTGTTTCTGGAAATTATCGCAGAATGCAATCAGTAACAAATATGATAAAGGAGCTGGAATGGGATTCGTTGCAAGACAGGAGGAGGGCGAAGAGGGTGATGGTAGTGAACAAGGCATATATTGGTGATGAGGCATGGAAAGATATTGGTGTAACAATCAAAAGTAATAGGTGGAGGGTAATAGATGACCATGACCACAAGCTGGCACTCGATTTCAGGCACAAGGATGTAGGAAGATTCGTTTTTTTAAAGATAAGGGTGTATGAGGTTGGAATAAGTTACAAAGAGGAATGACGAATAATTTACCAAAAATGTTGAAAGATTTTAATGTTGAAATTTGTAGAGGGAAACTGTAGGTGGGTAAAGGAAAGGGGGGAGATGGGTGTGTAGGGAAATTTCCACCGGAGAGTGTGCTCCATTGCAATTTAATTAAATATTAAACAGCTTAGTCACATTGATGTGCACACATCTTTATATATAAAGATGAATGTATGTTTGTTTGTTTGTGTGTTCTTCAGACAAATCCACAGTTTTCATCCGATCTCGATGAAACTTTGCACACTTATCCTTTGAAACAAGGAGAAAAATACTGTCTACATTTGGTTGAAAAATTATGTGTATAAATAACACATGTTGTCACATAACTTCGAAATACGGCGATAGACTGACACGTTGGATATGGTCGTCTCAGTATCATATTTCCGTGTAGTGGACTGACAGCTCAGTGGTTAAAGCGCTTGCTTACGAACGTCATGGTCTTCAGTTCAAATCTCCGTGGAGGCTAAGATTTTTAAAAATTGTTTTTCATCGTAAGAGTCATGCCTGGGGCGTAGGTTATTCGGATTGAAGGTTAAACTGTAGATATTAGAAAGTTAGGGGTGCAATGCGAGGCAAATCGTAGGTAGTCTTGCAATGTTGTAGGTGTACACTTTTTTACGTTATAATGATCCCTCAGGTGTTGTTCGCAGTCAGTGTGTGAGTGTGAACCACAGTAATATTATTTTAAATACGGAAGTAAGTCTCTGTCTTTTTGTTACGTTTTGACGACTAAATGGCTATATCGTTGTGATGGAATTTTATAAGGAAATCTGTATGAAGGGCACATGATGTTTTTTCCAGTATGATTAACAGTTGTAGTCACGAAATTTTGAGACCTTATCGAATGGTGACAGAAATATGTTGGAAATTGATTGTCTTCAAGGGACAGGTTCGACGGTACAATGATATACTGATAGCTTTCCTGTCGTATTATTCCGACTCGATATTGTTTGGGACCAATCCTTCGTTACCAACAACTTTCTGTATTTAATTCTGGCAAAAAAATTCTTAATCCACTCGTACGAAGTCGCGGGTACGAGGTAGTCGACAATAAAACTAAAGCCAAACAAATGTTTAACGTGGTCGTAGACATATATACATACATAATAATGTACAGTGTAGTACTGTTGGCAGCCCTGAATATGGTACTCACCCGCCATGCCGTGTTGGTTGTGAGCTGCTAGACTAGTGTGTCGTCGATAAGGTTCACTATCTGTCACTCGGCTTTATACACGAACTGTGAATCACCTGTTGACACTGGCGACAGGAAAACTACCTGCTGTAGCGGTGCCGTCCTTCCTGCCTTACTGGGAAGTACATTATATTTCCATTCCGTATCTGCAGCCAATTCTAGGGACATGATTCACAACCCGAAGACACAGTATTCATCACCCCAGCGCCACTGTATTACCACAAGTAGTTCAGACCTATCTAAAAATGCGCCGTATTCAGGCTTCAATAGCCAACCTCACTAAAACGGATCATTTCAACTTCATCGTATCCGTCAGTACATTGTAAATACACAAATTTTGAATTGTTTGTAATTAAACCATGCGATGTATTTAGAGATACGTAAGGGGGCATCCATAAATTACGTGAGGTGAAATAGGGGGGGTGGGGGGTCCGGCGAAATCTCACGAAACCTCACCAAGGGGGAGGGGGGGGGTCTACGGAAATCTCACGTGAGATTTTGCAAAAAATTTGGGGACAGTATAGCAAACAAAAAAAAAAGGTCTACAATTTGCGGCAAAGTCGATTTTAGGAGGGTATTTCGTCAAAAAAGTTAGGGTGTGACTTAAAAAAAGAAGAAAAAAGGTCTACAAAAGTTTCCAGGGCCATTTCTAGGGGGTGTTCTCACGGACCAGATCTCACCAGAGGGGGGGGGGGGTCCAAACAGATCTCACGAAATCTCACCAGAGAGGGGAGCGGGGGTCCAGAAATCCGGAAAAACACTTAGTAATTTGTGGATGCCCCCTAAGCAATCAACAAAATAAAATTCTTTAGGGTCACGTAAAAAATTATTAGACTACAATTTTTTACCCTACCCCAACGTATGTAGTACCGCTGAACACGTGCTAAAAATTTAATAAAAGTACTTTTTAATTTCGTACCGAACATATGCTGCGAGCACAATTTTCCCGTGCACCCGCATCCCCATATCTTCCTCTTTACCTTCAGGTCTTACCGAGCGTGGTGAGTGAGCGGTTTACGCACTGACCGGGCAATCGGGAGGACGCCGGTTCGAATCCCCGTCCGGGCATCCACATTTGGGTGTTCCATGGTTATCCCAAATCACTCTAGATGAATGCCCGGATGCTTTCTTGAAAGGGGCCATAGCCGAATTCCTTCCTGTTCCTTGTCCCCAGTCCTATCCCGCCTCTAATGACGTCGACGAGGCGTAAAATTGAAAAAAAAAACTTTCAGTTCTTTTGAGTACAGTTAATCCACTAACATAATTTTGCTCTTTAACATTTTTAGTTTTAAACCCTTTAATTTTTTTTTTTTTTTTGACTGGTTTGATGAAATCCTCCATCCCCTCCTATCCTGTGGTAACCTCTTCATCTCTACATACCCCTTACAGCCCACGTCCTCAATTATCTGCTTCATTTATTCTAATCTCTGTCTTCCTCTACAGTTCTTACCTTCGACTGTTCCCTCCACTAACAAATTAACCAATCCAGCATGTCTCAAAATATGACCTACCAGCCTGTCTCTTTTTTCTGTAAGCTTCTTCCATTAACTTCTTTTCTCACTCATCATTTCCAAGACTCGTTCATTTCTTACTTTGTCAGTCCACTTAATTTTCAGGATTCTTCTGTAGCACCACATTTCAAATGCTTCAATTTTCTTTATTTACGGTATTCCTAAAGTCCATGTTTCGCTACCATAAAGTGCTGTGCTCCACACAAAGAGTTTTAAAAAGTTCTTTCTAATTCCTAGATCAATATTTGAAACTAAAAGGTTTCTCTTTTTCATGAAGGCTCTTTTTGCTAGTGCTATTCTGCTCTTAACATCATTCCTGCTTCGGACGTCGGTGGTAATTTTACTTCTCAAGTAACAGAATTCACTTACTTCTCCTATTGCATCCGATCCTATTTTTATAATCCTTTAACAGCTTCTGTTAAAAAGTATAGCATTTCCCTTAGTAGTTCATTCCAATCCCTGACTCATGTAGTTATACGAGGCGTATTCCAAAAGTAAGGTCCGTTTGATCATAATAAAAACATCGTTCAGGATACAAGGTTTTTATTAACGTCAGTATGTAACTACATATCTAGTTCACTTTTCCACATAATCGCCGTTCATATCTATACACTTTCTGTAACGCTGTACCAGTTTCTTTAACCCCTCGGCATAAAAGTCTGCCGCCTGGGACCTGAACCAATTGGTAACGCTCGTCTTGAATTCTTCATCGGTTTGAAATCGTTGTCCACCAAGCCACCGTTTCAAATGCAGGAAGAGAAAATAGTCGCTTGGTGCAAGATCTGGACTGTAAGCAGGGTGGTCTAGGATTTCCCAACGGAACTCTTGAATCTTCTCTTTGGTTTTGGAAGCGGTATGCGGGCGTGCGTTGTCGTGCAGGAGGATGATGCCAGACGACAGTTTCCCGCGGCGTCGATTTTGGATGGCACGTCTCAGTTTGGTGAGCGTTGCACAGTACACGTCAGCTGTAATGGTTGTCCCACGGTCCATGAATTCGATCAAAAGGACGCCCTTTTCGTCCTAAAACACGGAAGCCATCATTTTGCGATTCGTGTACGGCGATTGCTTACACTTTTTTGCTTTGGGTGAACCGGAATGGCGCCACTGCATTGATTGTTGTTTTGATTCTGCGTTGGTGTACGCTATCCACGTCTCGTCTCCCGTAACAATTTGGGAAAACAAACTGTCTCCATCTTGTCCATAGCGCTCCAAAAATTGTCGTGCGCTATGCATTCGTTGCTCTTTGTGCTGTGCGGTGAGCAGTTTTGGCACCCACCGCGCACAAAGCTTCCGATATCCAAGCTCTTCAGTGACAATCCTGTAAAATGAGGTTCTAGCAACATTTGGGAATTCCATAGCCAGACCACTAATCGTCAAACGCCGATCACTTCGCAGTTTTTGGTTAACTTGCTCGACGATGTCGGTCCGAATACTGGGCCTGCCACTCCGCTGTTGATCGTACACATCTGTGCGACCACTTTGAAATTCTCGACACCAGTGTCGAATTTGTTTCTCACTCATTATGTTTGGTCCATACACTACACACAATTCGCGATGGATGTCCGCAGCTGACGATCCTTTTGCCAACAAAAATCTAATCACACCGCGCACTTCACAACTGGCGGGAGCTACGATTGTCGCGGCCATTTCGAACTGCTCTCAACAATAGATATACGGCTACTGCGGCACGCCAACAATACTGCATATTTACCAGGAGTTGGTAGATGGCGCTGCAGGTGGGAAATGTCATTCAGGCCTATCATCTGTGACATCTTGTACCCCGGACCTTACTTTTGGAATACGCCTCGTAAAATAAAATTTTATAATTTCCTTATTCCCCAAATAGAGTGGCAGCTTGTGGTCCTGGTCATCTTTTACCTTTCATGCACCTCTCTCTTTTTTTTTTTAAACTGCTTTACGTCTCTCAACAGCGAGATCTTTAGAGACGGGAAAGGACGGGGGCAAGGAATGGGAAGGAATTCGGCCATGGCCTATTTAAGGAAGCATTCCGGCATTTGCCTGGAGTGATTTGCGAAACCATGGAAAACCCAAATCGGGATGACCGGACGGGGATTCGAACCGCCGTCCTCCCGAATGTGAGGCCAGAACGCTAGCCGTTACACCACCACACTCGGTGCACCTCTCTTAATTCATTCCGCAATATATTGTTTTTTGAAAAAAAAAATTAGAAAAAAACACGGGTGCTAGGTTTCTTTTCATTTTTTTTTCACAAAACTGAAAAAAAAAACACTTTTTTTTTTTTTTTTTTTTTTTTTTCAATTGTGCAAAACAACTAATTTGCGACCACGTTGTTTTGAGCACATGTCCGCAGCCAAATCATCAGGACAGCAGGAGCCTGCAGGAGGTAAACAATTGTGACGTCAACAGACGGCGCACATTCATTAGCAAGCGGCGCATGCGCAGAACAGATATCTGCACGCCACCTCCTCGAAAAGCGAGCGACAGCGTGTGATCTCTGGCTACAAGCAGCGACAGTAGTCGGAACGTTTAGGTGTCTCGCGTGCAAGCGACAGATTCGCGCTACAAGTTGAGCCGGTCAGATCAATAAAAATGTCGCCGAGAAGCCGTAAAATGTTCTTGCTGGACAGTGCTTTAACCAAACTAGCCTTAATCAGGAAAATCAGAAGAGGAGCGCTGTAAATCAAATATATCGAGAGAGGTACTTTCACTGAGAAGTCGACTACTTATATTTACAGCTAAGAATATCACCACCAAAAATCTTCGAATATACGAGAATTCTTATGCCCCGTTTACACGGTGCGAGTTGACTGGAACGAGTGTACTGTCTTTCTGCACGCGCAGCACTGGATAGTCCACTGTCCTCAGATACAAGACAGACAGTTGACTGGGATAGTGGACTCGGTTGCAACCAACTTTTGGCGTGCGAATTCAGCAATCAAGATGGCGACAGGAATTGGGTTACAAAACTTTGGTCAGACCATTACTCGAATATGGTAGTTTAGTATGGGACCCTCATTTTACGTATCAAATACAGGAGTTGGAGAAGGTGCAAAGAAGGGCTGCTAGATTTGTTTCTGGAAATTATCGCAGAATGGAATCAGTGACAGATATGATAAAGGAGCTGGAATGGGATTCATTGCAAGACAGAAGGAGGATGAGGAGGGTCATGGGAATGTACAGGGCGTATACTGGCGATGAGGCATGGAAAGATATTTCAATAGGTATGAAAAGTAGTGCATGGAAAGGAAAAGATGACCATGACCACAAGCTGGCACTCGATTTCAGGCACAAGGGTGTGGGAAGATTCTCTTTTTTAGGTAAGGGTGTCAGGGATTGGAATGAGTTACCAAGAGAAATGATGAATAATTTACCGAAAACGTTGAAAGAATTTAAAGATAAAATTTGTAGAGGGCAAATGTAGGTGGGTGCAGGATAGGGGGAAGATGGGTGTGTAGGGAAATTGCCACCGGAGCGTGTGCTCCATTGCAATTAAATTAAATGTAATTAAACTAACAAGTCGCGTAAGCGGAGTGAAGCAGAGGCATTAAAATCCTTAGAACTGCATGAAAGAGAGGAAATTCTGTAGAATTTTAGGAATAAATATTATAAGAAAAAGGATTTTAGAGACTCTGCTATCAAAAAATTTCTTCATAGCGGTGTCATTTTTTAAGTATCGGAAAAAATATTTCACAATAGCTCTTCAAATTGAGATACAGTTAGTATTAAATGAAGTAACTCTATATTTTCACTTGCAACTTTATTTTTTTAAAAAGGTGCTGAGGCATTTGAAGCATTTCTTTTTATTATCCATCTTTGTACCACGTTTTATTTTATTATTCTTCATATCATTCAACATTATAATCAAAAAATTAGCTACGATGTCAATTCCTTTCTGTAATATGGACGCACTATTTTCATCTAGATCACAGTGTAGCAGTAGAGAACTGTCCTCACAGTGGACAGTGCACTGTCTTCTAATTATTACTAGCATGCTAGTCCACTCTCTTACCCGCCACCACCAATGGTCCAGCCAACTGTCGTTCCAGTCAACTCGCTTCGTGTAAACGTGGCCTTACAGATACATTCGACTATCTGTTAAATGGATTGCAGATACATGTTTCGATTGCAACCACTAACTTTCAACAGCCAATAAGCCTTGAAGAAAGGCTGATTATTGCATTAGGATAAGCTGCATCTTTTATACCGTGTGTGCGCGCATTTCTGTTTCTAAATTTGCGACCTGACCAACATTATGATTATTTTCCGTGTCCCCTTTATAATTTGCTGTTTCATATCAGTGATAGAGTGGTATGCAGTTGCGTCAGTACGAATTAACAATTTTCGACGCGTGATTGGTTGTAAATATAAGTTATGCGCTAAATAAAATCATAAAGCGATAGCTAATGTACTTACTGTCGAAAACTTTAATTTTTGGCCTCCATAAACAGCAGATTAGGTTGCCATAGTAGAACTGAAGGTTGTTAATACACAGGGTGATTATAATTAAAGTTTAAGTTTCGAAACGCTCTAAAACACGAACCACTGATTAGAATGACGTCAAAATTGAACGGCGTATTATTGAAGAAGCTTATCTCTTGCTGCTTGCTAACTAGCAAGCTAATTAAATTATTATCAAATTAATTGCGGGCTAGTTTGGGGCATTGTAAGCAGCTAATGTATTAGAGCGGCAGAACGTACGAGGAGCTGGCTTAACAGATGGCGCTGCACGCTTTGATCAGGCTCTTCGCCACCTCTTCGCGGTCACTGTACTCCAGGTCGATTACAAGTCGACAGTCGATCTTCCCGCTCCGCTTTATGAATAGCGACGACGCAGGATTCTTAAAAACAAAACGTGGCCAGCGAATACCGCGCCAATATGTAAGAAAACGTCGGCATTTTGAAGTGTATCATAATTTCTCGTGGTTTTCACGACATTAAAGGTTTTTTTTTTTTTTTTTTTTTTTTTTTTTTTTTTTTTTTTTTTTTTTTTTAACTGGCTGAGGAATCCGACTCGCCTTAATCTATCTAAGCCGGTAATTCTACCGGGTACAGGGGACCTAAAGTTTAACGTGGAAGTGGAATCCGAACCACGGAAGCGTCCTAGCATCTTCACTTTTACAATGTAAAACTTTGTAATAGTCCAAAATCCGGCTGCAAGAATTCTACAGCCATCTGTTTTTTTTTTCCTTCTTTTTTACTGCAATACAATTTTTATGTATTATTAAAAATACTATCAGAATAAGATTCTCCCGAGAAACCTATCCAAATATGGCCGCAAGTATTTTTAATTAGATTTTAAAAACATAAACAAAAAATATCGTTCACTTGTTTTTTTTTTTAAATTAATTATAATTCATTTCAAAAAGAGACATGTAAAGAACATCCAATGTTCTGGTTGACTATGTCAAAGTGGCCGCAAGTAGGGGTTGCCAGATATTAAAGATATGTTACAGCGGGAGAGAGTTAGCACAATGTTTAACGGCTGGCAACCCCTATTTGCGGCCACTTTGACATAGGCAGCCCAAACTTTTGATGTCCTTTACATGTCTCTTTACGAAATGAATCATAATTTATTTTGAAAAAATAAATGATTTTTTTTTTTTAGAATATAATTAAAACTACATGCGGCCATATTTTGATAGGCAAATCGGATGAATCATATTCTGATGCCAATAATCTATCTTCTATAAAAAGAAAACCAAGAAAAACTAAAAAACTAGTTAGCAGATTTCGATGTGGTTTTCACCGTTTTAAAGATTAGAATCTCAATTGAATTGTTTGGAATGTCTTATGCTTCATCGTAACATAACGCCGGTGCGGTAAATGAAAATCTGAACGAACAGTCAGAAAAAAAAAACAAAAAATTAAATGCGATCCATACGTCATACGTCGTAAAAATAACAGCCATATTATCGCATGTTACTTTTACTTTCTTAAATTTTGGTTTTTAGTCTTTAAAGCCCATACATGACTATATCGAATACGAACAGGAAACTACGTCAAGTGGAAAATATTAATTTTACTAATATAATGAAAAAAACCTTGCAATTTCTTCTTTGTTTCTTGAAGTTACTATCTGAGGCCTCACAGCTACAATCTCTGATGTTTGAAAGTGAATTAAAATCACTGTTAATAGTAAGTAATGCATATTTGATCGCTTTGAACATGAAAGTGAACTGTTTAAAACCTTTAGTCTACAACCTTCTGAGAAATTTGTTGCTTTTTGAAACTATGGTCTCAGGCCGCACGGCTACGATCTCTGAGGTTTAGAAGTGAATTAAAATCGCTCTTAATAGTTTTTTTTTTATCTGCTTAACATCGCTCTTAATAGTAATTAATGCACATCTGGTGGCTTTGAACATGAAATTTAACTTTTAAAACCTTTTGTGTTGACATAGTGTTTTTTTTTTGTAATTTATTGGTGAGGAATTCTGCTTTACCACATTTCCCGAAAAAAAATCATTGTTTTTAATGCTGCACGAATCGCTGTGGTTATTACGATGAACCTTAGTACCCATGTTCCTGACAGGGTAGCTAAAAATATTGCAAGAATAAATCAACCCCAACCCCATCTCTTTCCTGCTATACCGGGGGTTAGCCGTTTAAATATGTAATATCCCTTGGTGACGGTAAATTTATGGTTGTGAATTCCACGTTTCTTTGGCATCGGCGAGAGCTAGGTGACTCATACCTGCGCTGAAAGACCGAACGGTTTATGGCAGGCCGTAAAGTTAAAAGCTTTACACATTCAATGAAATTCAAAGACAGTATAGGGACTGTGCCGAAATGAGGATTTCCTGGTACAGTAGAAAGTTGAAACTAGAGAAACGATGCTTCGGAGAAAAAGTCAGGTTGCGGAACACACCTCTGTTGGGAACCAGCGAATCAAACTGTGTTACGAACTTTTAGAAACCATAAGTTTTTTATGTTGCATTAGGAGCGCCAATGGAGATCATGGACGACGCGCCAAACGCTGCGACTCGCTGAAATTTCCCACGTCTGCAAGAACTCGGGAGCCTGCAAGTTTACAACGGAGCGAAGAAGCGGGAGGGAAGACATTTCTGTTTCTGGCAAACAATGCACACCGGCGCACCACGGGAGATTGCCGGAGAGGTCACTACCTGCGGGGAGCTACGTCGCCAAGTGACCTTGCGCCCAGCTGATCTACAGGGTCCGTGAAACTCTGTTTTATCTGCACGTCATCTGCTACGGTAAAGAACGCCGACGATGTATAGACACTCTTGCGTCATTCAACCCTAGGCAACGCTCTGAGATGTGAATCATGCTCTAAATTGTTCAAAAGAAACTTTTAATATTCAGTTCTGTTCAATAAACCAATCAATTTTATATTCAAAGAAAATAATAGGTGTTGTAAACCCTGCTTTCAATAACTTCCTTTCCAATGTACCAGTATATCATTTGAATAGATAAAGATTTGTGTTTTTTTAATGGTATTTTAAAATTACAATTGCTTTGATTAAAAGAATTTCAGAATTGGAATGTCGCTTCTCTCGGATAGAGAACACTTCTATTCTTGGCGCCTACCCGGGATTAATTTTGCAAATTAATTTATTAATGAATGCATCTTATTTTTTTTATTTTAATAACGTCACAAACAAGACGTTACAATACGTATAGAAAATGGAGCGATTGATATGAAATTTAATTCACAAGTGCAAAAAACTGACCTCTTTTACTAGCTTCAATATTTACTGTGTGTGCAAATCAACCTAGATCATACCGTGCAATGCCGGGAACTCGGCTAGTTATGCATAAAAATTGCATTTCAATAAATAACAGATGGACGTAGGAATCATGCAGCCGGATCTTAGAGACTATAAGTATTAAGGTTAGCAACCAAATCAGTTTAACATACAGTGTGAAGTTAGTGTGTAGATAGTCTCCCTTTAGATTAAATTAGACAGGATTAGATGTGTTCGCTTTGATCCCATGTGAGAACAGATTTGTTGATGTTGAACAGAAAATTCAATAAACCAATAACGTTACTCAATACTGATAACCGGTAAACTACTTAATTTTCCATTAGTATATTCAATTTCCAATGTTAACTGCAAATACACAACATCCCATATGAGTTACTGTATATTAATACAATGTCCAGATAATGAAATTGCTCCATTTTATACGGTTTCAACAAAAAAATCATATACCATTTTAATAATTGTTAATAACTTTGTCACCTCCCCTTTCACATTTGGTACAAAAACAAATTGTACTTAAGTGGTTTGAATCTTAACGATTTTTCGCTGAAATGAAATACTCTGGTTTTTTTTTTTTTTACTCGAATTCCCTTTAAACTTCTAATTATTTAATTAATAAATCCTCCATTTTTCACGTCTATATTTATTTAACATTTCTTATTGTCTCCACTTCAACACAACTCCCTTAAAACACATTTGGGATCCGTATCGCAAGGGATTGATTGACACGTTAGAGAAAGTACAGAGGAGAGCCGCTCGATTCGTGACTGCTAGTTACAGTCCTTACGTAAGTGTCACAGAGCTGATACGTGGGTTAGGCTGAGATTGTTTGGCGGACAGACGACGTCGTTTTCGTTTGAATTTGTTGGGAAAATATGCGAAAATCTTTAATTTACGAGTGCAATGAAATACTTCTTCCGCCAACCTATTTAGGTCGCAATGGCAGGAGGGATAAGATTCGAGAAATAAGATGCCGTTCTGATAGATTTATGTATTCCTTCTTTCCTCGTTCTGTTCGGGATTGGAAAGCACTGAATTAGGATTGGTGCTTAGCACCCTCTGCCACCCACAGTAATTGTGATTTACAGAGTATAGATGTAGATGTAGATGTAGCATGGATTCCTTGGTAGGCTTCCAGAGGTATCTGACACCAGATGTCTACGCACAGGTCACGCAATTCCCTTAAATTACGGGCCGGTGGTTTGTGGGCGCGGCGGCTGGGAACGAGCATCTCTGAAACGGCGGGGCTGGTCGGCTGTTCGCGTGTTACTGTAGTGAGCATCCATGCAGAGTGGATGGAGGACGGTGAAACCACGACTGGGCGACAAGGTGGTGGACGTCCACGCCTCATCACAGAACGTGGAGGTCGGAGGCTTGCCCGCTCTGTAAAATAGGATAGGCGGTGAACTGTGGCAGATCTGACAACAGAGTGTGCTCCGAAACACTTGTGCCTGCACCAGCATTGCACTCTGCCGTCAGATCTGCCACAGATAATGTTTTTGGCTTATCAGTGTATGTGTACGAACGCCTCTGTGCACCCATTCAAACACAAGTAAGAATATTGTATTTGCGACTTTTTTTTTTTTTACTTTCTTTTGCTGAAACTTTTAAAATAACAGGATAAGGAATTAGAGAAGTTAACGTGGGAGAAAAAGATGAAATAAGAGATAGCGAAATTAGCAGAAGGTAGTTGCTGCTTTTAATCAGTTTGTCTTATAGTTTCATGCGGCATTTTATGCGTCTTTTTTCAGGAGCCTGAGATTAAACCAAGGGGGACCGACCTTTAATTAAAAAGGAAGCGTAGCGGTACACCTTAAACTTGAAATGTCTCCCATTAAATAAAATCTGGTTACACTGTCTGTCACAAGGGTTTAAACACTTAAACGCAATACGTTTCAGACTTTTACTGGTTTCGCTACCAATACTGAATATAGATTTTTAAAATTTTATAAAACTATATATTATATGACGATTTAATAATAGAAGGTCAGAAAAATTTTCTGACACTGTGTTTGAGGTAGTTATGGTCCGTCATCTGAAAGACTAAAATATTTTTTTCCTTTATGGCTTTACACCTCGTCAACATTAGAGTCGGCAAAGGACTGGGGACAAGAAACAGGAAGGAATTCGGTAATATCCTTTCGCAGTAACCATCGCGGCATTCGCCAGGGATTACTTAGCGAATCCGTCGAAAATAGAATATAATTTATTTATTTTCACATGTTCCATACCGAACGTGGCGGGTGAGTGGTTAACGCTCCGGACTCGCATTCGGGAGGACGCGGGTTCGAATCCCCGTCCGGGCATCCAGATTTGTGTTTTCGACGCTTTCCTCAAATTACTCCAGGCGAAAGTCAGGATAGTTGCTTTAAAATTTCATGACTGAATTCATTCCCGTTCCTTGCCCCCAGTCATTTACAGCCTCTAATGACTTCGATGTCGACGTGGCGAAAGTCAAAACAACAAAAAATTTACATGTTTTGTTCACCAATACAGAGTACTGTACGTTAAATGTTGTAAAATTATACTGCAGTGTGGTCTCATAAAATAAATGGATGTAACAAAATGTTTCTAGGATGTGTATGGTGAATATAGATACATTTTAGGGATAGACAAGCAAATTTAAAAAAAAATTTGAACAACTAAAAAACAAATGCTTAGCTTGCTGAAACACCAACATCTGTGGGCAAGAAATGTAACGAATACATCCACATTCACCGAATATAAATAAATAAAAAATCATATTTAATATATGTATTCAAAGGAAGTACATACTTTTGCTTATGGTTGTTTTGAACCGAGCGTGGTGGGTGAGCGGTTAACTTGCTGGCACCGCTTTCGGGAGGACGCCGGTTCGAATCCCCATCCCGACATCCAGATTTGGAATTTCCATTGTTTCCCCAAATCACTCCAGGGAAATGCCGGGATGCTTCCTTCAAAATGGCCATTGCCAAATTTCTTTCAGTTCCTTGTCCCGAGCCCTTCCTCGCCTCTAATGACCTCGACGTCGACAAGGCGTAAAGCCATAAGTAAAAAAAAAAAAAGAATTTTAAAACATATTGAATTATAAAAAAAAAACTTTAGTTCGGTATTCAACCCAAAGATTGGTTGGATCTTCCTGAAAGGTGTATACTTAGCATTATATTGGAGGTAGGACGGCCGGTTCCTTCCTCCTTACCTAACCTAACCCAGTAGTCCTGCCGAGTAAAGAGTACTTACGTACGGTTTAATGTGGCGTGTTTCGCATTACGCTGTGTACCATCTTTGTAGTCTGAAATTTTCTCGATGTTTCTGCTCACTGAGTCGTACTCATATCAAAACATGGACTAACTTCTTTCTCTATGTCGAAGAAGATTCCGTTAATCAAACTTTCTCAATATGTAGTCATAATGTGTGCTTGCACAGGACATTGCGTACACCACACACACACACACACACACACACACACATGTTGCTGATGTGGCGCACGAGGTAATTCAGTTTGCGCGCGTGATAAAGTTGTCGGCATTTGCATAGTGGAGCAGTTAGCCAAGTGATACGGGGTGGGTGGTGGCTCATTAGGGGAGGTTTACAGCCGCGGGGGTGGTCGCTCGCACTAATATGTGAGAAACGCATACGAGGGGACAAAATATGGCGGCAAGTGAAATACTGTCGAAACGAAACACTGAGCTTGACAACCTTTGTGCAGGAAGCTAACATTCACCTTTATCGATCATAACAAGCTCTCTATGAAATTACGACCAGAATATCAACGAAAGCTGTTATGAAGGATTTAAATCGCGCTAACTTCCAAGTGACTATATATAAATGTAAATGTGATTTATTATATGTATGCATTGCCGTAAATACTAGTAATAGTAGTACTCTTTGGAGCATTCTTGAGAGGAAAGGATAAAGTGAACCACAGGGGACACAATGACAAGGAAAATTAACGTTCTGGCCTCGCATTCGACAGGACGCAGGTTTGAATCCCCGTCCGGGCATCCAGATTTGGATTTTCCACGGTTTCCCCAAATCACTCCCGGCGAATGCCGGGATGCTTCCTTCAAAATGCCATGGCTGAATTCCTTCCCGTTCCTTTCCTCAGTTCCATTCCGCCTCTAATGACCTCGACGTCGACGAGGCGTAAAGCCATAAGTAAAAAAAAACAAAAAAAACAAGGAAAATAATCTTCAACACAATATAATCTTGCTAGTACCGAACAGTGCAATGTAAAAAGACTTAATTAATAAATTAATTTTATTTAACTGCAATGGAGCAAACGCTTTGGTGGTAATTTCCTTACAGACATATTTCCCCCCCCTTTCTTGTACCCACTTACTTTTTCCCTTAACGAATTTTGGTTTTAAATACTTCCAATGTTTTCGATAAGTTATTCATCATTTTCCTCGGTAATTTATTCAAATTCCCGGCACCCGTACCCACAAAACAAAATCTTCCTCCACCCTTGTGCCTGAAATCGAGTGCCAGCTTGTGGGCATTGTTATCTTTACCCTTCGAAGCACTATTTTTCATTCTTACATCAATATCTTTCCTCGCCTCATCACTAATATACGCCTTGTACACTCCCATGACCCTCTTCACCCTTCTCCTGTCTTCCAGTGAATCCCATTCCAGTTTTTTTATCGTATCTGTTATTGAATGCATTCTGCAGTAATTTCCAGAGACAAATCTAGCAGCCCATTTTTGCACCCTCTCCAACTCCTGTATTTGGTACTCAAAATGTGGGTCCCATACTACACTACCATATTGCAGCAATGGCCCGACCAAAATTATGTAACTCAATTCCCTCACTTTTCTCTGGTACATCCCCTCATCACTATCTATATCTATAAAACGAAAACCGGACATATTTGTTGTATAAAAACTCGGAAACTACAGGGCAGATTTCGATGGAGTTTTCACCGTTTTAAAACTTAGAATCTTAATTCACTTGTCTGGCATGTCTTATGTTTCAACGTTAAATAATGTAGGAGCATTAAATTAAATTCTGAACGTATGGTAAGAAATTCCACAAGAGGAATCACTAGATGCCGCATACTCTGCACTAAACACACAACACAATGTCTCTGACCATAGCCTTTAATTAATAGTAATAACTATTTTCCACACTAAACAAAATTTTAAGTATTCTTTCTTTTAATTCGATATATTCAATTTTTAAAAGCCATAGCTTGAAGTATTCTTTCCTTTAATTCGGGATATCAATTTTTAAACGACATAGATAGCCGTAAAATCAACAGAGATTTTCTTTAAGCACGATCTCTGGACAATATCTCTGGCCTTCAGCATTAGTCTTCTGTTTACGATAATATTATTCCGGATTCACTTTTGATATTTTATCTGCGGAGTTAAAGGATCTGGAGTTTCGAGCCACAAGTATATCCATTCACTTCGCAATTGAATCAAATGTGAGTTTTTAACAGAATCTAGGGTTTTTCAGTAATGTAGTAATGAAATTTCTTAACCAAATTATCGAAGCTTGATATACATGAATCTTTTCGGACGAATGAAAATAGTATACGTGCAAATAAACTTCAGCCCACCACTTTCTTGGTAGGGGGCGGGTGAATGTAAGTTTGCTTTAATTCCGAAAAAAGTTGGCGCGTATTTTATGAAGCTTTGTACAAATGTTTTGCGGGAACAAAATTACCGGGCAACGCCGGGAACTCCGCTAGTCTCCAATAAATGAAGAATTTTGAAACAGATTACTTCCATCTGCCCATTGTGTCCTACTGTGTTAAATCTATTTTCAAATGTCATGCCAAAATATTTTCACTTCAGCTCATGAACAAACCAAGTTTATTGTCAAACCATAATGATAATCGACCTTTAGTTTTTTATATGTGTACCTAATAAGCTGACTATTCCTTGAAATTATCTTAATCCCATGTTGACCCACCAAGCTGGATATCCTCCCCAGGTCACCCTTCAGCTGTTTACAATATTCTCCCGATTTGGTCCTATCACACAACATTACGTCATCTGCAGGCAACCTAAATTCTGACTGTAAACCATCATTCAATAAAATAACGAATAGCAGTGGTCCCAACACAGAACCTTGTGGCATCCCATTTTCACTTCCACTTCTTTTGATACTGCATTTCTTACCCTAACACTTTTCTTTCTACCTTTTAATAACTCATCTACTCAGAAAATCACTTTTTCTTTCAATTCAATGGTTTTTACCTCATTTAACACTATTTTAAGGCTCGTTTTGCAAAATTCCTGAGGAAGATCTAATGTTACGCCAAAAAATTTTCCTCGATTGTCCACTTCATTCGAAATACATTGCATATATCTTACTAACTGAGATTCACATGATTATTTTTTTTTTTTGCTTTCATCAGTCTTTCGACTGGTTTGATGCAATCCTCCATGCCTTCCTATCTTGTGCTAACCTCTTCATCTCTACATATCCCCTGCAGTCCACGTCCTCAATTATCTGCTTCATATATTCTAATCTCTGTCTTCCTCTACAGTTCTTACCTCCGACTGTTCCCTCCACCAGCAAATTAACTAATCCATCATGTCTCAAAATATGACCTACCAGCCTGTCTCTTCTTTCTGTAAGCTTCTTCCACAAGCTTCTTTCCTCACCCATCATTTCTTACTTTGAATGTCCACTTAATTTTCTGCATTCTTCTGTAGCACTACATTTCAAATGCTTCAATTTTCCTTCTTTCTGGTATTCCTAAACTCCATGTTTCGCTACCGTAAAGTTCTGTGCTCCACACATAGAGTTTTAAAAAGTTTTTTCTAATTCATAGATCAATATTTGAAACTAAAAGATTTCTCTTTTTCATGAAGACTCTTTTTGCTAGTGCTATTCTGTTTTTCCTGCTTCGGCCATCGGTTGTAATTTTGCTTCCTAAGTAACAGAATTCACTTACTTCTCCAATTGCATCCGATCCTATTTTTATATTTAATCTACTAGTATTGGTATCATTTCTGCTACATTTCATCACTTTAGTCTTGCTTTGATTTATATTCAGTCCAAAATTTTCCTTCAGTATTTTGTTCATGCCATTCAGTAATTTCTCAGTGTCCTCAGCCCTTTCTGCTAACAAGACAATGTCATCAGTAAATTGTAGCATATTAATTTTTTCTCCCTGAACACTTATGCCACCTGGAAATGTTTCTTTTACTTTCTTTATTGCTTATTCACATGAATATGCTTGCCTAAAGTCATGCTGACAATTTTTATACCCGTTTGTTTCCCCGCACACATTGCTGTTATGGTTGCGTATCAATCTCTTTTTATCTACTTCATTCTTTTTACTCCTCTTACTATCATTTTACAATTATGTCGCAACCTATTGAACTTATCAGATAATTCTCATATACTGTATATTACTATTAATTGTGACGGAAATACTGATAGATTTTCACTACCTGAAGTAGTAAACGTGACGTAGTACAGTTTTTGGCGTAAAGAACAAACCTCTTTAACAACAACACACACTGCGCGAGTAATATTTCAACACGACGCAGCCACCAGCGCCAGTGGTACCAACGTCACAACACCGACATCCCTCTGTCGTAATCCCCTTATTTTTAATCCGCAAACAAAGGGACTAATATATATATAACACCCCCGTGTCGCCTCGTAATGCTTTCTCATTACGGGGTACCAACATCCCGTAATCACATTTCCCCGACGCTGTCGGCAGTTTTTGCTGTACAGGTGGCGAGCCTGACAGCCTGCTTTTATGGGTCGCATTACTCGTTGCCAACTGCACGGCGACGACTATAAAAACCACGAGAGAGGGAGTGAGAGGATTTATTGTGACTGTAAACAGCCCCTGTCATATATAAGGACGCATACAACGAAACACATATACGGTACACGCCTTTTATAAGTTAGGTACATTTTTACATTTCCTTCCATACTAAGCGAATTTTTATCTAGATAGCAATGCCTGGGGCATATCATGATAATGCAGGAGGAAAGTGTATTTTTTTTTCTTTTTTCCCGATTTAGCTTTGTTTCGGAGAGTTCTTCAATCTGTATCCATGAACTTCCATAGTTATTCGGTTAGTATGGAAGATCTTGTGGTTGAAATTGGTCGATCTACGATATTTTCCTATTTCTGACAAAGACATGTGTGACACCTATATTAAACTTTGTAGGTATAAATACCCTGAGCAGATCGCTTGTGTTTGTGTGCGGTATTAACCTCGAGTCTCGCATCGTGCACTGTATTGGTTACATATCGGTAGCTATCAATCAAAATTCTTTACTAACATTATTGGAGTTGTGGGTACCAGATAGGTTTTTTTTATATATATAAATAGTTTTCTCTACAAAAAAAGAAAGAAACATGAGTTTTACGAACACTGTAATACAGTCAGCTGGAGATTTGTCAGCTTTAAACCAAAATACGTTCTTCTGTGTTTCAATCGGAAATAAGTTTTGTTGAATGCTATAAGACATTTTTATTTATGCAGAACTGGCTGCTACCGGTGACTTCGTACGCGTGGACTTAAAGTTTTATTACTAGAATTGCATAAAAATCACATCTATACTGTTATATAGCATTTATGAACAGATCATGCGCAAACCGTCTGCGAGAGATACAAAGCCTGAGTGACCGATATACCACTGTAAAGACTTTCTCACCCTGTAGGACCGTCTGCCGCTGTTTGGTTAGTTTTCAAGATTTCATGTCAGAGTATGATATGTATCACGAAAAGCGTATCCTGTATCCTTCCAAATGATTCATAGTATTTCCTTGTGAAATTTTAGTAAGATGGGCTCAACCGTTTATTCATCAATACGTAACAAACTGAAAGAGAAAGGGAGTTATTTTCGCATTTATAATATTAGTGTAGACTGTGATCACAACATTTTCGATAAATTTGTTATTTCGTAGTTTTTCGACTCCGTCATCAGTTAAGTAGGAGGTCGAGTAGTTTCTGGAACCTATCTGTATTTCTTTTAGTGCTTATAGAGGTATATCATTTCGCAATGCGACATCAATAATTGGAATTTCCCATTGAAGAATATCTGAACCGAGGTGAAATTCCCTACGGTTGTTCGCTACGTCTAATTCCTTCACGCGTCTAATTATTTTAAAAATAAACCAATTGTGGTCCATTTGAGATTGTATCGAGTGGTTATCTTGTAGCAAAGTGCATAACATGTACCACAAATTCACTATATTAAAAATACGTTCGTGATTCGAAGATTAAACGGGAGGATGTTATCAAGCTTAGTCAAGTGTGTCTTTTGAATGTATCCTTAGTAACGACACAAATAGTGTGAGGTCAGGTACTTTCTCCAGCACGTAAGGAGTCTAAATCGATAAAACCACACGAGGCGAGGAAAGTTAACGCGACTTATGTCAAGTGTGCGCAATTACGATAGTTAACTTAACACCTTATCGCGAAAATTCCGTCTATTTTCAAGAACGAGATAAAATATTTAATACAACAGGAAAATAACGACCTACGATCACGCAACAGGACAGCAGAAGCCGTGAGCAGTGTAAAGCAGACGTGAGTCGCGAACAGCAGCAGATGTTTAGCGACAGGGAACGTGGTATGACGGACGTCGAGTTTCAGATTATCATCCCTCCGATCTACGTGCTGTGGGTGATATTTGGACAGGTTCTGCCGCGGGTAGGAAGAGGAATATGGTTAAAAGTGAGGACGGAACGTCAGAAAGTGATTTCCGCGTTTTATCTGCTAATTGCGGTGGCCGTAATCGTGTGTGATACCTACTTAAGTTACGACTATAACAAAACGTTGCCTCCAACCGTTTCTTTCACATCATTTGTCGTTAAAAAAATAACGCATTTTAAATTAATGTGTTTCTACGGAAGAGATCTACTCAGTGGAACAGGGCGTTTTCAGCTGTTCGGAGGGGCGCTACGGGAGTTTGACATGAAGATGCCGAAGAGAGACGGTGGAAACGGTGTAAAAATTGGAATAATTATTTTCGTTGTCATGCTGGTATTTATGTTGGGAATACCTGGTCTCGGATTTTATCTGACTGAGTTCAGACATTTCGAGTTTAGACACTGGTCTCCGGAGCTCGTTTTCGCGTTCCTTTGCTTGAGAGTGTCCCAGAGCTCCCACGTCATAGCACTAGTACTGGAGGTGTGGGTAAGGTTTAGAACGCTGAATGAGCAGATACTGGATTCAGCGCCCTTCATGGTTTCGTCGTGCACTCAAGAAATCTTACTCGGAAGGTCGCGACAAGCCTGGACGTCGAGCGCTGTACAATTCCAGCGACTGAGCGAAGCCCACCTCTGCCTCTACGGAGCTGTCACTGCCTTGAAGGAACATTTCGAGCCCATCCTGGGAGTCGAACTGCTGTACCTGACGGTGGGAGTCGTCAACAGCTCCCACGAGGTGATGGTGCTGGCTCTGAAGTCAGACGCGGCGTCCGTCGGCTCCCTGTGGTTCTCGCTGTCGTGGGTCGCCTTCTACGTGACATCACTCACCGCCCTCTCGATGAGCTGCTCAGCGGTCGCCGAGCAGGCGGAGCGGACCGCCGAGCTGCTGCGCAGGTTGGCAGCCCTGCCTGCGGGCCCGTCCCCGCGCCCCGAGCTGTCGCGCTTCCTGCGGCAGGCGCAGCGCTGCAGCCCGTTGCGCCTCACCGCCGCCGGCTTCGTCACCGTCGACCGCCGCCTGCTACTGTCCGTATGCACGGTCGCCATAACCTACCTCGTCGTGCTCGGACAGCTATTTAATTAGAAAACGTTAACACAAATTAGGGAGATGATTTGGGTTTCCAAGTAATCTTCGAAATGTGACGGAATACTGCGCAGTTTTCTTCAGGGGGCGTTCATTAATCACGTGAGATGATATGGGAGGAGGGGAGGGTGGTTCCGCCAAAATCGCACCAGGCAGGGGGTTCCAGATTTGCAAACAAAACCTCACCTGAATAATAGATGCCATCTTAACACAGTAGGTTTCAAATGCTTTGTAACTTTTCTTCACGTCGTTCTTAGTGTAAGGCATGTCACAAGGGGATGAAAAATTTTGAAAGTGCTTCCTGATAACAATCCTGCAGTTTTAGATAAATAAAGCCTAACAACAACAAACCACAAATACTAACATTCCAGGAGAACTGTCACATACAGAAATCACTAACGGAAGGAAAACAAATAATAAACGAATACACAAACGTGACACACCCGACACTATACACAGTACAGAATATAAAATAGACGAAAAACATCGAGAGAGACGAAAAAAAAATATTAAACGAGGACACTCGAAAATATTAAAAAACTAATGACGAAGGTTTACATTTGAACAAAAAAAAACAACGCTCCAAACAAATGGAATACAGACTAAGAAACAAAGCAACATAACGACACACAGACAATACAGTGCAGTGTTGTGATACTCACTAGTGACGTAACTATCTGCAAATCGCTTCTCACAAAGAAAGCAAAAATCACTGCTACTGACAGTGGAGTACAACTAATGCAATAGACCGAAAAATGAGAACCCGCTGAAGATGCTTCTGCAAAAGAACTGAAACGCTTTCGGGAATTCAATAAATGTTCAAAAATTCAATTGCTTTGGCGTTATTTATGTATCAGTATTATCAGGAATTGAGGAAAATGATCCACAACGTCAAGATATTGAACCACCTCTCCATAGTAATATTCCGCTCTGCCCTTCATTTTATTCACTACTTCTTCCACAATGGGCAGTGAGAGGTAACCAGAACACACAATGATTGAAGATGATTCGCAGTGTGATGACGAACATTTCACCTCCGCCTTGCTTTACAATGTTTTCATCTCTGACCATCGTCTTTATATTACTTGTAAGTACTTAAACAAAAGCCCTCTAAAATAACGGTAATTTTCATTCTTATCAAAAAGTTACTGAGGAAAGCATAATTTTAAAATCAAATAGCGATTATTTATTTGTTTGACATACTCCCTGATTTCTTATGTTTCTTGTAAGTTTTCTTTGGGTTTTTATTAAAGTTTGCTGTTTCTTATATTCAATTTATTTATTTAGCGTATGATGTTACATAACACGATCATGCAGTACACAATTTTCTTTATAAAAAATAATTATAAGTATATATACATAATTGAGCGGACAATGCGCGCAGCTGGCCACTGAGACAGGATCACCAGCCATAACCACTACGACGTGACGTCGAGGCGCTCCAACCAGGCCACCGCCTCCGGTGTAGCCAAATACAAGTCTTCCAGACTACCAGGAAAGGCACGTAGTGGACAGTCCTGCACAATGTGAAACCTCACCGCAGTCACAGCACGGAGAATCTGCCCAGCCCCAGGTGTGCAGAGTTGAAGCAGTTCTTCCTGTACCACATCTAATACAAGGGGTGATCAAATGAAAAAGTACGAAACGACACGGTGGGTACAAATGTAGACTTTATTCAAAATATACGCCATGGGCCTGAGCACAAAGATCCCACTGATGAACAAGCCGCAGGATTCCTTGTTCCCAGAATTCCTGTGGCCGTGATGAGACCCAGTCCTTCACAGCGTCCTCGAGTACGTCGTCCGAGTTGAAGCGCTTCCCTTCCTTCAGTGGACCAAACACATGGAAATCGCAGGGCGACATGTCCGGACTGTAGGGCGGATGGTCCAAAGTCTCGCACTTGAACTTGGTCAGTTCCAGGTGTGTGACTCTGGAGACGTGTGGACGCGCGTTATCATGGAGCAGAACCACACCCTCCGTGAGCAGCCCCGGTCTTTTGTTCTCGATGGACCTGCGTAGGCGGCGGAGTGTCTCATAGTACACATCCCCCACCTGTACGCCATCCTGTCCTCATACGGACTGCCGCATCATTTGGACGCCACTTTTGATAAGAGCCTCTGCTCTCTACTGCGTATGCGGGCGCCCGCGCATGCTCCGATCCCAGTCAGAGACTCCAATCGCATCCCGAGATGTCTCGCTACGTTTTTCCCATGGCGGAATATGCAAATATTTAACTGTTACGTTTTTACGTCGTTTCGTACCTTTTCAATGGGGTACTTGACTAATTTTGGGAAAGTAGTCAGTATTGTAGCTGGACGTCTACTATAATCAAAAAAAATATTATTTCTTGAAATAACAAACGGAAAATAGCAAAATTTTGCATTTTTATGCGATGATTTGAATTTTGGCGCCAAAACGCTCCCAGCTGTCAGCTAGTCTCCTGTGACGTCAGTTGTTGGTTCGTGCCATTGTAAACATATAGGCGGTTTGCTCATTTCATTAATAAAATGAGTTCTACCGTTTACAAATGGTGTGTGGTGCCTCTGTGTGTTAACACAACCTTTAAAACACCAAACAAATTGTTTGTTTCCGTTCCACGCAACGATGAAGGGCGGAAAAAGTGGTTAAAGCTTGCACGACGCGATCCGGCTTATATGTCTACAACATCCACTATGTATTTTTGTGAAGACCACTTTGACGTAAGTTTGTGCTTAATATTTTATTATGTTTAGTAAGCTATGTACCTCAATATTTTGTGCTGTGAAAAACTTACATTATTACCGGTAAATAAATTACGACCCTGGAGGTTAAAATGCTGTTCGTTGTAAATGCATCATTTTTTTTTATTGATATAGTTGCCAAACGATATGGAAAACTATATGGAGTATCATATAATGGGATCAGTATCAAAAGTACTCATGAAACCAGGTTGTATTCCAACAAAATTTGAGTGTTAGCCAGATAGAAAAAAACGAACATTTGTTAGTACAGAGAGACTATATATGCTCAAAAAACAAAGAATTATGGCAATTGAAGAATCTCTTAGTCAACAAGAGGAAGCAAAATAGTAGAAAAACAAAGATTGGTACCAGAAGAAACTCCCAGTGGAAGTTCAGGTATGTCCTGACATAAATTTCAAACTTTTGTAGATTAATGTTTGTCCCATGTTTTTATCCTATGTGCATATGGAAGTATGTCATAATGCACAAACTCTTGTTTTTGAATGGGTGTGATGTACATAATTGTATTGCTCTGTATTCTCATTTTCCAACTGGTTTATTATATTTTCATTTAATGCCTCAACTGCAAGTGTTGTAGATTGAGACTATCATCAAAATTACATCTGCATCATACAAGCATTAAAGAAAACTTTGTGTTTATCTTTTTACCTTATCATCTGACTCTTCTTGGCATTAATATTTATCCCATATTGACCTAGCCAACTAGATATTGTATCCAGTTCACCATGCAAATGTTAAGTCTACTCCAGTTTTCTGTTACAAGAACATTATGTCTTCTGCAAACAATGTAACCTCTAAATGTAACTCACCAAATATTCATCAAATACCTATCATATTTTCCCTGTTTTGTACTATTAATTCCTTGTTTAATTGTTTGAGGGGTTTCCTAATGCCTTGCTATCTCTTAATACTGTTGTGATTTGGGTTTTCCATGGTTTCCCAAAATCACTCCAGGTGAATGCTGGGATGCATACTTCAAAACTCCATGGCTGGATTCAATCCCAGACCATTCCCACCTATAATGACCTCAACATCAAGGAGTTGTAAAGCCATAAGAAATATATATATATATTTTGTTTGATCTACCAACCTCTTTAGCCTTGTAATCTCCCTACTGTGCATGTTACTATACTTGATTTGACCTGTTCTTTCCTTATTTTATGAAATAAACATTTATTTATCCATTCGTATTATCTCCTTCAAACAGTTTGTATCTCCTCTCCACTGATGTGGTGATGTCCTTCCACTTATTAAATCATTCTTACAAATATACTCAATCCTGAATTATGTGCCTTTTTTTATAATTGTATGTATAATCAACTTCAGTTTTGGCCTATAGTTTATTAAATTCTCTTATGTCCATCAGAACTGTTTCATGATCACTTATTCCTTCTTTAACCTGGAACCTCATACATAGTCATCATAAGGCTTCATTAGAAAGATATCTAGCATGTTTCATCCCTTTGTGTTCTGCTCTAAGACTTGGGTAAAACCTTTTCCATCACTAAGATATTTGGGACATCTATGCTCCTTTTTGCAAGTCAACACAAGAAGGCAGTTGCAGACATGATGTGAAGAACATGTAAGAACAAATATGAATACTAATCAACCCCATTTCGCTAAACGCCTTTTCGATAGTCACTATCCATCTATATATATTAATTCAGTCATCCTGACTGGCATTTTTTAATAAAGTTTAGTGAGTAGTTTCCTGTTTTATGTAAAGTTCTCTCTCTGTTTTATTTGATACCTTACTTCTGTCAGCAACCCATCCCTTCACCAATTTAATATTTTTCATGTTAACCACCTTCCATTTTTTATATATAAAAAAAGCATCAATTAAAAAGTGCTAGAATTACATTTTGAAAGAAGTCAGAATTTATATTAATGAGGTTTCCCTGATATTGGTTCAGTTGTTTTAAATGATTATATCACATCTTCAAAACCTCTTATTGTTATTACTCTTCATATTTCGAACATGCTGTTATTTACATACATACCCTACCTATATTTCAGATCTGCATACTGTTGAAGGTGCAAAAACAACAGCTGACAAATCAGTCCAAGTACAAATAAGATGCCAGTTCCGAAGTAAAGGTGTTCAAACAGTCATTAATTTTGTACATAAGGTTATGCCACCCATCAAAACATCTGTTTCTACATCCCCATTAAAAATGGAACATTCAGAAACATGTGGATGCAGTCTAACAAAACCTTCGAAGGAAATATTAACTTTGGAACCACACTCTGACAGTGATACTTCTTCATATACACCATCTGTAACTCTTCCTGATACATCAGCAGCAATAAATTCTCTTCAATCAAAGGATGATTCTGACTGTAGTGTATTAATTGAAGAGGATCAGAAACAAGAGGCATCAGAAATACTTCAACATACACTGAAGAAAATCAGGCTGAATCCAAGATTCTACATCGGTGTTCCCAAGAGCTGTTATTATTTAATTGACTTAATTCAAAAACAAACTAAAATTCCCGAACATCATTTGCTCATGTGTTTAAAAAAAATTAGATTAGATAGTAAATTTTCAGAACTTGCAGATGATTTTTCCATTAGTTTATCATATGCAAGCAAGACATTTTTAAAAACCATACCTGTAATAGCCAGTGTAATGCATCCTTTTATAGCAGTCTTGGACAGTCAAATGACAAAACAAAATTTACCTATGTCTTTTAGGCATAAGTACCATAATGTTGCTTGCATTATTGACTGTTTAGAGATTGAGATACAAAAGCCTTCAAAGTCTTTGAATCAAGCTCTCACATGGTCAGATTATAAAAAAGCCAATACTATTAAGTATCTCATAGCTTGTACACCAAATGGTTTAGTGAATTATATTTCACCAGGTTATGGAGGAAGAATAACTGATACATGTTTAGTTGAATCTTGTGATTTTTTGCAGTCTTTAAGTACAGGTATGTGTGTCATGGCAGACGGGGTTTAAAAATGTAGAACAGTATTTAAATAAGGTAGGTGTACAGCTAGTACGGCCCCCAAGTGTTGGATTGGGAGACAGATTGACAAAAACTGAAGCAAGGCAAACTAAGCAAATTGCCAGTTTAAGAATTCATGTAGAAAGGGTGATTCGTCGTGTCAGAGAATTTCATATGTTGAAACAACATGCGTGTATAAATAGTAATTTTGTCAAAGTTCTTGATGAAGCTATGATCATAGCATGTGGATTAATTAATTTACAAGATTCCATTATTAAATAAAATAACAAAAATGTCACTTGTATTTAATTTTATTACCATACAATAAAACTTAACAAAATATAACTGTATTTTAGTTTTACAATAACTGGATGCTTTGATGTAATAAAGGATACACATTTGTTTTCCAAAATGTTACTAAAACATCTGTTAAATTAGAAACATACTCATCATCAAATGTGACACAGATGATTTCTACCTCTTTATTTTTATTATAATCACAGTCAGCTACACAAAATAAACACTTTTCCACTCCAATCAAATACATTTGTATCTGCATCTGAGCATAGTATTTTTTTGCAGGTTCACCATCTTTGATATAATGTTTATATGCCTTTGCACTGGTGGGACATTTAATTTCAATAATGCCACCTTGAAAGCTACCATCAGGTGACCATTGGGTACTTTTTACACAAAATTAGGCCACACTTATAAATTTTTTTGCCCAGTTTAGTTTCAACGGTTTTTCGCACAGCATCCTCCAAAGTTCTGCCATGTTTCATGGCTTGTGTATCAGGAATTTTTCCTCCCATAATTGCTGCTAATAGTGTTCCATCACTTGTTTTACATCTGCTGACTTCAAAAGCTCTAGATGCCGTGATGCGTCCATATCGTAACTCATACCAAAGGCAGTTTTTGTGCTGGTCTCTGGTCACTTCCTCAATTTTATTTATTAATGTGTCTGTTAAAGAAATCTTCTTCAGGAACATGTCACAACATTTCTCGTTGTGTTTCAACACAAGCTGGTGCATTGAAACAGATTCTATTTCTTCTGGAGTGTAACCCTGTTGATATTTAACTAATTCACAGTCTTTAAGATTTTTATTTTTCCCCTCTTCTAGGAATTTCACAAGGACTCCTGTATTTGATGGCAAACAAGGACTGCCTTTTGATATATCCTTTGCAGTCATATATTTTAAACTAGAGCCAACCTTTGACAATTTTGATTTCTGCCAATAACACTCCACAGAAGTACATGATGGTTCTTCGCTTCTACGATGCACCCACATAAGGAAGGCTACTGCATGCTTGCAGCCACCTTGTGAAGCAACACAGTCATGACATTGCACAGAGAGAAAACATCATCTTCTTCATCAACAACCAATGTTACTGCATACAGCTTTGCATGGACTTTATGTTCTGGGCAAATTTTACACTTAGCGGTACAGAATTTGCCATCACGTCTAAGCTGCACATAGCTTATGGCATCATCTCCGTAGGATGACCTTGAGGACCTAAAATTAAAATAAATAATCAAATCTCTAATGTTTCAACCATTTTAATTTCTGTCATCTTAATTCTAAAGCCAAGAAAGACTATTATAATCTTACTTTGCTTTGTAATTTAGTTATTAACTACCAGCAGTGGAACATGTGCTCTGGCAGCAATAAACATATTTACCTACTTAATAGTAATAGAGTTGTATCATCTACAAATGTAATTCTATTATCTGGCTTGAACATCCCATTTTATCTAATGGACACCAAAAAAAGAAGGGTTCACTGAAAAAGTGACATTACAAATCTAAAAATTTACCAGGTACCTTCTCTTTGCTGAATTTTTTTCTTTTTTAAAAAAGTACATGTACTAATAAATGTCTGAGTTGATTTTATTGTTCTAAACTTATGTTGCTAATTATTTAATAAACTATTTATGTTTACTAACTATCTGTGATGTTTTTGAAATCACTTAATGTTGTAAACCTGTGTTCCCTCGCTAAAGTGTTTGCAACATTTTGTTTACAGCTAAGTATACAAGACATTTATTTTATGTTTTCATGCACAAGCTTCTATGGCAGCACTATCATAACATTGGTGCCGCAATTTGATTATCAATTCTTATGTAACTCCACAAAACAAATCGAAAGTATAGTTCTTGAAACATCGAATGTCAAAAATATAGTTCCTTGTGCTTTTGGTCACGTTTTTCTTTTGGTCCAGGCCGTATTTCATCCTAATCATAACCGCTCGTAAGAAAAAACATTACTGTGCATATTCAGCCTGTAGTTCCTTGTAGAGTTGGTGAAATATTTTTTCCGGTCCAGGCCACATCTCGACCTGACTACCTTAATTTGGATACGATATCTCGATAACCACGCAAGATATATAAAAAAATTTCTTTAATTTTGATTTGTCTCTTCAAGTTACTGAAGAATTCATCATCGAATTTAGATTTGGAGTTCTTTTGGTTAGGCCGCATTTCGACCTAACCACCTCACTTTTAAGACAGTATATCTCGAGAACTAAGAGAGATGTCAAAAATGTAATTCCTTACTTTCGATTTGTCTCGTCACATTACTTAAGAATCAATCACCAAATTGCGGCGCTACGGTTATCGTGGAATCCCTGCTTTAACGAATATCGAAAAGTATTTCGACCTGAATAGGACGATAGTTTACGACTTTCTTAGAAAATATGATCAAAATAATTTTGTAGCTATACGTACAGAAACTTATATAACCTCTAATATAGAAAGAAAAAGCTTTATATTCACAACATTACTACCGAAAAAATAGCGTCGAACGAATGTGAACAGACTTTTAACTAACCCAGCGCGGCAAAAAACAGTTGTTGAAATCACTAAAGAATTTTTTAAAATAGTAATTACATCAACGATTAAATACTACACATGCTTCTGCGAAGCAATAGTCATATTAAACACATTTTAAAAGATATGAAATACTTGAAATTACTCAAAATGTAGACCTGCTAATTACAATTGCAAATTAGCAATCTGTATTAAGTAAAACGCTCCACTAACACACACGCTTATAAAATACCTTATATTCTAACGTTTTATCATAATATGGTATTATGTATAACGTAATAGATATACTTACTTGGACGTTTTGACATTCCGGAATTCTGCTGAGCAGAAATCGGTGTTTGATGCAAAAAACACTCCAGCATCATCACGTTCAATTCTGGGCAAATTAGAGCTATTTGCCTTAATAATACCAACTTCCATTGCGAGTATAAGAAGAACAATTGTTTTACAGCCAGCACTGAAACCTTAACCAACTTAAATAAGTGACGGAAAGATGGTCTACGCATGAGAATACACGGCAGCTAAACTGGCGCGACCCAACAACTGACGTCATGCGCTCCGATTGGTGTTTCGTGTCACGTGACTACAGCTGTCTTTTTGCATTTTTATTTTATTAAAAATAGTATGTTTTATCTCCTATCCAACAAATGAGTTGATTTTCGGTTATCTTACAACTTACTCTATCAGTGTAAATTAAAGTTTCATGGTTTCATAGTTAGTGTCAAGTACCCCATTCATCACCCCTTGTATGGTTTAGTTTGCACAAAACTGACCACGTAAGTAGAACCCTGGTAGTTTTGAGCAGGGGTTGGTAATATGCACTATGCCCTGTGGTGTTGATGCCCGTTCCGCCGTCCAGCTACCTGTAGGGCTGGAGGAGTTAGATGCTAGATTGACAGCAGTCTTCCAGGCAGGGCGACGCGATTTCAGCCGCGTTTTGGATTCCCCAGTATCTCCATGGATGGGAAGGGCCTCGTTGTTCAGAATTCTCGACCATAGTTTGATTATGACCTTTTGCCTTCTGATGTCAGGTGGTGGTATGTTGCTGAGCACCGGCAGCCACTGGATAGGTTTAGATAGAAGTGAGCCAGTTATAATGAGCATTGTATGGCGAAGCTGAACGTCCACCAACTGGGTGTGAGAGCTATTAAGCCATATGCTGGAGCAGTATTCAGCTGTGGAGTAAACCAAGGCTAGGGCTGTTCTTAATGTATTTGCATCAGCTCCCCATGAAGTTCCCTGCCAGCCGTTGAAGTAAGTGGTTCTGACTTTTAAGCTTGGCACCTGTATTATGAAGGTGCCTTTTGTAGGTTAGCGACCTGTCTAATGTCACACCCAGGTATTTTGGAGTACTGTTATACTTCAGCATCTGGTCTCTGAACAATATCCTTGGCTGGTAGTCCATTTGTTTGTTGGTAAGGTTGAATGCAGATATTTCTGTTTTCTGCGGATCAAATTGGAGGCGGCACCTTCGAAAGTAGGCATCCTTTCCCTGAAGGTCGTGACGGACTATTTCTTCGGCGTCTGCGAAGTTAGTTCTTTCCACTGTAAGACTGATGTAAGTAACAATTTTTTCAGAACGTGAATATTATGGGAGCCAGAACTCATCCCTGGAGTACGCTATCGATTTTGCGGGCGGCTTACATTCGGACGCCAGCCCGCCTCACCTGAGTGACCCAAAACACACTCTAATTACGCAGAGCCGCTAATTGGGTCTGCTGCCGCAGAGGGAGCCAGCTGTTAATTAGGACGCTACGCCCAAAGGCTTCGTTCCAGAATGTCCGTACCAGGACCCGCCCCAAGATTCCTAACTACAATCAATAATCCAATAAGGATTTCAGCGTGACTGGGACGGCCATTACTCAGACTAGTTCTAGCATGAGAAAGCAACCACACATACAGACTTGTAGAGCGGGATGAAGCTTCTTCAGCAATTTAGGAGTTGTCTGCAAACGCCTTGAAGCCTGCCAACCAATTCAGCTCAAAAGTAATCCTGTTTGCCCACACATTAGGCGTATACCCTTCATAAGACACTGATCTCTTCAAGCGCAAAGAATTTTACAGTAAATTAAATATTAGATACGCTTGTCACGTTTGATTTAGGTACTCCTATTACTTAATGCATTCCAGAAAAGTTAAAATCTGAATAATCAAAGCCAAAATATTAAGTACTCATCTCAAATACAGAGTGATCTGTGGCCATTTTTGAAATGATTTTAATTTATTGCTCCTTCCCCAGGTACGTGTTAGTCTTAAGCTATTTCGGCAGATTTTAATCTGGACCATTACCTCTAAAAATTTGAAACCATCATCCAGATTACTGTCGTAGTTTTTGTGTGATGTCATTTCAAACATTCAGACACTCGCCTCTTGCTTACAGATTTATAATACTACAGATAAGGTTATTGCAATATAATGTACGTGAGGCTGCAAAATAAATTTGTATTTAAGTGAAATTCGAAATGATTAATACTGATAAAAAAAAGGCTGATGAATCTTTCTTCGTAGAGAAGAAAGGTAGAGTATACACTGATCAGCCATAACATTATGGCCACCTACCTACTAGCCGGTATGTCCGCCTTTCGCACGGATAACAGCGGCGACGCGTCTTGGCATGGAAGCAATGAGGCCTTGGTAGGTCGCTGGAGGGAGTTGGCACCACATCTGCACACACAAGTCACCTAATTCCCATACGTTGCGGGGAGGGGGGCGATGAGCTCTGACGCCACGTTCAATCACATCCCAGATGTGTTCGATCGGGTTCAGATCTGGCGAGTTGGGGCGGAGGGGGGGGGGGGGAGCATATCAATTGTAACTCGCCACTGTGTTCCTGGAACCACTCCATCACACTCCTGGCCTTGTGACATGGCGCATTATCTTGATGAGAAATACCACTGTCATTGGGAAACATGATCGTCATGAAGCGGATTACGTGGTCTGCAACCAGTGTAAGATACTTATTGGCCGTCATGGTGCCTTGCACGAGCTCCACTGGACCCATGGATGCCCACGTGAATGTTCCCCAGAGCATAATTGAGCCGCCGCCAGCTTGTCTCCGTCCCGCAGTACAGGTGTCAAGAAGCTGTTCCCCTCCCATCGGCATGATGAAGAAGGTATCGGGATTCATCAGACCATGCAACGCTCTGCCACTGCGCCAACGTCCAGTGACGATGGTCACGTGCCCATTTCAGTCGTAGTTGCCGATGTCGTGGTGTTAACATTGGCTCGTGCCTGGGTCGTCGGCTGCGGAGGCCCATCGTTAGGAGTGTTCGGTGCACTGTGTGTAATGTCCTGTTTTACCAGTCTGCCCAGCCTACGACGTCCGACATTTGTAATGTGGTGGGTCCGCCCAACCACTCGACGTTTGGACGTTGTTTCACCTTGGTTTGGCAACTTGTTGAAGACAATCACCACAGCACTCCTCGGACACCCGACAAGTCGTGCAGTTTCCGAAATTCTCGTGCCCAGCCTCCGGGCCATCACAATTTGCCCTCGGACAAACTCAGATAGATCGCCCGCCTTCCCCATTCTAAACACGGATGGCACGCTCACTGATACTACATGCACCGTGCGTGTGTCTGACTAGCAGTCATTCCTCGTCAGGTGACACTGCTATCGCCTGGACGGGTTTATATTGATAGTAGGCAGGTAGTCGTAATGTTCTGGCTGATCTGTGTAAATTTCCATTTCAGATTGAAAGAAGTACCACTGATAAACAATTTGACGGGAGAACCCACTTTAGACGTCGCCTAATACATAACAGAAATGCATTAAGTACGAAATGAACGTGTTTTAGAAATAATCGGCTAGGAAAGAAGTTTGTGTGAAGAGTCTGACAGAAAGAAGAGACCGGATGGTAGTTCACATTCTGAAACATGCGGAATTCGTTAATTTGTTAGTGGAGGGAACAGTCAAAGGCAAGAACTGTAGAAGAAGACAGAGATTAGAATATATGAAGCAGATAATTGAGGACGTTGGTTGTAAAAGGTATGTTGAAATGAAGAGATAGGAAGGGATGGAGGTGTTTTTTCAGACCAGTCAAGGGACTGATGACAGCAAAACAATACAAAAAAATAAATGAAAATAAAAACAAAAATGATTGAACAAAAACGAGAAAGCAAAAAGTCAAAAAACACAGAAACAAAAAATAAAAAGAGCCAAAACCAAAAAAACATTATACAAAAAAACACTAAACAAAAAACACTAAACAAAAAACACTAAACAAAAAAACACTAAACAAAAAACATTAAACAAAAAAACAAATAAAACAACAGTTTTTTAGAGATTTATGATATACCAAGATAGTAAAAGCTGAGAAAAGCAATAAGACTTCTAGCTCAGACTGATCATCATAAAGTAATTGTCAGGTTAAACTCGTTACCGACTTGATAATCATCTAGGTGTTTTGAGAGGTGCTACTTGCTACTGTCGTCTCCCCACCTTGTTCTGCACGGACAGCTGCTTAGCTGGCCCCAGAGCACGGCAGTATGGCGCGAGGTGTTCCACTCCAGCCAGCATTCAATGCGCGCCCCCGTTTAGCCGAGTCCTCCACTACGGACTTTTTAACCTCATTAAAAGTTTTTTTTCGCCGTGGGTCGTGTGCGCGGGAGCATTCGCGCGTCACCAGTGGCCCTACGCACCCAGCCGCTACCGTACCCCACAACTGACACCATTTTCTTTGTGCTCCGTAATTAGGGCATGCTCTCCATTTCTGTTCGCGGGACGAAAATAAAAATAAAAATTAGATAGGACAAATAGAAGGGGAGGAAGAATATAGAGACTCACCGCAGGCTGTTAGGACGTGTTGCAGGGCTCGGTTGTTGGCCCTTTTACGCGCGCAGCCGACAGCAAAAAACGAGAGCAGTGGCGTTTCCCAGAACAAAGCCAGAGAGATCTGCAGAAGAGGAAAAAGGGGAAAGTAATTTGCGTGGCAGATGTTGGCTTCCTGAGACCGGCTGAGCCGAAAAACATTACCTTGGGGAAAGTCTACTACCCCTCCCTTCCCGCCCTTCGACCGGTTAGATTAAGGGCTTTGTATGGTATTGTCTCTTTTTGTTCCCTGTCGAATTAACCCTACCAGCTTTCCGTCAAATTTCCAGCTAACGTTACCACCGTTCTACAATCAAAAAATATGTAGCTCTACAAAGCAATCATTCGCTTCCTTCGAGACACCGAAATGAAGATTTGGAGCATCCAACAAGCTGCAAGAAGACAACAAAAAACATACATTAATGTAGAACGCTGGTTAAATGGTGTCAGACCAAAGGTCGAATAAAATAAAATAAAAAATTCACACTAAAGATCTGCCAACCAACTTTAAGGTGTAAAAAGCAGGAGCATGTAGGGGTCATAACTAGTGTTGAAACGAAAAAAAAATTTTTTTTCAGATTTGTGAAAAAAAACATGAAACAAAACTTAGCACCCTGTTTTTTCTTCTAAATATTTTTTCTTCTAAATTTGTTTTTTTTTTCCTTCAGAAAACAATATATTTGTAAAATACAGTTTTATTTACGGAGGTTACATTTTACATGTGTGTTTTAAATCTTACTTAATCATATAATGTCTTACATAATGATTCACAAATGTATCTATAACTATATAGGTAGCATAATTTTATTCATCCTCTATGTCAGTACCACATTCACTAGTATCAGCACTACCAACACTAGTGCGGGCGGAGTCGGAATTTTCTGTTTCTTCTTCTGTCTCCTCTAGATCCATAACTTCAGAAGTAGTTACATTTTATTTTACTGGTTGTATTGTACACAAAAGGTTTTGAGATTGCAATTTAAAATTGTAAGCAAACTACGCACTGTGCATAAAGACTGCGCCGATAGTTCCATATTACGGTCTTTTAAGTTTGAATTTAAATCTATTATCTTACAAAATAGGAGCTTTATTTCTTTTCAATCGTTTGTTTATGCCAACGGTTGCAAGGAAATGATTCATAATAACTGACAATTTTATGACTCAGTATCACTATACGCTGAGAGTTTAACAAGTATACGAATATAAGAAAAGCACAATAAGTAATAAAAAGAGGCAAAAAACCGTTGATAAATTTAAAATTCCTAATTTTTTTAAGAAAAGATCGGTAGGTCTACAGATAAATTTGTAGGGCTGGCAGCACTAGTTCAAATAGTGAGTATCAATCCAAACAACGGGGATTCCTTCTCCTGCAACCTAGCCTATTCGGGAAATCCCCGTTCGTAAAAGAATACTTCAGTCAATGTTGCCAATATTTTTGTAATTTTTTTTTCTACTGAACCAGAAAAATATAGCAGATTTAAAAATTAAGATAAGTATTTAGTATAAACTCTAAAACAGTCATATTAAACGATGAATGCCTTAAACATATGAAATTTAGTAGTTATGAAAAAAAACATGTCCCAGAAAAAAACAATGGTTTCTTTTTCACAGTTTTTTTTCATTTTTTTTTCATTTCAGAAAAAATAGAAAAAAATTTTTTTTTTACAACACTAGACATACCTGACACGGATATGTGAATAATATACATATGTTCGTTTGGGCCAACTAGGACCACGTTTAGCTTTAATTTCCTGTGGATGAGTACGGTTGCTAGCCCCAAAGGGGACCTACAGTTTAACGTGGAATCTGAACCACGGAAGCGTTCTGGCGCACTTCACATTACACAGCAAGCTGTGCCAAAGGTGAAGGTCGTGTTAAGGGCTTTAATATCTGCCAAGGAGGAGCGTGCAAAAACCACGTAGCTCCATTTTGGTCTCCTGCGAACCCCCCCCCCTCCCCCCCATGTAGCCGTACGTGGGTTATGCCTCTATCCCCCCCCCCCCCCCACGTAGCAAGTAGCTTTTTTCCCTTTTGATTCCAGAACACATTTGGTACTGTTTTCTCCTATCAGACTATTGTAAGTTACGTACTGACATAATTAACCGAGGGAAATAAATATTCACATGCTGTTGTGTGTTTTGTTCCTCATTTTAACTGTAAAAAATGTTATGAAAGGAAAGCTACGTGGCCTGGCTCAGAAAACCCACCCCTCTTTCCCTCACAACGTTCAGCGCAGCCTTCTAGCCACCCCCCCCACCCCCCTCCTGGACCGGCCACGTAGTTTGTGCACGCTCCCCAAGACAGGGATTCGAAGAATTTCGAATATTCGCTAATAAATGTTGTCGTTGAAGGAGAAAGTTCTTCTAATCTAGATGTTACATCGGGGGTACCTCAAGGAAGTGTAATAGGACCACTTCTTTTCTCAATTCTTATAAACGATCTTGGAGACAAAGTGAAAAGCCTTTTTAGATTGTTTTCTGATGATGCGGTTATTTATAGGGAAGTAAGGAATTTGGCCGATTGCTTACAAATTCAGCGTGATCTGGATGCTATATTGGCTTGGTGTGCTGAGTGGCAACTTACGCTAAATTGTAAAAAGTGCAAGACAATGAGCATAACTAACAAAAAGAATCCAATTGTTCAGGAATATAAGTTCAACAATACAGTTATTGATATGGTCGATTCTATGAAATATTTGGGAGTAACAGTACAAAGGAACATGAAATGGGACGTACACATTAATTCGTTAGTAGGTAGAGCAAATTCTAGGCTGCGATTCATAGGTCGAATATTGAAAAATTGTAATTAACAAACAAAGGAGATAGCATACAAATCTCTTGTGCGTCCACATTTGGATTATTGTTGTGCCATTTGGGATCCGTTTCGTAAGGGGTTGATCGAAAGTATAGAGAAAGTACAGAGAAGAGACGCTCGATTCGTGACCGCTTGCTACAGTCCTTATCAAAGCGTCACAGAACTGATTAGTAGATTAGGTTGGGAGTCTCTGGTAGATAGACGACACACGTTTCGTTTAAACTTATTAGAAAACATGCGTACTCCCACTTTCACTTTTGAGTGTAGTGAAATACTTCTTCCACCAACCTATTTGAGTCGAAAGGACAGGAAAGTTAAAATTAGAGAAATAAGGTGCCGGACTGATTCTTATATGAATTCTTTTTTCCCTCGTACCATTAGGGATTGGAATGCACAGCAAAGAGAATAGCTTTGGTGCTGAGCACCCTCTGCCACCCACAATTTTGTGAATTGCAGAGTATATATGTACATGTAGATGTAGATGTAAATTCGGACGAAACTTCCGTCGTCTGTCTGTCAATCAATCCCAGCCCAATCTATGTATCACTTCCGTGACGCTTTCGTAAGGACTATAACTAGCAGTCACCAATCGATCGGCTCTCCTTTGTGCTATTTGTACTAACAGGTAAATCAATACCATGCGATATGCATCCAAAATTACACAACAGTAATCCAAATGCGGACGCACCAGAGTTTTATAAGATACTAGCTGATACCCGCGACTTCGTACGCGTGGATTAAGAATTTATTTTTTTTTTGCCTGAATTGAATACAGAAAGTTGTTGGTAACGAAGGATTGGTCCCAAACAACACCGAGTCGGCATAATATGACAGGAAAGCTATCATTATATCACTCTACCATCAAACCTCTCTCTTGAAGAGAATCCATTTCCAACATATTTCTGTCACCATTCGATAAGGTCTCAAATTTTCGTGACTACAACTTTTAATCATACTGGAAAAAATGTCCTGTGCCCTTTATACAGATTTTCTTGTCAAATTCTATCAATATCGATATAGCCATTTAATCGTCAAAACATAACAAAAGGACAGAGACTTACTTCCGTATTTAAGGTATTATTACTGCAGATCACACCCACACACTAACTGCGAACAACCCCTGAGGGTTCATTATAACGTAAAAAAGTGTATACCTACAACATTGCAAGACTACCTATGATTTGCCTCGCATTGCATCCCTAACATTGTGATATCTACAGTTTAATATTCAATCCGAATAATCTACGGCCCAGGCGTGACTCTTACGATCAAAATTTTTTTTTTAAATCTTAGCCTCTACGGAGATTTGAATCGGAGACCACGACCCAAACATTTGTAAGCAAGCACTTTAACCACTGAGCTGCCTGACCGCTACACGGAAAAACGGTACAGAGACGTTCATATCCAAATCGTCTGTCTATCGCCGTTTAGTAGTATTTCGAAATTATGAGACAATATGTATTATTTATAAAGATAATTTTTCAACCAAATGTAGACAGTATTTTTCTCCTTATTTCAAACGATAAGTGTGCAAAGTTTCATTGAGATCGGTTTAAAACTGTGGATTTGTATGAAGAACAAACAAACAAACATACATACATTCATCTTTATATATATAGATTTCCCCTGTATGAGCATAGCAGTTGTTTAAAATACGAATTATGAATCCTAACCAAGGATTAGCTTTACCCAAAGCTCCCATTTTATGTTGTTTTGTACTATTGCGCGCCAATACTTCACGTTTCACAGAATCAGCCGTGTCAACAACTGAACTGTTAACTTCGTGAGCAAACGGGGTCTTTTTGTCACTCATTTGCATTGCCTTGCAACTTTTTGCAGTTTAGAGTAAGCTGCCAATTACAGCACCATTCCAAAACAATATCCAGATCGCACTGAATTTCTAAGCAATCGTCAGAGCACCTCACTTCCCTGTAGATAAACTGCATCATCAGCAAACAATCGGGACGTGCTGTTAACGTTGTCACCGGGATCGTTTATAAAAATTAGGAAAAGAAGTGGTCCTATTACACATCCTTGAGGAACGGCCGGAGTAACAATCACTGCAGATTAACAGAACAAGCCAGGCCAACAACACAGGCGGCTCTGAACTGACAATGAGTTGCGCTATAAACGCCTGGCGGCAGAAACGCGTATCTCACAAGCTCCGCCAATGCAATGCTATTCCGGTTCAGATTTACCGTATTAAATGCAAACAGAGTACAGGTAGTTTCGTTTGTCCACTCGTGTCTAAAAGAAACATAAAATAATAGTAAAAAATTACACAAGAAATATACACGGAAAAAAGTGGGTTTGGCTCACAGAAGTTTCACTTCTTGCGCATCTATATACTGATTTTTAAATTTTTTGCAGGTAAATTGCAACTTGCGCAAGCTTTACAGGCAAATGACCCCCCCCCCCTTTCCCCATGCGTATTGAATTTCTTGCTCCGCGTTAGCGTCAATAAAAAGATATCCATGGATTCCTGTAGCAGTTGACTTTTCTTTTTATCTAGACCAGGGGTGGCCAACCCGCAGCCCGCCTAGAATATTTTTCTGGCCCCCGAGATTCATCACACTTTTATAAAATGTATTTATTTTATAATGGCCAAAGTAGTGAAAAACCAATGTATTATAAATACATTATTTGTGCATCCATATATTCAAAATTTATTGCATTTATATTTTTATATATCATTTTTAATGTTAAATATTTCTTTAAAATGTGCATTTAGTATCATTATTATTATATAATCTATGTTTCCATATAAGAATAAATAAACACTCATTACGTTTCAATTTTCACGCCAAAAAAAATGTCAATGGTGGGTCTAAATATAATATGGGGATTTTTGTTTTTTGTTTTTTTGCTGTCGTCAGTCTTTCGACTGGTTTGATGCAATCCTCCATCCCTTCCTATCCTGTGCTAACCTCTTCATCTCTACATACCCCTTACAGCCCAAGTCCTCAATTAACTGCTTCATATATTCTAATCTCTGTCTTCCTCTACAGTTCTTACCTTCGACTGTTGCCTCCACTAACAAATTAACCAATCCAGCATGTCTCAAAATATGACCTACCAGCCTGTCTCTTCTTCCTGTAAGCTTCTTCCATAAACTTCTTTCCTCACCCATCATTTCCAAAACTCGTTCATTTCTTACTTTGTCTGTCCACTTAATTTTCAGCATTCTTCTGTAGCACCACGTTTCAAAAGCTTCAATTTTCCTTCTTTCCGGTAAAGTCCATACCGGAACTTTAGGAATACCGCAAAGAAGGAAAATTGAAGCTTTTGATATGTGGCGCTACAGAAGAATGGGATATATAATTTTATTTGCGGCCCGCAGAGTTATGATGCATTTACAAAAAGGCCCACAAGATGATTTGGGTTGGTAACCCGTGATCTACACACAATAGCAATTTTTTGTTTACTTTAGTAAGATCTTAAGTTATGAACAATATTTTTATCTCTGCAATCCTCCTCCGAAACATGTAGGTATTTTCTAATAATTTCTCCTGTGTTCCAAAATAAAAGTTAAAAACAATATTTGTTGTTTCACTTTCTATCTGCCTAAATAAAAACATACTACGAGACATGATTTGCGTTTGCAGCTCCGACTACTATTCTTAACCTATTTCCTATTTGGGAATTTAACGCTCTGGCCTCGCATGCGGGAGGACGGGTGGTTCGAATCCCCGGCCGGGCATCCAGATTTGGGTTTTCCGTGGTTTTCCCAAATCACTCCAGGCGAATGCTGGGATGCTTCCATCAAAAAGGCCATGGACGAATTCCTTCCCGTTCCTTGTCCCCAGTCCCATCCCGCCTCTAATGACCTCGACGTCGACGAGGCGTAAAGCCATAAGTAAAAAAAGATGGGAAATATTTCCTGTGTAATTTTTTTATTATTATTTCTTGACCTTTGGTTTCAAACCATTTAACATTATTATTTTCCTGTAACCTGTTGTAACTTGATTTCGGTGGCTTGGAGGAAGAGGATGATTGCTTTATAGAGCTGTACATTTTTGGATTGCATAGTGGTAGTAACTTTCGCTGTGAATTCGACATACAGCTGTTCTCGGCGCCTGTAGAATCGCCTGCTCTGTAGCTGATACCGCGAGCAGGAGAGCATGATGTGATTGAGTTTGCACATCACTTGGTCGGACTTGCATGTCGGTGATTCTATTATGTGGAGGCGACATAAGTGGTGTGGGTAGCAACCGTGTCCTAGTCTCATCCTAGTAATGATTGCTATGTGTCTTCTAGCTCTCTGTAAACCACGGTGTCTTCGGTATTGTTGGTTGCATTGCTGCATAGCGTTTTCCACTTTTGCCCTCAGCCAATTTTTACTTTAAATACTTTCGGTGTTTTCTTTAAATTATTCATCAACACCCCTGGCTACTTATTCCAATCCCTCTCACACTTTCCTTTTAAACAAAATTTTCCCACACCCTTATGCCTGAAATCAAGTGCGAGCTTGTGGTCACGGTCAACCTTTGAGTCATAAAATGGTAGTAAATAAGGTAAAAACTATTGGAGTGGATGAGAAAGTGATTTTCTAGGTAGAAGAATTTTAAAAAGGAAGAAAACAGAAAGTTAGGGTATGAAAAGTAGTATCAAAAGTAGTGGAAGTAAAAATAGGGGTGCCGCAGGGTGGCGTATTGGGACCATTGCTATTCATTATTCTAATGAATAATTGTGTTGAATGTTTACCGTCTGAAATTAGATTGTTTGCAGATGACATAATGCTGTATAAAAGAATCAAACCGATAGAGCATTGTAAACAGTTGCAGGATGATCTGGACAGGATATCTAGTTTGGTTGGTAAACATGGGATGAAGATAAATGCAAAGAAGAGTCAGCTTATTAGATACACAAATAAAAAACAAAAGGTTAATTATGAATATAAGGTGGGGAAAGAATTGCTTGCTAAAGACTTGAAATGTAAATATCTTGGCATTAAATTTGATAACAAGGTTAACTGGGCAGGACACATTGGACAGGTGGTACGAAAATGTTTCAAAATTCTGCACTTGTTGGAGAGAGTGATGAGGGGATGCACGAGAGAAGTATCTTTCCATGCCTCATCACCAGTATAGGCTTTGTACACTCCCATGACTCTCTTCACCCTCCTTCTATCCTCCAATGAATCCCACTCCAGCTCCTTTATCATATTAGTTACCGATTGTGTTCTGCAGTAATTTCCAAAGACAAATCTGGCAGCCCTCCTCTGCACCCTCTCCAACTCCTGTATTTGATACCCGAAATCTGGGTCCCATCGTACACCACCATATTCAAGCAATGGTCTGACCAGAGTTTTGTAACCCAGTTCCCTTACTTCTCTAGTTCATCCCCTCATCACTCTCTCCAACAGTTGAAGGATTTTGAAACCTTTCCCTCCTACCTGTCCAATGTGTCCTGCCCAGTTAAGTCTGCCATCAAAAGTTATGCCGAAGTATTTACATTTCGAGTCTTCAATAAGTAGCTCATTTCCCAATTTGTAATCATATTCAACCTTTAGCTTTTTATCTGTGTACCTAATAAGCTGTCTATTCTTTGCATTTATCTTCATCCCATGTTGACTCACCCAGGTAGTCATCCTATCTAGATCACCCCGCAGCTGTTTACAGTCTTTATTGTATTGATCCTTTTTTATATAACATTATGTCATCTGCAAACAATCTAACCTCTGACAGGAAACCATTAACACAATCATTTACCAGAATAATGAACAGCAAAGGTCCCAACACACTACCCTGTGGTACACCCATGTTCACTCCAGGGCCGGTTTTAAACTTTTTTTTAAGTATAGGCCGTTCATTTTGTGCCGCCCTTTTCTCCTTCATATTTATACTAATCACTGATTTGTATTACCTTTATTAGGTAACAAACGATAGATTAAGAGTGACTTCATTACTTGAAAGTATTCAGATTTAGTCATAAAACAGAAACAAGAAAAATGAATGTTTATTATGAAACAAGAAAATAAAAAATGTAATACATAATTATAGTTTTGGGAACTGCACCCCTTTCGGAACCTGCCAGAAACTGGTACTAACCTGTTGAAATTTACATCAGTCGCTTCGTCAACATGTCCTCTTCACGTTTTGCGATCATACATTGCGGAAAAGTCGCCAGGAATTTAATTAAAAACACCTAAATATGAAAGGCTGAGCAACTGCTAAATGCTTTCAGCACTGCTAAAATAACAAAAATTATCGGTACAGGGATCATTTCAACCTAAACAGTTTCGTTTTTTCATAAAATCGTGGTTAGGTTGAAATACAGCCTGGACCAAGTGATAAAAAATTACGAAATTTTGGCTATGCGGCATCAGACACGCAAAGGCGTATTTGTTTACAATGGAAGCAATCGATTATCTCTGGTTGCTCGTTGCTATGTAAGATGGCAGGTTCCGAAAGTGGTGCAGTTCCCATAGTTTTCTACGGGATTTTTGATCGGCGAAGAGCCAAAGAGTTTAGTTTTTCTTGAGATAATGAAGACCTCTGGTAATTCTCCACTCGTTTTAAGCAGGAAAAACTCCTTTCTCCAGAACAATTTGTGGCTTGAGTGCAAAGTTCTATGCGGAGAGCTACATTCTAGTTCCTACCTGTTTTATGGACTTCGCGTACACTTTTTCTTAAATAGAGATGCCTAAGGAATGCGTTAATCACATTTTCATCGAGAAATAACTTTTTTCTACTGGCCGTACTTTTTATAGCGCCCTTCGGGTAAATGTTACACAGAGATTGCTTCCTCAAAAATCTGGAGAGATCAAGTAACGAATTTGACTGAGGTTTCTCTGCAATCTTATTACATGAAACGTACGCTCTGATTTCTAAACTATTATTGTTAAACGATTATAATTATATTACTTTCAATCCGAATACCGGTTTCGGCATAGTTCAATGCTTGTTCCTTAAAAATTTCAAAGAATTTTATTCATTATTACTGAGAAATGACGAGTTAGGTTTCAAAAAATCATTGACTTTCAACATCCAGATACTCAATTAATGAAATCTTAGATCATACTTAACTATTTTATTATATAAATCATGAAATGTAAGTCTGTCAGCAGAAACTTACATTCAGGAAACTAATGAAGAGTTAAATTAATAATTTAGCTAATTGTTCGCTGTCACCACTTACCTAAATGGAAATTGATAATAAATGTATTTTTTTTTTCCCTATTAATTGTACCGAGTTTGGCACTTCACCACTACCACTTAAATGAAAATTTATAGTAGACGTTTTTCTATTATGTTTATAATCACACACAAATTTGACGGCTTACTAAGGCGGGCACCCTAGGAAATGTGCCGCCCCTAAAACGCTGCCGCCCCTAGGCTGGAGCCTATACAGCCTAATGGGAAATCCAGCACTGACGTCACTCCTACTTCTTTTGACTTTTTATGCCTTCCTAGTGACTAGTATCTGGATGCCTGCAAAGTGCCCTTTGTTAATGCTCTGTCTCGCCAGCTGGTAGACGATTTCATTATGTAGTATTCCTATACGACCTATGATGCAGAGAAAGTGTACTTGTATTCCGTCTTAATGTGCTTCTGACACTAGTCTAATAATTCTAATAATTCTTTTGTTAAACTCAATCTCTGGAATTTTGTTCAGGCCTGTGAGTGTTTACGCAGACAGTACTGATTCATCACATTGTTGACATTACCTGGGTTCTACCTGAGATAAACGGAGCCCCTTATAGGCAGTTCAAAGTACCGCCTTCAGTGTGTATTGTGGCGAGCAATGACACCTCTGTAGTGAACACAATGGCCGCCCACACGCGACCTTCGTCTGGCAGATAGGCGGGGAGTTTTAACATCGCGGTGTTACTGACCTCTGCGGCCAGTGTCGAAGTTCATTCGATAACTCGATCGATTGCGAAACTGACGTCAAAACTTCGAATACCGATAGTGCTGACGTCTTTTCTGGGGAACACAACTTCCGGAAGCGTTCAGCCTGCTGTCAATTAGGTACTGCAGAGGTTGTGGTCACTCCACCTCCATCACAGGACCGAATATCAAAAGAATATTCAGAGCTCTACCTCCGCAAAAGAAAACGTTATTAACCGTAAAGGAAATAGCGTAAAAAAACTCTAGCACGTCCTCAAACGGAGCATTTAATTTGATTTAACCTAATTCAACTGCAATCCAGCTTTCGGTGTTTTCGGTAATTTATTTAAATCGCCTAAGAAAGAAACTAGTGCCAACTGGCATAGTATTTGATAACGAGCTTAATGGGGCAGGACAATATCAGGTTCTTCGGTGGTTTAATTAATCCAGTAATTAATTAAATAGTCCACCATAAGACTCAGGTTAAAATTTTTGTTTATTTTTCAAAACAACAATTCAGCGATATTTTTCATATGCATAGATACAATCCAGAGATACTACTGACGCAGTTGCAAAGAGAATCTGTATAAACTGACTGTAAACTAACTATAAAACTAACTCTGTCCTTCTGCTGATTTCTTTATATAGGCTCTATCGAAATTTCTGGAATTCTTCAATGACTTCCGCGAGATATTTCTCGAACATTAACAATTACTCAAACAATTAAACATATTAAAAACAATCAGAAATAGTACTTAATTATTTAACATTATTACAAAATAGTCAGAAATGGAAATTAAAGGTATTTAAACACAAAATTATTTACAGAAATCATTTTAAACTGTAGAAAATTGTCCCATAGACATCGTAACTTGCATTAATACTTGGAATTACACACATTCAAGCAATTCTCTTGTACAATTCTGTTCTTAAACATATAAAATGGCCTTTAAATAATTTCTTTTCATAAAATAAAGTCTATATACACTGATTTACAAGAAATTGCAAGACAAACATACCAGATCATATTCAAACAAACTTTAGCTCACTACAAATACTTCATTAAATACAATTCTATTTAAAGTTCAGGTATGAGGGCTGTTACAGCACATAGGACAGGTGGTAGGAAAAGGTTTCAAAATTCAGCTCTTGTTGGAGAGAGTGATGAGGGGACGCACGAGAGAAGTGAGGGAATTGGGTTACAAACCTTTGGTCAGACCATTGCTCTGCACCTTCCTTGTATGGTTCTATGGTAATTTCGAAAGACAAAATCTGGCAGCACTCCTCTGCACCCCCTCCAACTCCTGTATTTGACACCCAAAAGGTGGGTCCAACACTACACCACCATATTCCAGCAGTGGTCTGACCAACGTTTTGTAACCCAATTCCCTTACTTCTTCTCTAGTGCATCCCCTCGTCACTAGGGTTCGGATCGTTATAACCTACAAAATATAAAAATATGCCTGCAAAAATGAGCTTAAAAATGGGTAAATACAAGTATGACCTAAAAGAGACAAAATATGACCAAACATTTAAATTCACTATACATTAAAACATGCTGAATTATACGTGCTTTATTTTATGTAGTAGTGTCACCTTTATGTTGCCAGGTTAGGTTGCTTCCGTGCACCATTGGCATTTTTTTTTTTTTTTTTTTCGAAAATTATTTTGATGTTTCTGTAGAAGAATAAATTGCTAGATTTTTTCTCTTAAAAATGTGAATTTATTATAAGTTTGTTTTAGATTAGTGTGAATACCATTGATTATGCTTGTTTGATGCCAGCATTGCGGTATGTAGCAACATGCGTCTTCAAGTTCTCGAAGAGGAATTTTGTCCTGTTGTCACTTAAAACTGTCTTGTAATGTGAGAAGCTTCGTTCGACATCGCAAGATGTCACTGGAGCGATATTAAACAGGGTCAAATCACTGGAATTTAATGTTGGGTCATCTTCAGTCAAAACAGATTTAATTTAATTTAATTGCATTGGAGCACACGCTCTGGTGGCAATTTCCCTACACACCCATCTTCCCCTTATCCTTCACTCACCTACATCTGCCCTCTACAAATTTTAACTTTAAATTCTTTTAACGTTTTCGGTAAATTATTCATCATTCCCCTTGGTAACTCATTCCAATCCCTGACACCCTTACCTAAAAAAAGAGAATCTTCCCACACCCTTGTGCCTGAAATCGAGTGCCAGCTTGTGGTCATGGTCATCTTTTCCCTTCCATGAACTACTTTTCATACCTATTGCAATATCTTTCCACGCCTCATCGCCAGCATACGTCCTGCACACTCCCATTACCCTCCTCATCCTCCTCCTGTCTTGCAATGAATCCCATTCCAGCTCCTTTATCATATCTGTCACTGATTGCATTCTGTAATAATTTCCAGAAACAAATCTAGCATCCCTTCTTTGCACCCTCTCCAACTGCTGTATTTGATACGTAAAATGAGGGTCCCATACTACACTACCATATTCGAGCAATGGTCTGACCAAAGTTTTGTAACCCAAATCGAATTGCTTTATATTCTGAATGCCCTCTCAACACTTTATCGAGTTTGTTCTTTAGCGAAGTAGCCACACTGTTCACCTATCTCGGTTTCCACACTTTTTAACGGCTGCTCCATTGTCAATATTAAAAGGCGGATGGAACTTTGACGTTTAGAGAGTGACACTAATGTACAACTTTAATTCTCGACTGGTCAATTCTGACCGATTCAGCGACACTTAGTTTTGTTTTTTCCTCCAATGTGTAATAGAAGTACATTTCTGTGAATAATCAATTTCTTCTGAATTCCCGGTGCTATTAAAAAATTACCAAATTTTCTCCTCAAAATATGACCATGTGACCATAAATATTATCGTAACATGACCAAGACTAGGAAAATGGCCTGAATACGCTTTTATTTGCTATATAAAATATATTTAAAAATATGACATGTCATAAAAATCAAACCCTAGTGATGAGTAGGGTTCCGATCTTTATGACCAAAAAAATAGAGAAATATGCAGGCAAATATGACCTTCAAAATGAGTAAATATTATCTAAAAATGACAAAATATGACCAAACATACAAATTTACTATACATCAAAATATGCTCAATTATACATCGTTTATTTTATCTACTAGTGTCGCTTTCATGCATAGAGCATAATTTGTTTATATGCTCTCACTGCACCATTTGGAAATTAAATTTTAAATCGTTTTGTCAAAGTCACTTTAATTTCAGATAATTTACAGAGCAGAACACTTTCATCTGTACTAAAACTATCCTCTCTAAATTTCCTTACGTAACTTCGCGATTTCAGAGAATTTTACTTTCGGCATGACGGTAGGTCTACTCACTGATCCTCTGCAGATTTAACGATGACTGAGGATATTTCATTGAGATATTGATTGACGCGGCTCGACACAGGCATGCTGCTGAGATTAAAAGGCGGGCGCAACATTAACGACTAGAGAGTGACAATAACGTATAACTTTAATTCTTGACTGGTGAATTCTGACCACAGTGAAAATTAGTTTTGTTTTTCTCCGCCACCTGTATAGCAGAAGTACATTTCTCTGATTAATTATCTTAATTTCTTCTGATCTGTATCTTGTGAATTCCCGGTATTATTAAAAAAAAAAAAAACTACCCGATTTTTCCTCGAAATATGACCATTTGAACATAAATATTATTCACGAAATCTGATGAAAAGTATGAAAATGGTGTGAATATGCATTTATGTTCTATATAAAATTCATTCAAATACAATCAGGAACGTTGAACCGGTGTTTAATTCAGCGTTTCAGTTCAAAAAGAAGGCAGGAAAAAAACATGATTTGTCCTAAAGAACGAACCCTCCTTATCACTGTTTCCAACGGGTGAAGGATTTTAAATCGTACCTGTCCGTTATTTTACCGAGTACCGTGTGAGTATAAAGTCTGGCGAGTGTTTCACAACTTATGCGATCAGCTGTGTGGTGTGTTTAACGAGCGCAGCAGGTAACCTTGGAACCAATTGCGTAACGCGGGCAGTGAGTGGCTCCGATACACGATCGGGAGTCCCGTCAGTCGGGCTGCAGCGACGGAGCAGGGAGCATTCCCGCGGGAACTAGCGACTGGTGGAGACGTCTGGTGGCGACCAATCAGAGCGGGAAGGAAGTCGGTGCCACTGAACAGCAGGAGGTGAGTACGACCACCTGTTGCTTCTGGCACCGCGCGATCCAACACACAAACAAGCTCCGTCCAAGTCGCGTCTAGCCACACCGTAACCGCAGATCATTCTCAACATTTCTATTTAACTGGAAGTTGCGGACCAGTCGCCGCAATTTCTGATAGTACTGATAAACAAATATTTCCAAAGCAATTGAATGATTGTTTCTTCATTTGTTTTCCGAATGCGTTTCACTTCCGTTGATAGAAGCATCTTCAGCGGTAACTGCTGTTAATTGTCTATACAAATTATAATGTGGTCGTAACTTCAGTGTACGAAATGTAACAACATAAAAAGTTGTTACAACGTAATTTCTTACAGTGTACATAGAAGATTTAAGGGGACACAGTCGCGAACGACCTCCCATAAGAAAACAATCTTAAAACAAGCAAACTTCAGGTACATTTTCTGAAGAAATTAATATAGATACAGGCCTGAAACTTTCGCAAGTATACAGATAAAACATCATCTGCAAATCACATAAAGATTTGTTAATATATTTTATATAGTTTATGAGTAATGATTTTTTGTTCTAAAAGACAAAAAAAATATAACTTTTTATAAATACCTTGGACTTTGTTACTTTGTTCTTGTTGTTATTACAGGTTCCATTTTTTATCTTATTAATCATCATTTTATTTACAAGAGATGCTGAAAGTCTGATGTCTTTATCAGTCTTAGTTTTTGAGAAAAGTGTGCCAAAAGATCAAAAAATGTAGTTTTGAGAAAAATCTGTACTAAAAGTTTTACATAGGAGAAACTAATGTAGATTACAATACATACACACTATTACCACGCATCACAAAAAAATTAATAACTCCGAATCTAATCGTCAAATTTGCATGAAACAAACGGCATTTTGTAGCTAAATAATTGGAGCATTGAACAAGTCTAAAAATAAAAAATTGATTTTATTTTTGGATCCTGTTCGCGATTGTGTCCCCTTAATTTAAGAATAAACCTTGCATGTTTTGCCATTTATTTCCGTTTTGTTTGTTCTTCTTGCAGTTCCTCTTGTACCAATATCAAGTTTTCTCCGTGTGTAGGACATAATTGAACAAAGTTTAATACAAAAGATCAGATTTCTACGCTTTCGCATCACAAAGCAAGCTGCTCCAAAAGTGAAGGTCGGGTTATGGGTCTATGTTAATCCCTGCCGAAACAGAGATTCGATCCGGGGACCTTTCGACCTTCAGGCAGACGCCTTAACCACTGCGCCACCAGTCCACTCCATGACCCTGTGCAAAGGCCGGAATATTGTGGGTTTTTTTTTGTTTTTTGTTTATTTGTGTAGTGTCTTGTTGTCTCCGGAACCGTCCATCCTTCAAGTTTATAATTAATAATCCTATTTGTAAGACATGTGCTATACAATCCAGTACTCAATATACATTTTTTTTTTTTTTACTTATGGCTATACGTCTCGTCGACGTCGAGGTCATTAGAGGCGGGATGGGACAGGGAACGGGAAGGAATTCGGCCATGGTCCTTTTTGAAGGAAGCATTCGCCTGGAGTGATTTGGGGAAACCATGGAAAACCCAAATCTGGATACCCGGACGGGGATTCGAACCGCCGTCCTCCCGAATGCGAGGCCAGAGCGTTAACCGCTCACTCACCATGCTCGGTTACAGTTTTGTATTTAATATGCATCACTGATTGCTGGTTTTGTATTCCTCCTATGACACTGGTTCCTTAATGATTCGTCATCCAAAAATCAGCTAACCGAACACCCTCTACCCGGCCCAAACTGTTCATTATGATCGTTGCTCCACTGTGTACTAGATTAGTATCGCAAGGGAGTCGTTAATAGAATAGAGAATAGACAACAGGTTCTCCTGCTGCGACCACTTGCACAGCCTTCACGAACGCGTAGCAGAATTGATTGGGCTGGGAGTCATTGGCCGACAGACGACGCAATTTCTGCTTGACGTTTATCACCGCCACGCTAACATCTTCTTTCATTTGCAAACACTGTAAAATACTTCTGCAAAAACAATGTAACGGATTCGTCGCCTGTTACATCCACGAAGCGTTCCATTCGCACCTTTGAGATGTTTTTATTTTATTTCTGTTGGCCTCTAACGACATCGACGTAGACGAACCGTGGTGCCGTGTCGGTTAATCCTCAACTTGCTGGTTCCGTGAAGGGTTGTGAACTTTTCACAGTGTTTTTAAAATTGCTTCTGTGGTCCGCGTCAATATTTACTTCTGAAAGATACTCGTCCTTCAATGTGTGTGTTTCTGAGAGCCATTAAATTGTTATTAACTACAGGTTTCTTCACCCATCATTAGCGACAACAGCGTCGAAATTTAAGAATTTCAAAGTCGAAAGTTGTAAGGTGACAAGGCTCATTACATTATTTCTTTTTTTTTTTTGATGAATATGTTTGTTAAAATTAAATATTATTCTTGCTTTGTTGATACAAATGTGTTAAAGTTGTGTGTAAAATAGAAGATACGTCAATATTTGAGTGCCGGAATATCTATGAACAGTGGCCGTGTAAGACAAAGAATATCTTTGGACAATAATTTTGTAAATAAATCCGTCGAAAACAATTGGTTTGGTGGATTTTGTTTTTTATTTGATTCCCCAGACGCGTTTCGCCCTTGTGGTGTAGGGCATCCTCAGTGGCTGTAAAGTGTTTTTACATGTGTTGTTACAATAATTATGCACAATAAAACTCTTAATAAATATGTATATACATATGTACACACTGTACTCGCAGATATAGTGGTATTCCTTTACATGTCGGTCTGGAACAGCTCTTCACACACTTTCACATAACTGTTCATTACAGTTTTCTTTAAACTATTGTTACACTAGTTGTTTTTTTTTTTCTGTTGCACAGAGAGATAATTTAATAGAAGGTACAACACAGAAACAATAACAACGGAAACTAAGTTGGCACTACTGTAAATATCTGGTAGAATCAAAACAAACCGTATGTAACACACATGTGTAAATAAACAGAAAAGATTAATATTAAGAACAAGTGCAACAGAAAAAAACAACTAGTGTAACAATAGTTTAAAGAAAACTGTAATGAACAGTTATGTGAAAGCGTGTGAAGTGCTGTTCCAGCCCGACATGTAAAGGAATACCATTATATCTGCGAGTACAGTGTGTACATATGTATATACATATTTATTAAGAGTTTTATTGTGCATTATTATTGTAACAACACATGTAAAAACACTTTACAGCCACTGAAGATGCCCTACACCACAAGGGCGAAACGCGTCTGGGGAATTAAATAAAAAACAAAATTCACCGAAACAGTTGATTTCGACGGATTTATGTACAAAATTATTGTTCAACAACTGCGGGAAGATGGCCTATCACCATATTAATCTTTGGACAAGATGGCGAGAGGGTGTGCTAGAATGTAGCTACAGAGAGTATGTGGTGGTATAAAACGGAACTTAGAAGTCTGTTATTATGTAGTGTAAAGAAGTGTATTCTATTCCAAGTGTTTGATAATAAAATTGCTTTCGAGTGTTCTTAGATGATCCTGTTGCAATAGGTATATTATTCTGTTCCGAGCTGGGAAACAATGTGATGAGCCGACTTCTATAGCTAGTATTTCTGCTTGACGGCGGGCATATTATACATCAAGAAGAGCTGTAGTAAAGTGCTCATACCAGCAAAAATAAAGCAGGTAAATTACAAAGTGGAAACTACTACAAATTCCTGTCCTGCTGACAGCGCTGGTCAATTAATAGTTTTACGGCGTGTTCGGCTGATTTGCGTAAGCTATTGTTTGAAACAGAAAGACAGTAAGCACTAACCTCAACTCGCATGCGCCACTGGTCAAATTCCTTCCCACTGGTAACGCTCTGGCCTTACATTCGGGAGGACACTGGTTCCAATCCCCCATCCGGTCACGTAGATTTTGGTTTTCCATCGTTTCCTCAAATCACAACAGGCGATTTCTGGGATGATTCCTTCAAAAGGCCATGGCCGAATTCCGCCCTGTCCTTTCTCGCCTCTAATGACCCTGACATCGACTAGGTGTAAAGTATTAAGCAAAAGACAAAATACGTTTTTCCTGCGTGCATTGGATTTCAGTGTCGTTTGGTAAATCTCATTCATGAAGGTACAGGGTGTCCAGAAAAGGACTCCCTGATATCAAAATTAAATATCTCGAAAACAAAGATCGATAGAGGAATGCAGTAAACGGTATGTTTATTGTGACAGCTGTAAGAAGTGTATACAGCAGTGTGAAATAATAGTTACAAAAGCTGCTAACAGATGGCGCTGTAATCACCATACGTAATGTCTAAATAGTGATCCGAAGCTCAGGGCGATCAGTTGAAACGTGCCAATGGTGAACATTTTGAAAACATTGTGATTTGATTGTTTGCAAAGATTGTTTTCATATGATTATTTCACTTATGTATGCTGATATGAGCGTACAGCGCCATCTGTTAGCAGCTTTTGTAACTATTATTTCACACCGCTGTATACACTTCTTACAGCTGTCACAATAAACATACCGTTTACTGCATTCCTCTATCGATCTTTGTTTTCGAGATATTTAATTTTGAAATCAGGGAGTCCTTTTCTGGACACCCTGTATATTGTGCACTTTATTTGGTGTAGCAAATTGATTTGAACTTTGTTTTCTTCATTATCTAGCTGATTTTGAATTATGTTTTGATAACTACTATTTATCAAAGTATTCCTGTGATATATATTCCTTCTGATCTGACGGATTTGAATGGAGGAGTCTATACAGTGATATTGTCCTGAGTGAGAAGTCACCGAAAGGTATGAAAAAAAATGTTGAAGGAAGATTTTGGACTAAATTTAAACCAAAACAAGACAAAAGTGAGGGAATGTATGACAAATGATAGAAATAATAGTACATTAAATATAAAAATAATATACGTCGCAACAGGAGAAGTTAGTGAATGTTGTTACTTGGGAAGTAAAATTACAACTGATAGCCGAAGCTGGAATGATGTTGAAAGCAAAATAGAAATTCTTGAAAAAGAGGAATCTTTAATTTCAAATATTGATCTCTGAATAAGAAAGAACAATCTAAAAATGTAACACTTTATAGCGCTGAAGCATGGAGTTTAGGAACACCAGAAAGAAGGAAAAATGAAGCATTTGAAATATGGTGCTACAGAGAAATGCTGAAAATTAAGTGGACAGACAAAGTAAGAAACGAACGAGTTTGTGGAAGAAGCTTACAGAAAGAAGAGACAGGCTGGTAGGTCATATTTTGAGACATGCTGGATTGGTTAGTGGAGGGAACGGTCGAAGTAAGAACTGTAGAGGAAGACAGAGATTAGAATATATGAAGCAGATAATTGAGGACGTGGGTTGTAAGGGGTATGTAGAGATGAAGAGGTTAGCACAGGATAGGAAGGGATGGAGGATTACATCAAATTACTATTGCATCAATCCAATCAAAAGACTGCAATGACAGACGGAACAATATATGTATCCCTGACACAAGAATCTGGAACAACGATAACTTTTACGTATACAGAAGAAGAAAAAAGTACTGGTTTACTTGAAAAGAGGAGAGCGGAATTTCGGGGAAATATTGTGAGTTGTGAAATATACTGTACAGTATATCACTTGCTAACCCGTATCAACGAAGTAAGAATACTAGAAAACAATGCTTTGTAGTTCAGAGATCAACCGCAATTCACCAGAAGTATTCGTTTCTGCTACGTCAAAAACAACATTGTCTGTGTGGTTCCACTAAGAAATAATCTTAGGTCTGTATAAAATTTGTTACTTTTCACAGTCAACGAGTTGCAAAATTACACTTAGTTTTGGTTACTGCTGCTGCGAACGTTTCAGTCTCACATCATAATGAAAGGAATAAGTCCTGAGGAAGGAACCCACGTTATTACCGAAACGTTGCCAGCACCAGTAGTAACAAACGAAACTCACGAATCAAGTGAAACTGCACAAAGTTGGGTCTTAAAATGTTTTGTTGCTGCGATCCCGAAATTGAGCGCGGGCATGCTGTTATGTCATAGGCATATCTCCCAGAGGTCAAGACCCATGGAGCTTTGCTATCGACGCCGTGATATGTAGGTCGCAATAACACCGAACTCTCCAATACACCCGCCTCGTCCTACCGTCATAGCTCGGGGGAGAGTGGACTATTTATAACCACTTGTTAGCGGTGCTACCAACCAATACGGGTCAGTGACTTATGAAGGACAGAGCTGAAGACTTGTAAAATACACAAATTCTAATGTAAGATTTCACTTAATTCGTGAGTTTCGTTTGTTACTGGTGCTGGCAACGTTTCGGTAACAACGTCGGTTCCATCCTCAGGACCTATTCCTTTCATTAACTTGATGTAGCGCTGATGTGGAGACCGAAACGTTCACAGCAACAGTAACGAAAATTTAATCTTTTCCTAAAAAAAACTTATATCTGCTGAAAAACTTGACAGTGCAGTGAAAATAAGTAACAGTCGGAGCATGATCTGCTGTGCGAGATCCAATCTGAAATCACTACTGGGGGGAGTGCGTATATAAACCAACGTAAATGGAAAACTGAAAACCGCTGAAGATGCTTCTGTGAAAGTACTGAAACGCGTTCGATGAAAACAAAGAAATTAACCAAACAATCGATAGCGTTGGCAGTACTAATTTATCTTGAATTATTATCTGCAAATCAGGTAAAAGCTCTGCCACTTCCAATGATTAATACGCAAATTGCTACGTTTTGTTACCAAGGACAATGGCGATACTGGCCACCCGTTCACACAGTTGGTCAGTGTGAAACATGAGATGGGGAGGGTAGCACTGAAATCCTTGTTAAGCCTGGCGTGTCCAATCTATTTTTTTTTTTTTTTTTTAAGAAATTATGACCTGAAAGCCTGTGTTGTCACCTGCTGCGAAACATGAATCTTTGTTTGTGATGTGTATATTTTTTGTTTGACAAATGTTTAGTTTATGAGGCGGAGTTGGGGCCCATCCCAGCCTTCCCCTAGATGGTTGCGGAAAAACCGCCTAAAAACCAAATGCAGACTTCCTAAATACGGTTTTGCATTGTTTGCAGAAATCGCAACAGGTGAATGCGGCAACAGTTTCCACAAAAAGCGATAGCTGAATTCCTTCCCATTCTTTCTTCAAATTGTCCTTCTGACTTTAAGTTAAAATGTAATTTGTTTTATCATTAAACGAGGAATTTAAGGTTCTTAGGCGTTTTCGCAGCCATCTAGGAGAAGGCTGGGATGGGCCCCAACTCCGCCTCATAAACTAAACATTTGTCAAACAAAAAATATACACATCACAAACAAAGATTCACGTCTCGCAGCAGGCTTTCAGTTCATAATTTCTTTAGATATATATGTATATTACGAGCCAGGCTTAACAAGGATCTCAGTGCTACCCTCCCCATCTCATGTTTCACACTGACCAACTATGTGAACGGGTGGCCAGTATCGGCGTTGTCCTTGGTAACAAAACCTAGCAATTTGCGTATTAATAACTGGAAGTGGCAGACCTTTTACCTGATTTGCAGATAATAATTCTATTCTTAGACAAATTATCACTGCCAATGCTTTCTTTTTTGTTTTTTTTTTTTTTTGTTCATTTATTTGTTTTCATCGAACGCGTTTCAGCACTTTCACAAAAGCATCTTCAGCGGTTTTCAGTTTTCCATTTACGTTAGTTTATATAAGCACTCCCGCCATCAGTGATTTCAGATCGGATCTCGTACAGCAGATCATGCTCTGATTGTTACCAACTTATTGCACAATTTTCACGACACTACACTGTCAAGTTTTTCAGCAGATATAGTTTTGTTTAGGAAAAAAATCAATTTTCGTTACTGTTGCTGCGAACGTTTCGGTCTCCACATCAGCGCTACATCAAGTTAATGAAAGGAATAGGTTCTGAGGAAGGAACGGACATTGTTACCGAAACGTTGCCAGCACCAGTAACAAACGAAACTCACAAATTAAGTGAAATCTTACATTAGAATTTATGTTTTTTTTTATTTTCTTCAATATTGCTCCAACGTTAGTGGTTACGTATTTATAGTGGTGGGTGAGCGGTAACGATCTGACCTTGTACTGGGGAGGACGCAGGTTTGAATCCCCGTCCGGGCAAACAGGTTTCAGTTTTCTGTGATTTCCCGAAATCACCCCAGCCAAATACGGGGCTGGCCCCTTCAAAAGGCCATGAATGAATTCCTTCCCATTCCTCCATGAGGGGATCATACTCTACCAGCTCTAATAACTTCGATGTCAACCAGCCATAAACTTCCAATCACAATGAACAACAGAAGCAGTGCCTCCTGCCAACCTCTGGGACGGTGATAAAAAGATAAGTTCCTTAGTGTAGATTCATTCTTGGCTATGACATGTTTAAATATCATCTGTCCTGTCGAATATATAACGATAACCTAAAAAAAATTAGCACCGGAAATAATTTTGGTCGATAACCAGAGGCGTATTTATCAGTGTCTATTCGCTCAAGAAGTAAAACTTTATCACCATAACAACGGTCCGAGAATATAATAAAACCGTCTACATCCAACTAATGTAAATAAACAGAAATCAACTGATAAACAAAAAAGTAACTAAAAATACTGGTGCATGTACCACTGTGTAAACGTTTCGTTAAGGAGCGTCAATAAACTACGTAGCTCGGCCTAGGGGGTCGAGGGTTTGGTGGAAAGCTAGTCTAGGCTGAATTAAAAAAAAAAAAAAAACTGGAATTTATTCAGGGTACAAAAACATACATTCCTGTACCAGATATCATCGGAGTGGAAACAACTGCCAAGTATATTACCTGTTAACAGAACACTTAAAGGATTATGCAGCGCAGGACCCAAAGCATGCTGCAGAAGACGTGATCTTGCCTCACGCAGGGTCGAACTTGAAGTCCACTGTGCCCTTCTGGAAGACTGAGGGCGAAGTTGTCGCGAAGATCGTATAGAATGCAGTCCGAGACAAAAGACACCTTCATCCGCTGGTCGGCTCTTGTTTCTCTCCCTCTTCCGATGTCTTGGCGAATCCGCAAACTGTAGCCCTTTTCTTGTCATTGATTGGACGAGAACCTGAAAATATATTAGCGTCATTCATTTATGGATAGAATTATTTTTTTCAGTATTTAATTATGTAACCAGGTGTGTCGACTCTGAGGTTTTTATTTTATTTCTTTTTTATTGTCTTTTACTTTAGCCGGTGTTCTTTCTGTCTTTGAGTATCTCATCCAGAGAGCCTCCGAATTTTATTTTATATCTCGCAGTTTTCTTTAGACTCCATTGTTTTATTTTGAGCATTGACAGGTATTCTTCCAAATTCTGGGATATCTTCTGTGAGGTGGAGGGAGGGGGAATAGCGTAGCTTTTCATTCCTATGATTCGTCACTTTTAAAATAAGGTACAGAACACACAACAGCATGTGTACATTTATTTCCGTCATTTAATTATCTCCGTATGTAAGATTACGAAAGTATGACAAGAGAAAACAGTTCAAAATGTCCTCTGGAATCAATAGAGAAAAAAGCTAAGTGCCACGCGATAAAGGAGGGCGGGGGGGGGGGGAGAGGCAAAAGCCACGTCAGGCTACATGGGGGTTGACAGGAGGCTAAAATGGAACTACGTGGTAGCTAGCTTTTGAACACGCCAAAAATGAAGTTTTGAACGTAGATTTCTGGATCATAGTTTAAATAATTTTTAAAGCTCAAATAAATATTTTTAAACCCTTAAGTAGCTCATTCACTCTGCCGTAAAGACTATTGCTAGTAGCCACAGTATTTCTACTATTTCTGCATGAAAATGAAAGTTTCTATCGCATGTCCATATATACATTGAATGTATCGCGATATAAAAGATTTCAAATTTCTTTCTGACTGTAACGGCGATCAGAGAATATAAGGAAACTATCTACATTGAACACATATAAATAAACAAAAAGTAAATCAAAATAATGGTGCATGTGTCTGTGTGTTATAGTGGCGACTGTAAATACACCGTGAGACGTCGTTACGTGATTTTCATCGAGTGTTAAAGCGAATTTTTGGTACAGTTTAGGTATACTGATGAAACGAATATATTAACAATTACAGATACGTGCAAACAAAACGTAACGCGAAATATCTCAGAACGATGTAGTCAATGTTCACAGTTAAGTGATAGCGGGCACTATCGCAGCTACTTGCATCAAGTATCGTTAAGTGTGCATGTGCAGAACGTTAAGTGCGCATGTGCAGAACGTTAAGTGTGCATGTGCAGAACGTTAATTGTACATGCGCAGAGCGTTAAGTGTGCATGTGCAGAACGTTAATTGTACATGCGCAGAACGTTAAGTGTGCATGTGCAGAACGTTAAGTGTGCATGTGCAGAACGTTAAGTGCGCATGTGCAGAACGTTAAGTGTGCATGTGCAGAACGTTAATTGTACATGCGCAGAACGTTAAGTGCGCATGTGCAGAACGTTAAGTATGCATGTGCAGAACGTTAAGTGCGCATGTGCAGAACGTTAAGTGTGCATGTGCAGAACGTTAAGTGCACATGTGCAGAACGTTAAGTGTGCATGCGCAGAACGTTAAGTGTGCATGTGCAGAACGTTAAGTGCGCATGTGCAGAACGTTAAGTGTGCATGTGCAGAACGTTAATTGTACATGCGCAGAACGTTAAGTGCGCATGTGCAGAACGTTAAGTGCGCATGTGCAGAACGTTAATTGTACATGCGCAGAACGTTAAGTGCGCATGTGCAGAACGTTAAGTATGCATGTGCAGAACGTTAAGTGCGCATGTGCAGAACGTTAAGTGTGCATGTGCAAAACGTTAAGTGTGCATGTGCAGAACGTTAAGTGCGCATTTGCAGAACGTTAAGTGTGCATGTGCAGAACGTTAAGTGCGCATGTGCAGAACGTTAAGTGCGCATGTGTAGAACGTTAATTGTACATGTGCAGAACGTTAAGTGCGCATGTGCAGAACGTTAAGTGTGCATGTGCAGAACGTTAAGTGTGCATGTGCAAAACGTTAAGTGTGCATGTGCAGAACGTTAAGTGCGCCTGCGCAGAACGTTAATTGTGCATGCGCAGAACGTTACGTGCGCCTGCGCACAGCGTTAAGTACACATGGGCAGAACCTTAAGCGCGCATGCTCGGAACGTTAAATGAGCATGCGCAGAATGATATGAGCGCATGGGCAGAATATGCACATAAATCGTAACTATTTTCGTAAGTATTTTTCCCCACAGTGGTCAAAGAAGTTTCACTTAAAAAACTCGTTTTGGATATGTCAGCTGGGAAATGTGGCGTTCGAACCATACCGAATCAGTTTGACGACTTAGGAGTCCACTGAGCTAACAGACCATATGTGTGTTTTGACTGGCGCCCGCAGCTGTTTACAATGGGCTATTGTCTCGGCTTATCTCACAGCAGCTGCACATACACACATACATTCCACTGCCTCACAACTGGATGTTCCGGTCGACAATTCGACGAGTGGTACTAAGGAATAAAGTATGCACATTTATTAACAGTTTCCTTTCATTACCTGTGGCGCAAATCTACACTAATATTAAAATTGGAAAGTAACTCTGTCTCCCTGTCTGTTTTTTATGTTCTCTCGATTAAACGGCTAAGCCTGTCTTGATGAAATTTGGCAAGGAAATACTATGTATCATTATGAAGGACATATGATACTTATTTTGGAAAAGATAACACATTTTGTTGTGAAATTTTGAAAAGCAACGGAACGGTGACAGACAGACGGATAGCGTGTGTAGTCTGTGTAATGTTATATCGGTCACTCAGGCTTTGCTTGTCTCGCAGTCAGGTCGAGTATGATGTGTTCATAAATTTTATGCACAGACACAATTTATTATATAGATGTAGATTTTATACAATTCTTACCATAAAATTCTAAATACACTTGTACGAAGACGCGGGTAACAGCTAGTTACCTTATACAAACAAACTCAGCTTGAATATCGTTCACCACTACCTGTAGCCCGACCGTTAACATATGCAACTCTCTCTTAAACCAATCGGGTCACACATGATACGACAAAAAAAAAAAAAAAAAAGAATTTTTCTAATAATACCATGCCTTATTTTTTCTGCTAGGACGATGAGATGTAGGTTGTTCTAAACTGCGTCAAAACTCTATCTGCAGTTTTTCCCCAGGAATAGCTTTCAATCCAAAATAGATTATAATTTACTATCAGGGGGTAGGGGTTTGGGAGAGTCTATATTAGCCTCTTCCAACCAGATGTCAACCTCTCTTTCATGTGGTGCACCCTGTTTGCACGGACGAGGCTCTGGCGACTGAAAGATTCCCGGTATAAGGAGTCACCCACTTCTTACATAAAATTTCACACTTTTTGGAGTCGTCATTTTGAAAACTTGCACTTACTTGATTTTATTCTGGGTTCGCGCTGCGGTTTCTTTTCCCTGATAATGCCTGCGTTTCGGCTCGAACCTGTGGCCTTCGTCAGGGTTGTTTCTAGTTATGTATCCTTGATGTTACACTGTTTATATTCACCGGCAGAGATGATGTTGTTTTTACGCCAAACAGTAGTCTATTCGCTGTTCGAAAGTGGTTTGCACATTGTGTAGCGGTCTGGCAGTTATTGCAATTTCCACATTTAGCTCAAACCATATCCTCCGGCTTTGTTGAAGTGGTTAGGATTTTTGTAAATTTCCACAGATTCCATAATTTTACTTTCTAAAAAATCCTTTGGTTTCGCAACGATTGTAGCTTCCTCCTACAGAATTGTATGTTCTCCTTCTATGTGATGTTCCGCCATTGCCGATTTAGTGGTTTGTAGCAGTCTCGCGTGACGATAATGTTCTTTCGCTCTAACCGAGACCGTTCTGTATGTCCAACCAGTGTACACTCGACCACCATCACAGGGAGTCTTCTACACACCGCTCCATTGTAACGGAGCTCTGCTGAATAGGTTTGACGTTGATTTTGGCCAGTAGACTTCTCTACATTACAAGATAAAAAGGGGTAAATAGATGACAAAGGGAATTGCCACCGGACGTATGCTTAATCGCTATTAAATTAATAATAATAATAAATTTCACTTGGTTTTCCCAAAAACAACCTCCACATACTACACCTCGCTTTTGCGTATGATTTGGCGGTACTAGCAGCAGATGAAGAGACTGCCGTCAAACAGCTTGAGACACTCAAAGAATGTGCAGAAAACATAGGGCTACAAATCTCATTCAAGAAAACTGAATTCATAGGCTCAAAGACACATATAGCAAGTTTGAAAACGAAATACCGTAAAATCAACAGGGTCGCATAATTGAAATATGTAGGAGAATTCATCGAACCGACAGGCCTTGAAAAAATCTCGCACCAAAATCGCCCCCAGAAAGCAAAAAAAAGCGTTAGAGTTAGTCCAAAACCTCTACAACAAAAAAAATCCATGTCAAGGCAGACCAAAATTCGGCACTACAACACAGTCATAAAACCAACAGTCCTATGCAAGTGAAACGTTAGCACTTAACAGAAAACATGACCATGAAGAAATAAAAATAGTAGAGAGAAAAATCATTAGAAAAATTCTAGGAGCAAGACTCACTAAAGATGGTTACAGACTACAATCAATCAACACAACGCAAAACTTTTCAAACATCGAAATAGACTGCAAGAAAAGACGAATAAAATTCTTTGGTTACCTTAAGAGGTTACCAAAAAGTCGATTGACACAAAAAGATAACGGGTTATGTAACCTGACTTAAAAATTCAACACCTTGGCTGAATGAAATTCGAAAGGATCTCAAAAACGGAAGAGACATTTTTGAAACAGACACCTTCAGACACAAAGTAGACAAATGGAATGTTATAACTGAGAAACCAAAACAAAAACAATACGGACCAAAGTGGTCGGAAGGACGCAAACAAGCTTTCTCGGAAAGAACGAAAGCCTGTTGGAAAAACAAGAAGAACCCAAAGAAAACTTGATTGGGTCTTCCATTTGTTAGGAGAATTCGCCACTACCACTACTACTAATAATAAACTTGAGTATGAAGGAAGGGCTAATGCAAAGCCCACACATAATTCTTATTACTCGCTTCTGGGCACTGAATACTCTCTCTATGAGCTGAATCACGCGTCAAGAATTTCGTGTCAGCATGTTTCATACACGCAGGCGTATCTCGCATTTAGCGTAATTAAGTTGCAAGTTGTCGATAGTCGTTTCGCATTGTAAGGAAACATAGTTCCTTACATTTTTTTTTATTATTATTATTTCAGTTTCATTGTTTTATGTTTGTATATTTAAAGGTAAGATTTTTTTTTTTGTGTGTGTGTTTAATTTATTTCATTTTGTAAAAGGAAAAGATACGTTAATAGTTACTATGCAAGAGCAAAGATGTGTGTGTTACAAGAAAATCTTTGGCGGAGGTAAAAAAAATGGCAGGAGGAAGATCTTGGACGTAAATAACAGATGAGAAGCAGAGATAAAATTGATGGCGGGCGAAGGCATGAATTGGTTTCGTCGCTCGAATAGTAATCGACATAATAAGAGAGAATATTGAGTTTTAATGATTTGTTGAATGTGTAATTTGTGAAGCAAATGATGAGTGAAATATATAGAAAAGTGAAATGAAGTTTTTTCTTAGTTTATTGTATGTTGTTTGAATCATACAGACCAATTAAGTAGCAGAAACTGCAAGATTCCATGGATTCTGTGGTGAGTAATATCCACCCGAGGCAAATCAAGGAATCATAATAAAGGTCGGTTTCTTACAGCATGGCGACCGTACAATCTGCGATAAAATAATAACAAAACACACTCGACTGCTTATCTAGGAATTTAATGGACTTGTACCTTTAAATCTGTTCGTTGGCTGAAGATCGTATCTTAGTCAATCACTGGAAAATCTTGTATACAAAACGATTAAAAATTGCGTATCATTGAACAAAGTGCAAATGACGTAACAAGGCAGAACTATTCCATTTTACTGAAGGCAATTGATTTGATGTTCTCTTCATTCCGCTACCTGCAATTAGTACCATGCGATTGTGCCTAGCGCCAGCTATGAGGAAGTGAGAGAATAGTTAACGCTCCGGACCGGCATTTTGGAGAGCACTGGTTCGAATCCCCGCCTGGCCACCCTGATCTCGGTTTTCCATGGTTTCCCCAAATCACCCCAGGCGAATGCCGGGATGTTTCCTTCAGAAGGCCATGCCGAATTCCTTCCCGTTTCAGGTCCCCAATTCTCTTCCGGCTATAATGGCTTCGACGTCGACGTGCTGTAAAAGGCGGATGGGAAAAACTTTTGGAATAAATAGGAAACTATCAGTATGAATCAACAAACCGACATTAGCGTCATCTTTAGACCTTTTATATATATATATTATTATCATTATTTTTTTTAGCTCTACTATCGTTCAAGAATTTCAAACCTTATGTGATATTTCCGTTGACCCCTCTCCCCCCTGATGAGGTTTCATAAGATTTCGCCGCACCCCCCACCCCAATATCATCTCACGTAATTAATTGATGCCCCCTAACACAACTGAGGAAAATGAAACGCAGATGATACCGGCTGAATGGCTACAAATCCGAATACCATTTTTCTTTTTTTTAAAAAAAATGCGTTTTCTTCTCAACTGGCTCGCCCGATGGTTGCCGACTGAAGTTACGAGGCTGTGTAAACACCGCGTTGAGGGAAACATGTTTTGCGCCGTCTGTGTGTGGACGGTATTAAGCAACATGACGGTGGCCGGCTTGTCGCGTGTGACGTCATATTAGCACCTGTTCTGAGTGCCGAATGTGTTAGCGAGTGCTGTCGTCCTAACACCTCGTAACAACACACTCTGCTGACACGCATTCGGCGGCTGACTGACGCTCCCAAGTCAGCCAGTCAGCGGGGCTGCAAACACAACGTGAGCGTCCTAGAGGTGGTCGCCGCCTGCTAAAATCTAGGCGGCGACGTGACTATTACAAATATAGGTTTCATCACAGTGCGTCCATTAATCACGTGAGGTGAAATAGGGAGGGGGGGGGGTCCCACGAAATCTCAGTAAGGGGAATACGGGGGTCGATGCAAATGTTACTTGATGTTTTGAAATTGTTGAAAGGACAGATGACTCCTGAAGTTAAATCGATTGTATACAAGTCACTAGTGCGTCCTCACTTAGAATATTGTTGTTCTGTATGGGGACCCCATCAGAAGGGGTTAATGGAGGCATTAGAGAAGGTCCAAAGAAGAGCCGCCCGATTCGTGACAGATATATATAGTTGGAGGGAAAGCGTAAGTGCGATGTTGAAGGAGTTAGGTTGGGAAGACCTGGAACACCGAAGGCGTTGCTCTCGACAGAAGCTAATTGAAAAATTCACGGCTGATGTATTTCAGAATGACAGCAAACAAATATTGCTACCAGCAACGTTCGTATCTCGGAATGACCGCGAAAATAAGATAAGAGAAATCAGGGCAGAACCGATTATTTTCTGTACTCCTTTTTCCCACGAGCGATTAGGGAATGGAATAGAAAGGATTTACCGGGCGAGTAAACTTAAAATCCGACAGGAGTAGCTTTCGATAAATGACTCCGGCCATCCTGATCTGGGTTTTCCATGGTTTTCCCGGGTCATTTGAGGCGAATGCCGGGGTAGTTATTCACAATAGACCATGGAGCCTCCTACCATATCCCGTATATCCCTTCCAAACTATTACCCTTTCGGATAGGTGCAATGCACCCTCCGCCACACACTTTTAGTGAATCGCGGATTAATAATAATAATAAGAGCTAAAAAGGAAGGAGGGAGTCCCGTAAAAATCTCACGTCATCTTATCGGGGGGGGGGGTCTCACCAGAGGGGGGGAGGATCCGGAATTCCTGAAAAACACCTCACGTAATTAATGGACCCCCCCTGATGTATATATCATTCATTACTTAGCCTCAAAAGGAAAAAATAAGTAATGTTTGACTTATATATTCAAAAATTAGCAGATATTTGTACTCTTTGTGGTCATTGTGTATGAAGATAATTTTATATAGTCGAATTGAGGTTAGCCTTTGCCTTTTCGCAGAAAATACTCTTTCGTTCTGCGCGCTTGTGCAGGCACACAAAGAAAATCTTTGGCAAAGGCAGAAAAAACGAGGAAAGAGTTTATATGTATATGTATATATTATTATTATTTTCGTATGTCCCCATAACGGAGAACGATAAGCAATCCTGACTGGATGCGTTCAGTTCCTCTTTGGGATGTTCTTCTTGTCGGACCATTATTTTTTCATCCTTTCACTGACGATTTTATTTTCTTCAGCAGTCCAGATGCGTTTAGATTTTTTGATTTTTTTCTCTGAAATATCTTCCCGTGAGTTCACTTTCTTACTAAAAATCTCTCTGTCTGTGACGTCTCCCTTAGCAATGCCTGCAGACTTCAGGTCTTCCTCCACCTCCTTCATCCATGTAGTTGTTGTTTTTACTGTTTGTGTGTATTCTAAAATTTTTCTTGAGATTCTTTCCTTCGGAAGTCTACTCAGGTGTCCTTAAAATTTCGACCCTTTTTTCTTCATGTCTGATTCTATGTCTGATTTTTTCTCTGTAGTTTTTGTAGTTTGAAGTCCATCTTCATTCACTCTAGGTCCACGATTTTTCTGATAATTTTTCTTTCATGATTTTTTTTTTGTCTTAATTACCGTAATTATCTTGGTGTTATCTGAAATACATTTTTTGTAGTAAATATTATTATTATTATTATTATTACTCCGCGATTCACTAAAAGTGTGTGGCGGAGGGTGCATTGCACCTATCGAAAAGGGTTATGGTTTCGAAGGGTTATAAGGGATATTGCAGGAGGCGCCCATGGGCTATTGTGAGGAACCATCCCCGCATTCGCGTGGAGTGATCTGGGAAAACCATGGAAAACCCAGATCAGGATGGCTGGAGTGCTTTATCGAAAGCTACTCCTTTCGGATTTTAAGTTTACTCGCCCGATAAATCCTTTCTATTCCATTCCCTAATCGCTCGTGGGAAAAATGAGTACAGAAATGAATCGGTTCCGGCCCTGATTTCTCTTATCTTATTTTCGCGGTCATTTCGAGATATGAATGTTGCTGGTAGCAATATTTTCTGGCAGTCATTCCGAAATACGTCTGTCGTGAATTTTGTAATAACCCATATATATATATTCGATAGTTTATGCAGCAATGATGTATCATTGGTGGAGTTTGTGGAAACAATAGTCCCTACCTTCATTTGTTTCTGGCACATTAAGGGTAGTGATTACTTCCTTGATATATGAGGCAAGAAAGGATGTTCTTGTCTTTTGTATTGACTCCAAATATGTATCAACTTCTTATAGACATATAAAACGGTATTCCGAATGTTAAACTGCTACGACCGCTCTTGTGGCAGCGAATCGTTTGTTAATGTCTGCCACCATGTTGCTGTTAAGCCGAAACGTAATCAATGACTCATCATCTAAGACAGAATTCAGGATACCAATTATTTCGTGAGTCACACTAATTGTACATATGTTAGAAACGACGTGATCGCAACTGCTTTGCGCAAACTTTTTTTTTTTTTTTTTTGCTGTATCCTTTATGTCTCTCTTTGATTAATGTCTCATCTTGTCCAGTCCTTTCTAAACTTTTAGTTTATTAGCTCACCGTTGCATACGGGGATTAAGGTTTTCAGCATCTCTAGAAATGTGTGCCAACGAGTTGGTGTCCAACAAGTTGGTCTTCCAGTTTTGGTAGGAGGAATGTATATAATATTTCCAGATCCTTCTTTTCCTTCTTTTCGCCATCTGATTGTAGCTCTGGCAAGGAACATCTCACTCTCTTGACGGTCTTCTCGCATTCCTTTTGCGAGCGTATCAATCAATCCCTGGAACTCTATTTATGCCCCCACTGTAACGAGATTATGGAGCCTACGACCAAGACGCAGATGATCTTCCATACTCTTCTTCTGGTCCCTGTCCGTTCCGGATGTCGGCAGCCATCTTGGCTGTATCGTCTCTGCTGGTTGATGCTCGGATTAACTCCGTAGTTGTCTTGGAGGTCCATGTTCTCTGATTTTTTAGCCAAGAAGTTCTTCTTCTACCAGCACTTCTCTTTCCTGGTATTTTCCCCTGGAGATCAGACTGCAGGAGTTTATAGCGGCTATTGTTCCTCATGATGTGGCCAAGGTACTGCAGCTTCCGTGTTTTTACGGTGGTCAATATTTCTATATCTTTTTTTCATTTTGCGGAGCACTTCTGGATTTGTGGTGTGATCTGTCCATGGTATTCTCAACATTCTTCGATACAGCCACATTTCAAAAGCTTCTAACCTTTTACTGATAGTTTCCGTTAATGTCCACGTTACAACACCATACAGGATGACAGGGAACACATAGCAGCGCAGGAGTCTCATCTTCCTGGTAATTGATAAATTACTGCTTTTAAAAAGGTTATTCATTTTATTGAAAGTAGCCCTGGCTTTACCAATACGTGACTTTATTTCATCAGATGGATCCCATTGGCTGTTTACTGTGGTGCCAAGATACCTATACCTTGATACACATTCAATGATCTTCTGGTTAATCATAATATGGCATGGGGAGTTGTTTTTGCCAGTGACCATTACTTTTGTCTTATTTATATTAATGTCAAGTCCGTATTCGTGGCTGCATTGTGATACTCTATCTATAAGATATTGTAAACTTTCTGACTGTCTGCAAAAATCACAGTGTCATCTGCGTAGCGAATGTTGTTTATCCAGTTTCCACTCAACAGCACTCCCATCTCCACATCACTCAATTCGTCCCTAAAGATATACTCTGAGTAGATTTTAAATAATAAGGGGGACAGGATACAACCTTGTCTTACACGACGAAGAATTTTTACTTCCTCCGTATTTTCTCCCTTCAGTCTAACATGAGCAGACTGGTTCCAGTACAGGTTTACAATAATTCTCAGTTCCATATTTGCCAACGAAACTGCCCTTTGCGCGTTTTCTCCAGCAACAGTGGCAGCTGTTTCCATATTTTATTTGAACGCAGTTATGTCCTGCAGTTGTTGTGACACCTCTTTCGATGTCTTTGGTCCTGTCAAATCGTTCGAGCTTCATAGAAACATCGTGGTGTAGTTGTATCTTTGGTATAGAGGGTACAGAGAAATGTTGTCGTATTAACGCAGTCTATACTCATTGTGTTCAGACCAGACTGCCCATGTGGAGCAGACGTGATTGGTCAATGAAGAGACCTCTACAGTCTGTGCCCGGTCAACAGGCCAATTAACTCAGCGGCAATTACGTTCAGTCCACAATGGTCACGTGGTACACAGGGCTTAACAGTGACTGTATCCTCTTAGCGTCCGAACCCAACAGGAGCTTCACCCGCCAACAAATCTTATATCCTTAAACGAGCAATTCTTGTATATATTGTGAATATATATTTGGTATCTCAGAAACGGCTGTAAGGATTTGGATGAAATTTCATATTTATATAACGTTTTGTTTTTCGAGTTTATCTAAATTGGTGTCTTCCCTACAAAAATCACGATTTTATATAAAAAAGTAATAAAAACCAAGCAATTCTTGTATTTGGTATCTTGCAAACGGCTCTAGAAACCGACAAAGTAACATTGTGAATAAGTACTGTAATTACATTCAATTACAAACAACTCCATAAAAGATTCTAGTAGCCTTCTTATTTTCTAATATTCTTTTGTCACCATGTTTTTAACATCGAACTTTCTTCCATGTATCTTTTATCGAAAAGCCAGCGATATACACAGTGAGTCAAAAAGGTCTGTACAATTTTGGAATGATATAGAAATATACTGAGATAACTTACGGAATCGGTAGCTGTGTCATTTAGTATCAAACGTCCTCAAGTTTCACATAAAAATGTCGTGTGTCATTCTGGTTTGATGTGACTACCACTTGTCATACGGCAAACATATCACCAGTAACCCACTCGTTGCAGCAAATCGGGCGTTGCTTGTGCAACGGCAACGTAGATTAGATTTTTCAGGTCGGCAAAATTCTTTAGTAGGGGAAGAACATACAGACGATCTTTAATGAAACCCCAGAGAAGGAAATCCAGGGGTGTCTAGTCTGGGGAGCGAGGTGGCCATGTGATTGGCCAATCCACCGACCTGGGAAGCGATTATCGAGGGAACATCGAACTCCCGTGAGGAAATCAGGTGGTGCACCGTCTTGCTGGTAGTAAACCATCCCATCTCGGTCATCTTCATACAGCAGTGGTGTCTAGTCTGTGGAGCGAGGTGGCCATGTGATTGGCTAATCCACCGACCTGGGAAGCGATTATCGAGGGAACATCGAACTCCCGTGAGGAAATCAGGTGGTGCACCGTCTTGCTGGTAGTAAACCATCCCATCTCGGTCATCTTCATACAGCAGTGGTGTCTAGTCTGTGGAGCGAGGTGGCCATGTGATTGGCTAATCCACCGACCTGGGAAGCGATTATCGAGGGAACATCGAACTCCCGCGAGGAAATGAGGTGGTGCACCGTCTTGCTGGTAGTAAACCATCCCATCTCGGTCATCTTCATACAGCAGTGGTGTCTAGTCTGTGGAGCGAGGTGGCCATGTGATTGGCTAATCCTCCGACCTGGGAAGCGATTATCGAGGAAACCTCGAACTCCCGTGAGGAAATGAGGTGGTGCACCGTCTTGCTGGTAGTAAACCATCCCATCTCGGTCATCTTCATACAGCAGTGGTGTCTAGTCTGTGGAGCGAGGTGGCCATGTGATTGGCTAATCCACCGACCTGGGAAGCGATTATCGAGGGAACATCGAACTCCCGCGAGGAAATGAGGTGGTGCACCGTCTTGCTGGTAGTAAACCATCCCATCTCGGTCATCTTCATACAGCAGTGGTGTTTAGTCTGTGGAGCGAGGTGGCCATGTGATTGGCTAATCCACCGACCTGGGAAGCGATTATCGAGGAAACCTCGAACTCCCGTGAGGAAATGAGGTGGTGCACCGTCTTGCTGGTAGTAAACCATCCCATCTCGGTCATCTTCATACAGCAGTGGTGTTTAGTCTGGGGAGCGAGGTGGCCATGTGATTGGCCAATCCTCCGACCTGGGAAGCGATTATCGAGGAAACCTCGAACTCCCGCCAGGAAATGAGGTGGTGCACCGTCTTGCTGGTAGTAAACCATCCCATCTCGGTCATCTTCATACAGCAGTGGTGTTTAGTCTGGGGAGCGAGGTGGCCATGTGATTGGCTAATCCACCGACCTGGGAAGCGATTATCGAGGGAACATCGAACTCCCGCGAGGAAATGAGGTGGTGCACCGTCTTGCTGGTAGTAAACCATCCCATCTCGGTCATCTTCATACAGCAGTGGTGTTTAGTCTGTGGAGCGAGGTGGCCATGTGATTGGCTAATCCACCGACCTGGGAAGCGATTATCGAGGAAACCTCGAACTCCCGTGAGGAAATGAGGTGGTGCACCGTCTTGCTGGTAGTAAACCATCCCATCTCGGTCATCTTCATACAGCAGTGGTGTTTAGTCTGTGGAGCGAGGTGGCCATGTGATTGGCCAATCCACCGACCTGGGAAGCGATTATCGAGGAAACCTCGAACTCCCGCGAGGAAATGAGGTGGAGCACCGCCATCTTGGTCGATCTGTGGAACTGTCGCAGAGTTCGTTTCGTGAAACTAAAACACACAGCGAGCACGCACCGCACCAGTGAAAGCAGCCATTTTAAATGTGCACTACGCTAGCGCTCATGGTGGCGGAATAGTGTAACCATGCACTACGTTCATCAAACTTGAAGTTGTTTAATATAAAATGACACATCTACCGATTCTGTTAATTATCTCAACAAATTTCTATATCATTCCAAAGTTGTGAAGTCCTTTTGAATCACCCTGTATTTAAAGGTTTTTTTCATACAGACCTGACATGCATATTTTTTTTTAATTGAAAGCTTTACGCCTTGTCCACATCGAGGTCTTTAGAGTCGGGTAAGAACTGGGGGCAACAACCGGGAATGAATTAGGCCATGTCCTCTTGTAGGAAGCATCCCGGCATTCGCCTGGACTGATTTGGGGAAACCATGGAAAACCCAAATCTGGATGCCCGGACGGGGATTCGAACCCGCGTCCTCCCGAATGCGAGGCCAGAGCGTTAACCGTTCAACCACCAATCTCGGTCAGATCTTACGTGCTCTATTCATGTAGCAAAAGTTGATCATTTGCTTGCAGGCGAATTGTTGCTTGTAGTCCTATCTATAACCACGCCAGAATATTACTGATCGTAATGGAATTAATGTTATCACGCACCGAATAATGATTGGAATGCGCATTTCTAATAATGTACGTTATTATGAGCCTGAAGACTGATGGTTAAACGTCCAAAATTTTGATATGGGGGTGAGGTTTGGCAAAAGATAACATCCGATTATTTTATTTATTTATCTGTACATTCAGATAGTTCTACTACTAAAATCCACGACCCAGCGTTATTTCTTGTAGTATAGCAAAATATTCTAATTAAGAAATTTTTAAATAGAAATCTTATACACTACATAAAATTGTATATTATTATTTTGCAACTACTACTACAACACTGTATTAGATACTACAACCTATTAATAAAACTGTCAACCATTAACACTCAAGAATTAAAAATTTGAATTTTTAGTATTAATGTTCTTTTATTTCTGTCAACCGTTGTAGAATCAGCTTCGGTAAATTCCCGAAGCCACACGATCGATTAGCAAGTCGGAAGGACGCGGGTTCTAATCCCCGTCCAGACATACAAATTTCTGTTTTCCAAGGTATCTGGAACGGCGCTATGGTTCCTTCAAAAGGGTATGGCCGATTTGCTTCTCGTTGCTTGCCCTCAGTCCTCCCACCCCTAAAAACGTCGACGGGGCGTAAAACCATAAGCAAAGAAAAAAAGGAAATGTTTGCGAGAAAGTGATAGAAATAACTTTGAAAAGACGAAGTTTCGATGTGGACTTATTTTATGAGGGTATCTGAATAAGCAAAAGGAATTAAATGAACGAATTTTATAATTTTTGTAGATGATATTTTTATCTGTAGAAAGGATTAAGTAATGGTACAACAGGAAACAGACATAGTAAACGGCAAGATAAAGCAGTAGGGAACCAGGATAGTGATAAGAGAATGGAGACAATCTGGCTACAAGTTTTAAGAGGGAAGACACTCGCTGCAGTCGGTCTCTTGCTGTCGCAGAGTGAAATTCGTATATTTCGCCTGATGATGATAACCTACGCTGTTGTAGAAACGTCACAGATTGAAGAACTGATCCGGCAGAACACTCGAGGAGATTTTCTGTCACTAATACAACTACGTATTAAGGATACTTGTAGTTAACAAAAGCTATATAATTTATTAATAATTTATGTGTATATATAAAGATGAATGTATGTATTTTTGTTTGTTTGTTCTTCATACAAATCCACAGTTGCCACCCGATCTCAATGAAACTTTGCACACTTATCCTTTGAAATAAGTGGAAAAATACTGTCTATATTTGGTTGAAAAATTATCTGTATAGACAGACGCGTTGGATGTGGAGGTGTCTGTAATGTTTTTCTGTGTAGCGGTCAGGTAGCTCAGTGGTTAAAGCGCTTGCTTACAAATGTTTGGGTCTTGGTCTCCGGTTCAAATCTCCGGAGAGGCTCAGAATTTTAAAAATTGTTTTCGATCGTAAGAGTCACGCCTGGGCCTTCGGTTATTCGGACGGAACGTTAAACTGTAGATATCACAAATTTAGGCGTGCAATGCGAGGCAAATCGTAGGTAGTCTTGCAATGCTGTAGGTGTACACTTTTTTACGTTATATTGATCCCTCAGGGGTGATTCGTAGTCAGTGTGTGTGTGATCTGCAGTAATAATACTATAAATGCGGAAGTGAGTCTCTGTCTTTTTGTTATGTTTTGACGACTAAATGCCTACACCGATATCTACGGAATTTCACAAGAAAATCTGTAGGGAGGGCACAGGACATTTTTTTTCGGTATTACTAACAGATGTAGTCACGAAATTTTGAGAACTTATCGAATGGTGACAGAGAGACGGATATGTGTGTGTTAGTCTGTAATGTTACGTCGGTTGCTCAAGGTGTGTTTCTCGCGCATTATGTTAGTGTAAAATTGTTAATAAATTTCGTTTAGAAAAAAAAGTATTATTTAGTATAGATGTCGATTTTCTCTGTCCTATTACTTTGTGTCTGCTTTAATGTTTTTGGCACCAGTTTATTTTGCCTTCTTTTTTGACATGCCTTTCGGGCGTAAACTGGCCTAAGTTGTAGCTCTAGCAAAGCACGAGCAGCTAAAGTTATTAGAACTCAAGAATCGGATGCTCATGCCAGAATAAAGAAGAAAATACCAAGCTAAAATAAAGCTGCCCTTAGTTAACACCCCCTCCCCCCCACATCCCATCACCTTCGTTTGTTTTTCTGTTTTTAAATATGTTGGAAATTGATTCTCTTTATGAGACAGGTTCGATGGTAGAATGATACAGTGCTGGCTTTCCTGTCATATTATGCCTACTCGGTGTTGTTTGGGACCAATCCTTCGTTACCAACAACTTTCTATATTCAATTCTGACAGAGAAATTCTTAATCCATGCGTACGAAGTCGCGGGTAACAGCTAGCAATAAAAATAGGAAATAAATAATGACTGAGGAGTTTGTGATAATGTTACAAGTCGTTCTATTGTTCCGTACTGCAGGATGATAGAATGTTTCTCTGTAGTGATTTTCACTGGCTGCAGTTGGTCCCACTGCCGTCGGAGAGCCCTCGTGACGTCACAGAGTTGTTAGCGGAGTTGGACTTGGACCGAGGCTGGACTGATAACTAGGTTATCTACGCAAGTTGAGGTCCATTTGCCGATGGCCGGTCAACGCAGGTCATTGCAGTGATAGAGGCATCTAGAGTCAAACTAGAATACCTGGGCGACTGCTGTATTTCTACTCTAGCGACTTCGTACGCGCGGGCTTGGAATTTCGTTGCTAGAGTTGGATATAGAAAACTGAAACTTACGAATAAGGTGTCCCAAAAACTACGGAGTAGGGATAATACTGTATGGCGGGGAATCCAACACCATACCATGCACCCAGTGAACCTGTCTCATGGAGAGAAACAATTTGCAACATGTTTAAAAATAACAAAAATAAAAACATAGGGTGGGGCGTACTCGCGCGAGAATTTTCGCTCGAATACGAGGGTGTACCCAAAATAAAAGCAATTATTTTTTAAAAGCTATATACAAGGGGTGATCAAATGAAAAGGTACGAAACGACGTAAAAACGTAACAGTTAAATATTTGCATATTCCGCCATGTGAGAACGCAGCGAGACATCTCGTGATGCGATTGGAGTCTCTGACTGGGATCGGAGCATGCGCGGGCGCCCGCATGCGCAGTAGAGAGCAGAGGCTCTTATCAAAAGCGGCTTCCAAATGATGCGGCAGTCCGTATGAGGACAGGATGGCGTACAGGTGGGGGATGTGTACTGTGAGACACTCCGACGCCTACGCAGGTCCATCAAGAACAAAAGACCGGGGCTGCTCACGGAGGGTGTGGTTCTGCTCCATGATAACGCGCGTCCACACGTCTCCAGAGTCACACACATGGAACTGGCCAAGTTCAAGTGGGAGACGTCGGACCATCCGCCCTACAGTCCGGACATGTCGCCCTGCGATTTCCACGTGTTTGGTCCACTGAAGAAACACCTGAAAGGGAAGCGCTTCAACTCGGACGACGTACTCGAGGACGCAGTGAAGGACTGGGTCTCGTCACGGCCACAGGAATTCTGGGAACAAGGAATCCTGCGGCTTGTTCATCAGTGGGATCGTTGTGCTCAGGCCTATGGTGTATATTTTGAGTAAAGTCTACATTTGTACCCACCGTGTCGTTTCGTACCTTTTCATTTGATCACCCCTTGTATTTTTTTTTTTTTTTTTTTTTTTTTACAAACCAACCTTATTCCCTTCAAAGTACTCTCCATTACAACTAATACATTTGTCCCCCCGGTGCTTCCACTGTTCGAAACATTTTCTGTATTCATCTTTAAAAATGGCTGACAGCTCCTACCTCGCTTTTTTCTTGACCTCATCAATGTTGCCAAATCGGTGTTCTTTCATGCCCCTTTTCGTGCGGGGAAATAAAAAAAAGTTGCACGGAGCCAGGTCAGGCGAGTAAGGTGCGTGGGACAGCGGAACCATGCCATTTTTAGCCAAAAACTGCCTAACAGAGACAGCTGTGTGTGCAGATGCATTGTCGTGGTGCAAGAACCAGTCTCCTGTCTCACACAAATCGGGTCTTTTTTGACGAACACTGTTGCGTAATCTTCTTAAAACTTCCAAATAAAAGGTTTTGTTGTCGGTCTGAAGTGGCGGAACAAACTCTGAATGAACTACGCCCTTGGCATCAAAAAGCAAATGAGCATTGTTTTAATGTTTGATTAGACTAGATCACATTCTTTTTTTTAAATGAGGTGACAATGACGTCTTCCATTGCCTTGACTGTTGCTGTTTTTGGGTCGCAACAATAGCACCATGACTCATCATCGGTAATGACCTTTGACAGAAAATCTGGATCAATTTTATGCTGTTGTTTCAAAGCACTACATGTTTTAACTCAATGTTTTTTTTTTTTTTTTTTTTTTTTTTTTTTTTTTTTTTTTTTTTCTTGATTGTCAGTCAGAGCCCGAGGAACAAACTTGGCAGCAACCCCTTTTCATTCCCTAATCTTCGGCTAAAATTCGCTGAACCGAGCTCCAAGATAACCCACTAATCTCCGATAGTTGATCAATTGTCTGTCGACGGTCTGAGAGCACAAGCTCTCGAATTTTTTCAACATTTTCCTCGATTAGGGAAGTTGATGGACGTCCAGAACGAGATTTGTCATCAAACCACAAGTCGCCATTTTTAAACCGAGCGAACCACTCGTACACTTGAGTTTTACCCATAGCGGCATCTTTGTAAATCTGTTTCAAGATTAAAACACTTTCAGCAGCATTTTTACTGAGTAGAAAACAAAATTTCACAGCTGCACGTTGTTCACTTAAACTTGCCATCATCAAAGAGGAATCAATAACAAAACAGCGCCAGCAAAAACAATCACTGCAGATTTACAGAACAAGCCAGGTCGACAACACAGGTGGCACTGAAATGGCAATGAGTTCAACTGTAAACACCTGGCGGCAGATACGCGTACTATACAAGTACCGCCCACGCCAATGCTATTCGGGTTATTTTTGGGTACACCCTCGTAATCGTCCACTTGACGGCCAGCCTTAGGAAATTGTAAGCGCGCGTGCTGAGGCTACTTACCGTTAATCATACCGCGTTAACCGAGTGCCGGTTCACCGCGTTGCGTGCTGCTAATTGAGGACATCAATATGCAGCACCCAGTGACGCGTGGTACATACTACATACCACTGCACGTCCCAAACACTGTCACATACAGGCAACATATGGGACCATACTCACCACCAAACAACGACCTACTGTGCATTGCCAGGCATATATTCAGTGCTGCCAACCACTTTGCTCTGAATATCCGTAGATGGCCGCTAAAATTTCCGTAGATTAGGTACAAAAATCCGGAGACACGCTAACAGACTGAAACAATAATTATTGAAGAGAGAGTCAAAATTAAGAATACTTTTCATTTCCAGGTGTTTAAAACTCGAAATACAAAATATTCTACATTGAAAGTAAGAAATATCTCTTGGCATGGCGTCACTTTCATCACTGCCGCTTGTTCTTTTTTTTTGGGGGGGGGGGGACGCGACCATACATTTAATTTAGTTCTGTAACAGAAAATTAAAATTCGTGCAACGAGCGTGTCACCGTGCATAAAGAGTGCGCCGATAGTTCTATATTACGGTCTTTTTAGATCTACAAAATCTATAATCAAACAAAATATGAGCTTTATTTCGTTTCAATCGTTCGTTCTCGCGAGCAGTTGCAAGGAAACCACGATTCACAATTATTGGAAATTCTGTAATGCATTAACACTGTACGCTCAAAGTTTAACAAAAAACGAAGATAAGGAAAAATCAACAAATAATAAAAATATGGGTTGTAAAAAATACAGCAACCAGTCACAATATGATGTTGTTGTTTACTAAACCATTACCGGTTTCGAGCTATACCTGCTCATCTTCAGATGGTTTGTAAATGTTTACATCAACAAATGCAATATACAGGAATGTATGGTTGTCCTACAGTAACAAAAGAAGTATTTGTTTATTGAGCATAAATTAATAAGGTATGATGAAGAAGATTACAATCTGTTATTACTTACATTTTGCATTTGAATATATCCAAAAACAAAACCAAAGTCATAATAAAAAGTAGTAAAAAATACGTAATATTTTAACAAAAACCGAAAATCGTAACCTTTTATATTAAAAAAATCCGTTGAATTGGCAGCACTGTATATATTACTTTCACCTGTGCGTTTTATGTTGAAAATATCCCAATCGATGTTTCGCAAACTTTCCAGTGTCCGGGTGGCTTGAAACTTTGTACACGTTCCCGTTCATGGCTGCCAACCTTGCAAAGTGATCTTTCAAACTAACAAACTATGGTTCACTCAGTGGAAGCGAATCATCATCTAGTTGAGGACCCTTCAGTGAGGTTACAAGGTTTCGATCTCCCAGGCGGCAGTGGAGAATCATCAATCGTTTTCGAACAGGACAAGGCAGATGCGCCTACTTATTATACAAATGGGGCTGGGTAGATTCTGCAAATTGCGACTGTGGAGCCACCTCACGGACAATCAGTCACATCGTTTCTGACTGTCCTCTTCGGGTCCTCAAGGGAACAATAGCGGACATACACGATGCATCGCTTAAGGCCGGTCGTCCACTCGCTCCGAATACGTCCGACCGGCTGTTCGGCCGAATATGACCGACTCGTCCCGAGACAGGTAGAGGCATCGCCACGCATCCACTGGACCTACTCGGCCGAATACAGCCGAATACGACCGAGTGACGGACCGATCCCACTGAAATGGGATCAGTCGGAAGTATTCGGCCGAATCGTTAACGAATGCTGCGCTGCTAATAAACAAGTTTTCTTTTTTTATCTTTTATTTGATTTTGATTTGTAATTTTTTATAACTCTATCATACACTGCTGTGGTCTCCAGTGACTATAAATATTTTTGTAAAAATATCCACGGAAAGGACAATTATGGCTAATGCGGCTACGCCCTCGTAATTATCATTTTACTAAAAATTTGTATAGTAAAGACAATTATATCAATTTCGTACTGGAATATTCTCAAATGATTGTGAGATATTACTCTTGTCGGGACCGCATTTAGACATAAGCCATATAGGCTGTAGCCCATGAGCCTGCATCACAAAAAATAAATTTGCTTGTTTCTTATAAATTTTTGTTTTTTTCTTGTATGTTCATTTGTTATTAAAATTGAAATATTGAGTTTTGCGAAATTGGTAACATGGACATAACTCTAAACTTTTCATTCGCTTTCTTCCATGATTTTTCACAGCGATGTTACTAAATTGTATTGATTATCTTTATGATTTTCGATTGTTTTCATTTTACCTCAACAATTGCATATTCCTCTAGGTACGTGATCTGACTCTTGTAATATTTCACGAGGGCAAGGTAAAGTCTGTTTTTACGAAATGTAAGTCACTATACATTTTATAAAAATCACCCCGTTCGCTTGGTGTTGAAGCTACAATGGCGGATCGACACAATGTGTGTCGGACGTTATTTGGCCGCAGTGGACGAGATTAATCGGACGAACTGGTCGGCCGTCAAATCGGGCGTTACTAGCACGAATGCGGTTCGGGCGAAATTCGGGCTTAAAGAAAGTTAATGGATCAGAACCAAGCGTGGCGGTGTAACGGTTAGCGTTCTGGCCTCGCATTCGGGAGGACGGCGGTTCGAATCCCCGTCTGGGCATCCGGATTTGGGTTTTCCATAGTTTCCCAAATCACTCCAGGCAAATGCCGGGATGCTTCCTTCAAAAGGCCGTGGCCGAATTCCTTCCGATTACCATAGCCTTTTTAGATTGTTTGCTGATGATGCGGTTATTTATAGGGAAGTAAGAAATTTGGCCGATTGCTTAGAAATTCAGCGCGATCTGGATGTTATTTTGGCTTGGTGCGCTGAGTGGCAACTTACTCTAAATTGTAAAAAGTGCAAGACAATGAGCATAACTAACAAAAAGAATCCAATTGTTCAGAAATACGAGTTAAACAATACAGTTATTGATATGGTCGATTCTATTAAATATTTGGGAGTAACAGTGCAAAGGAACATGAAATGGGACATACACATTACTTCGTTAGTAGGTAGAGCAAATTCTAGGCTGCGATTCATAGGTCGAATCTTGAAAAATTGTAATGAACAAACAAAGGAGATAGCGTACAAATCTCTTGTGCGTCCACATTTGGACTACTGTTGTGCCATTTGGGACCCGTTTCGTAAGGGGTTGATCGAAAGTATAGAGAAAGTACAGAGAAGAGCCGCTCGATTCGTGACCGCTTGCTACAGTCCTTATGAAAGCGTCACAGAACTGATTAGTAGACTAGGCTGGGAGTCTCTGGTAGATAGACGACGCACGTTTCGTTTAAACTTATTGGTAAACATGCGTACTTTTACTTTTGAGTGTAGTGAAATACTTCTTCCACCAACCTGTTTGAGTCGGAAGGACAGGAAAGATAAAATTAGAGAAATAAGGTGCCGGACTGATTCTTATATGAATTCTTTTTTCCCTCGGACGATTAGGGATTGGAATGCACAACAAAAAGATTAGCTTTGGTGCTCAGCACCCTCTGCCACCCACAATTTTGTGAATTGCAGAGTATATATGTAGATGTAGATTACTTGCCCCCATCCTTGCCCCCCACGCTTTCCCGTCTCTAAATACCTCGCTGTTGAGAGACATAACGCAGTTTTGATCAGAGTTGTAGGTTCAGAGATATAAGATTACACCAGCTTGTAATGTGCGCATTCTGAAAAATATGCACACTAATGATATGATACATAAATAAACAAAATTTGCAACTTCATGTAAAACAAATTCATGTGGTGATACGACCTTGTGGTAGACTGTGAATCTGGCGCATAGTCCACCTCAGTAGTTGTTCATCTGGCGACAAAAATGGCGGTGATGGCGTCACAGAAAGAAGTGCGCCATAATCTTAGGGACTATTTTATGAAGGCTGTCACCAGTGGGGGACATACTAGCCGTAATCCTTCCCTCTATTGCGCTTTTGCTTTCTTAAAAAGTTTGTAGACTTCCTGTTTCCGATACAATATATTTTTTTTCAGTTCGAATGTTACGTCGACGTCGAAATCATGAGGGAGATTGGGGACGATGAACGGGAATGAGTTCGGTCATGGCCTTTTGAAGATAGTATTCCGACATGCGACTGGAATGATTTCGGGATGACATCGAAAACTGGAATCCGGTTGCTGAGGATGACGACACACTCAGACTCCGAAACGTCGCTAACTTTCCGCTGTTAACCGCATTCGCGGCATTTCGCGGATGCGTAGACTTAGCCAGGAGCCGTTCCGCTAGAACATTGGTTTGCAGTCGACTCGCCTCTCTCCGACGCGACATCTGTTGACGGAGTTCAAAAGAATCGCGCCCCGTGCGCGGCGCAACTGGAGCGAGAGGACTCTGCCGGGAATAATTCATGAGGAGCGGCGCCACCGTCGCCAATCTGCCGCAGGGGGCAGGGGATGGGGTGCGGGAGAGAAAACTTTTTTCATCAGTTGCCGAACCTGAGAGGAATGCCGACAGGCCGCGGCGCATTACGATGGAGAGAGGTGCTGCCAACTAGCGGCGACGAAAACCAACCGACCTGCGCGTAACGATATCACGACACAGTCACGGATCAATACTGGGACCACATCTACGAAACACAGTTAAACTATCGTGTACTGCACACTGTGTCTTCAAGCAGTGACAATGTTCAACCTCTTTAATAAAACGCGTTGTGCCTGGAGACTGGACTCGCCTCAATAGCTCGGCAAAATTCGGCGAGTCCCGATCATAACCGAAGTATTAGTTACACTGGCTACCACCACAGTGCTGCTCGGATAACCAGGAAATTTCAAATAAATAACTCCATTGCTTATTACATGCACTAATGTTGTTAAAAGGAATTGTAAGTGCGAAGCCAGCTAAAAGCCAATTGCTAGTTGAGAATGTAACTCTACACAAATATGAAGAGAAGAGATGACGAATATATATATATATATATATAATGAGAGGAGAGATACAGTGAAGAGCCAAAGAAACTGGTTCACCTGCCTAATATCGTGTAGGGCCCCCGCGAGCACGCAGAAGTGCCGCAACACGACGCGGCATGGACTCGACTAATGTCTGAAGTAGTGCTGGAGGGAATTGACACCATGCATCCTGCAGGACTGTCCATAAATTCGTAAGAGTACGAGGGGGTGGAGATCTCTTCTGAACGGCACGTTGCAAGGCATCCCAGATATGCTCAATAATGTTCATATCTGGGGAGTTTGGTGGCCAGCGGAGGTGTTTAAACTCAGAAGAGTGTTCCTGGAGCCACTCTGTAGCAATTCTGGAAGTGTGGAATGACACATTTTCCTGCTGGAATTTCCCAAATCTGTTGGAATGCTCGATGGACATGAATGGATGCAGGTGATCAGCCAGGATGCGTACGTACGTGTCACCTGTCAGAGTCGTATCTAGACGTATCAGGAGTCCCATTTCACTCCAACTGCACACGCCCCACACCATTACAGAGCCTCCACCAGCTTAAACAGTCCCCTGCTGACATGCAGGGTCCATTAATTCATGAGGTTGTCTGTATACCCGTATACAGACAACCGCTCGATACAATTGGAAACGAGACTCGTCAGACCAGGCAACATGTTTCCAATAATCAACAGTCCAATGTCGGTGTTGACGGGCCTAGGCGAGGCGTAAAGTAAAGCATTGTGTCGCGCACTCAGAAAGGGTACACGAGTGGGCCTTCGGCTCCGAAAGCCCATATCGATTATGTTTCGTTTAATGGGTCGCTCGCTGACACTTGTTGATGGCCCAGCACTAAAATCCTCAGCAACTTGCGGAAGGGTTGCACTTCTGTCACGTTGAACAATTCTCTTCAGTCGTCGTTGGTCCCGTTCTTGCAGGATCTTTTTCCGGCTACAGCTATTTGATGTTTCACCTGATTCCCGATATTCACGGTGCACTCGGGAAATGGTCGTACGGGAAAATCCCCACCTCATCGCTACCTCGGAGATGCTGTGTCCCATCTCTCGTGCGCCGACTACAACACCACGTTCAAACTCACTTAAATCGTGGTCACCTGCCACTGTAGCTGCAGTAACCGATCTTATGTCTGCACCAGACACCTGTTGTCTTATATAGGCGTTGCCGACCGCAGCGCCATACTTTGAGTGCTTACATATCTCCGTGTTTCCATACGCATGCCTATACCAGTTTCTTTGGTTCTTCAGTGTATATATCACGTTCGTTTCTAATTCACATGTTATTGTTTGTTTATTTACGACAGTTAAATGTATAAATTAATGCAAGGAGAAGAGCCTCTGATGTTTGTGAGCTAATCTTTGTAGCATTTACTGGAACCATGTCAACAAAATAACCCTAGAATTTTTTTGGAGAAAACATAAAATTTATTTTAAAAAAATCAGAAAAAAAGAAAACTGAACGTAAGAAATCGTAAAATACATAAAAAAATAAGTAATTATGCTTTGCTAAGATACAATTTCATAACAATAAAGATTTCTGCCATTTTTTTAAAGTTCTTCGTTGAAGTAATTCCAAGCAGAACAAAAACGGAAAGAGGAAAAAAAAAGTTATAATGTGAGATTCAATGTTAATTTTCTCAAGTTCTTTGTTGAAGTAATTCCAAGAAAATCAAAAATGGAGAGGAGAGAGGAAAAAGAAAAGTTATATTGTGTGTCAGAGGTGCAATTTTAACGAACGGCCACCAAAAACCATAATGGCTGCCAAATAAGCTTCTCTCCATAAAATGTCTTTAACAAACGCATCACTCCAATAATTACTTTGCTTCTCTCTCTCCATACGCCAAAATATTGTTCTTAATTAATTCTTTATGTTAAAGCTTATTCTCTTTTTTTTTTTTTACTTATTGCTTTACGCCTCGTCGACGGCTAAGGTAATTTGAGGCGGGATGGGACTTGCGACAAGGAACGGGAAGGAATTCGGCCATGGTCTTCTTGTAGGAAGCTTCCCTGCAATCGTCTGGAATGATTTGAGGAAACCATGAAAGTGTTCTAGTAAATTTCACCTTTCTCCATTCGCCTTATTAATTATTATTCTTTTTTATCGCTCCGATCACCACTTGCTCATTAACATTCCCGTGACGTTATAGCAGCTTCATGAATCAACCACTGAGGCAACCGAATGACAGCAGTCTGTCCACATCAAAATGTAGAAACATCAGTCTTATTCCAACTACTGTAATTCAATGAAATTACTATTTTTGGTATCGTTTTGTCGTACAAAATAATTAAATAGTGTAGGTTGAATGTCTTGAAGATGAGTACGGAGCTCTACCTCCGCAAATCCCACACGAAGTGCCTGTGACTCTGGAGCTGACCGCCGCTCGTGTTGCAGGACCGCGATGCCTGGCGCCGGGCGGTTGGTACCACTGCTGCGCGCTCGGGGGCGGCAGTTCTGTTTCATCACGCCGACGCCGCCTCTGGAGCGGCCACCGCCCCCGGCCCGCCCCACGGCGCTGGCGAGTCTGCACAAGCAGCTGGGGGGCCGCATGGTGGACTTCTCGGGCTTCCTACTGCCCGTCAGCTACCAGGGTGCGCCCGACCCGGCGGCCCACCACCACACCAGGAAGGCCTGCTCGCTCTTCGACGTCTCGCACATGATGCAGACGGAGGTGGGTAACTCAGCATTCTCTTACAAAGTACTAAACACTTGAGAGTATTCAACGGTGGCCGGAATAAGTAAATTTAACGATCGCCATAATATGTAAATTTTACGGTCGCCATAATATGTAAATTTAACGGTCGCCAAAATATGTAAATTTTACGGTCGCCGTAATATGTAAATTTTACTGTCGCCATAATATGTAAATTTAACGGTTGCCAGAATATGTAAATTTTACGGTCGCCAAAAAATGTAAATTTAACGGTCACCATAATATTTAAATTTTACGGTCGCCATAATATGTAAATTTTACGGTCGCCAGTATATGTAAATTTTACGGTCGCCATAATATGTAAATTTTACGGTCGCCATAATATGTAAATTTTACGGTCGCCAGACTGACGTGCTCGCTCCCATTGTTAGTGGAATGAATATTGTTTTTTCTCTCCGCCACTCCAAAGAGAAACACTTACGAGATGTGTGAGAAAAGTAAAGAGATTGGTAACACTGCAAGCGATCTCGGAAGCTGTGTCTACCGGTTTGTTCATCCCTTCCATTTGCTCAGTCCGAGTTTCAACTCCGTTCAGCCAACGCATTATTTCTGACAGTGCCATCAGTAAAGTTGTGTTTTTTCTGTGTTTTACGGAAATAGAGCACCAGAATTTAGAGCAACGTTTTGCAATCAAATTTTTCTGTTAAACATGGGGAATCCGCGAGTGTAACCTTTGAAACGTTGAAATAGGCCTATGGGGTTGTTATGTAGTCCATATGTTTTTCGCTGTCACAAATCATTGTTGGTAGGCCGAGAACACGTTGAAGATCAGCATCGCACAGGGAGATATTCAAATTCAAAAACTGACGAAAATGTTGACCGTGTGAGGGCTCTTGTGAGATCAGACCATCGTTTAATAATATGGATGATGAGTGAATAGTTAAATTTAAACACTTTCACCGTACATCAAATTTTGACAGACGATCTGGACATGCGAAAGGTTTCTCCACCAGTGAATTTTTGATCTCAAAACGTATTCCTGTAGTTCCTCAACCCCCCTATTCACCTGATTTAAGTCCCTGTGACTTTTCCCGCAATCTAAACATGTCTTAGAAGGACGTCATTTTGGAACTTTGCAGAACATTCGAAAGACTGTGACCGAACAGTTAGGGGGCGTCCATTAATTACGTCAGGTGAAATAGTGGGGGGGTGGCCAAATCTCACCAAGGGGGGAGTGGGTCAACGGAAATCACACGTGAGGTTTTGGAAAATCTTGTTGGACTGTAGACCTAAGAAAAAACCTTTTGTTACAGCAAAGGCACGTGGAATTAAACTGAATTTTATTTTATAACAATTCTGTTTAGTTAAGGAACTACAGAGTAATAAATTACCGTAACACTCAGTTAAACCCGTCATTTTTGACTGGATTTGGGGCTAGTGTCAAATACTAAGGAACGTGAGACGGGTAACATCAATGTGCAGTTTGAGACAGGTGGCCAGGTACTTTTGATCAGACATTGTATTATAACAATTCTATTTAGTTAAGGAGCTGCAGATAAATAAATTACCGTAACACTCATTTTTGACGGGCTTTGGGGCTAGTGTCAAATAATAAGGAACGTGAGACGGGTAATACCAATGTGCAGTTTGTGACAGGTGTCCAGATACTTCTGGTCAGGTAGTGTATATGTTACATTGTGAATGGTATAGTGAGACGAAGTGATTGTGCGCTGTCGCCAGGTCCGCGGTAAGGACCGGCTGACTTTGCTGGAGCGGCTGACGCCCGCTGACCTGCAGTCGCTGCCGGACAACACGGCGACGCTGTCGGTGTTCACGCACCCGCACAGTGGCGGCGTGCTCGACGACCTCGTGGTCACCAAGACGGCGCTCGGCTACCTGCACGTCGTCACCAACGCCGCCCGCAGAGCGCACGACATGCAGCTCATGGGGGAGGCCCAGGTACGGAGGGGACGAGACACAGACTCAACATCCTCATTACACAATACCCCCTTCACCTCTCTAGTTCTCTACCTCCTCCTTCATCATATTTGTTAACTTTTATCTCTGTTTAACTTACTTCTTGTGCTGGGGATTCCATACCATTCCCAACTACATAGAAACAGGATTCGGCTCGATAATATCTATTGCAACGTAGCTGTATGAATACGATCTATATGTCGAATCCAACTGGGAAAAATCAGGAATCGGGAGGGTTGAATGTACGAGGGCGGTTTGAAAAGTTCCTGGAATCACCGCTAGATGTCAGTGCTAGAGCAACGAGGTTCCCGCGCAATAATCACACATCCTTTGTGTGTGAACACGTGGCGCGTCAGTGCTCTCGCTGCAGGAGTGTGGTAGTGACGACTCTTTGTTGTTGTTCCCGCCTAGTGATTTGTGGTAATGGAAAAAACTGAGATTCGAGCAGTGATTAAATACTTTGTAAAGAATGGTATGAAAGCAAAGGAAATTCATGCCGACTTTCAGAACACACTAGAGGACTCTGCTCCTTCATTTTCAACTGTTGCCAAGTGGACCAGCGAGTTTAAATTTGGTCGCGAGAGCTTGGATGATGATCCACGTAATGGACTGCCAAAAAGTGCTACGACCCCAGAATTTATCGCAAAAGTGCAAAAAATGGTCATGGAGGATCGTCGACTGAAAGTGTGGGAGATTGCTGTCACACAATACACAACGGCAGATAGCGGAGTGATGTTGCCTCGATGGTCAGGCATGAAGAGAGCTCCGTGTGCTGTGCGCTGCCGTTAAGTAGCGCCTCGTAGATCACTCTGCAGTCGCTGTGGCGCTGGCATCCAGCTCGCTGCGTCTGTGGTGCCATCTAGCAGCCATACCCCATACTCCAGATCCGACATATATTTAACTTTGTATCCGAGTATCCTCGAGCGGATTATATTGTTTACGTGATAGAAGAATAAAAAATGTTGGCGCCAGAGCCTAGCAGCTCTGTGGGGTAGTACCATTCCCAGGTGTGATCGATGGTGTCGACGAAATTGCACTCATAAATACCACTCATAAACCTCAGCCAAAACCTCCCACCAACCCGTAGCCGCCGCGGAAACAACGCCCACATGGAGATGCAAGCCGCAGTTCGCCACCTATTAAGGAAGCCCAGGAGGAGGCACGTGGACCCGGCGCCTGCCATGAACCAAGTCGAAGACCGTCCACAATCTGACCGTATAGCGAAGCTCTCTCCTATTCCCGCGGACGCCCGGCTGCACCAGCGCTCCAAAATGGGGACGTGGTGGAAGCTACAGACACAAAACGGCATTCGGAGCACGCTCCCAGTGCAAGTCCCCCCCCCCCCCCCCCACGGACAATCGACACGCAAGGCGTCACTGATAAACACTCGTCTAAGCTGGTCGGTTGGGGCTTCTTGTCCTGAGACATTTCATTCCTCGATCTACTTTTGATTTGGCATATCTTGGCTTTGGTTAGTTCTCTTGCTGGCGTATTATTGATTATTGTTTTCACTCCTTCAGAACGGACGGACTTTTGTGTTTGTCAGTGGTAGTTTCATATTCGCCGAGACAACTGACTAGTAGATTAGCAGAGTGATGTGCTACACTGTAGAATTTATAGGCCTGCTGCCGGAATCTTTTCCTCTTTTCCTCGTGGACTGCGACAGTGGAGAAACGGTCTGGCAGGTGTAGTGCCCGCTTCAGTGCTCTGTTCTGCAGCACTTGCAACTTTCTCAGGTGTTAATTAGCAGTGCACCCCCAGACGGGACAAGCATACTCAATTACCGGCCTAATCAAGGAGCAGCAAATGGCAACTCCTAGATGTGGTGCCAACGTGCTTGCCTGGTTAAGGATCGGGTAAAGAGCACGCAGTTGAGTACTTACCCGATGCCTGATGTCCTTGATGTGATCTCGCCATGTCAGCTTACAGTCAAATGTTCCACCGTGGTAGCCCAGGGGATGGGGTTTTATCTCTGACCTGAAGTTGCGGGTGAGGTAGTTGCTAACCACGGCGTCCTAGACGTCGCGTCATCATAATCGCTTGCGTTTTGGAGTTATCTGCCACCTTCTGACCCAGGCTGTCGTCTGCTGAAGAGCTTCCTGCAGTCGTCTCTTGGCGATGGCTCTGCTGCGGCTGGATGTAAAAAATGCCGTATCGTCGGCGTACAAGACGGTATTCACATTACGCGTGCTTGGATTAATATTACATTTTTTTCCATTACTCTTACATTCACGTAATGTTAATGTGTATAACATTTTCAGATAAGGTCCAACTATTTCTATAAGTTTATCAGCTTCCTTGCAGCTGCTTCCAGCCATCTTATTCATGCCTCTCCCTCTCCATTAATAATCATTTACATCGTCTTCTCCTTGATCTCGGGTCAGTTGCGCACGATTTCTTCTTTCATGCAGCAATGCTCCCAAAAGTGCATTAATATGTGAAGTTTAGTAATTATTATATTCATAATTAAACACAGTTCTGTATATACATATTTATAAGCTGGCATGATGTATGACCACTACACTTTACTTCGGAAGACATTGGTTCTGACCGTTTCGTTATTCTCTTCCAGTCGGATATGAAGTCGCAGGACCGGGACGTGGAATTGCGCTTTCTGGACCAGCCCATGTTTCGTAATGCTGTTATTCTCTTTCAGTCGAAGCTGAAGGCGCAGGGTCTGGACGTGGAGTTGCGCTTCCTGGACCAGTCCTATTTTAATAATGCTGTTACTCTCTCGTAGTCGGAGCTAAAGTCTCAGGCACGGACATGGAGTTGCGCTCCCTGGATCATCCCGAGTTTCGTAACCTAGTTAATTTCTATCAGTCAGAGCTTAAGGCGCAGGGCCTGGACGTGGAGTTGCGCTCCCTGGACCAGTAAAATTGTTGATCCCTTCCAGTCGGAGCTGAAGGCGCAGGGCCTGGAGAGGAGTTGCGCTCCCTGGACCAGTAAACTTGTTAATATCTTTCAGTCGGAACTGAAGGCGCAGGGCCTGGACAAGTAGTTGCGCTCCCTGGACCAGACCGAGTTTCGTAAACTTGTTAATCCCTTCCAGTCGGAGCTGAAGGCGCAGGGCCTGGACGTGGAGTTGCGCTCCCTGGACCAGTAAACTTGTTGATCCCTTCCAGTCGGAGCTGAAGGCGCAGGACCTGGACGTGTAGTTGCGCTCCCTAGACCAGCCCGTGTTTCGTAATGCCAGTATTCTCTCGCAGTCGGAGCTGAAGGCGGAGGGCCTGGACGTGGAGTTGCGCTTCCTGGACCCGTCCGAGCTGTCGCTGCTGGCGCTGCAGGGCCCGCAGTCGGCCGCGGCGCTGCAGCCGCTGACGGACGTGGACCTGGCGGCGCTGCCCTTCATGAGCTCCACACTGGCTACTGTGTGCGGGGTGCCGCGGGTGAGGGTGACGCGCTGCGGCTACACGGGAGAGGACGGCTTCGAGCTGTCGCTGCCCTCGCAGCACGCCGCCGCGGTCGCCGAGCGCCTGCTCGCCAGCCGCAAGGTGGACGTCAAGCCCGCGGGGCTCGGCGCCAGGGACTCGCTCAGGTAGAGTCTACTGTCACTGTCACTCCGCGGTCCAGTACACAGGGAATTATGGAGGTGCATTACGTCTCAAGTAAAATGTAAACGTACACTCGCAGAAATTAAAAGTGCAACTCCCAGACGTAGCTGTCATAAATGAATCGTATTTGGCCCCAAGTATCCCCATATAAAAAATATTAAATTATTAAAAATTGAAAGTTTTACAGGTAATAGTATGAGAATTTCTGTGATGCAAAGTTGCTATGTTTATTAGAGTCTAAGTGGTGAACAGTGTCAGTGGCGGATCCAGGATTTAGGTTTGGGGGGCTTGAGTGGGTTTCGGTTTGGGGGGGGGCTTGAGCGGATTTTGGTTTGGTGGCGGGCCTTGACTCAGGTAAGGGTATGCTTTTATAGTCATGCAGCCCTTAAAAATTCAGTAGAGCCAAAAAAAGGTCTACAAATCTCGAAAATTACGATGTCTGAGGTGGACCAAAAAACTTTCTCTGGATCCGCCACTGTACAGTGTGGTGTAACATGACACATTTTTGTCCACAAGTTCTTGTTGACCAAGTGGGCCAAGGCGAAGAGTTACGACCCTGTACACCCAAATGTCTACCTGTGAGGGAGGTCGGAGGATTGGCGTGTTAGAAATGGATGCATCATATCGTGAAATCTCACGAATGATTAGCCATAGTGCAATGTCAGTATACAGACTTGTTACACAGTGGATGAAGGAAGGCTCTAGTACTCGTAGAGCAGGCACAGGTCAATACAGCTGGATAACAGCACGTGAAGATCACCAAATGGTGTGGGTGGCTGTTGCTAGCAGACAGGTGATTGCAGGCCAGATCCAAGCAGTGGTTACAGAGAGAGTCACCCCCCGGACGATCATAAACCAATTGCTTGAAGCTGGGTTACATTCTCTGATCCCTATGCAATGTGTTCCACTAACCTGATTTCATTACCATCATTGTCTAACCCGGTGTAATGCGAAACGCAAATGGACACGTCAATGGTGTCCATTTGTGTTTAGAGACGAGTCTGGATTCCTTCTGTGCGAAAGTGATAATCAACAACATGTACGCAGGCTTAGTGGAGAAACTGCTCACCCTGCTGTGACGTCACACAGGTCCAGCCACTGGTGTCATGTCTGGAGGCAATCAGTTTCGACAGCAGGACTGAGTTGGTTGTTGCTGAAGTCACAATGACAGCCCACCACTATGTGGACGGGGTGCAGCACCCTATTATGATACCCTTCATGTCCACCATCCAAATAGCATTTTCCAACAGGATAAAGCCCGTCCTCATACTGGGGCCATCACAACACTAGTCTTCCAAGGGATTACGATCACAATTTGGACCGCATCGTCCCGAGATTTGTCCCCAATAGAGCATGTCTAGTATGCCAGGAATAGACACATTAGATCACATGGTCACCAAACACAAACTGTGCAACAACTAACTGCATAAGACACGCAGACATAGAGAGACATACCCCAAGAAGACATCCGAACACTTATTGATTCAATGCTGGTGGCATCTCGTATATACGAATGGTCGCAGTTCTTACTCACAACTGCATCTAAAGGTAATAAAGTTAGCCTTGATCCAGTCCAAGTTATTTCTTCTGGATATATCGAAAAACCTTCCTAAAATCCAACCATTCCTGTCTGGGTCTATCACCTTTAACTTCCACCAGTGTATATCCGTGGGACGGATATGGAAGGAGCCGCGCATGGGATTTTTTAAGTAAGCGTTCTGACATTCAGCTGGAGCGACCTAGGACTACCACGGAAAACCCAGATCAGGAATATTCTAAACCGTGTCTGTAGTTTGGCTATGACCACCTAGCTTAACAGTAATGAGGCGTCATTTAGTTGAGCTACTCAGTAAAAATACTTACCAACTTATACTATGTTGTTCATTGCTTGCTCTGTGATCTTACCTCTGTCTCCCGGATTATGTTTTTTGACGCCTGGTGGTGTTGTTTCTCTTTCCAGACTGGAAGCTGGACTGTGCCTGTACGGAAACGACCTTGACGAGACTACAACTCCAGTAGAGGCTGGACTCTCGTGGCTGGTGGGTGAGTATCAACACCAACACCCTAGGAAGATGACGCAGTGAACATGGATAACACTGTTATATTATTACACGATCATTTCATCCACCTGTATTGATATGGTAAACCCGTAGTGTACAGAAGTATGCTTACAAACAGGCCTCTTAGTGGACTATAGCGAGTCAATATCCGATATATCTTCGGAGAACAATCAGCTGCATATGGGACCAAAGGCTTTGACTTGTCTCCTTGCTCTGATAGTTATTTTCTTTCCTTTGCTTGGACCACCCTGCCTATTTCATATTTGGAGGACCCGTTTTGCTGAAAAATTTTTCGAAGGCGTTGGAGTTCCACCTGCATGCTTCTGTGTCGCAAGCTGATGACGACTACAGACGAGATTGTCGAAACGTTTACATCTTTTTATCATACTATGCGGATGAAACCCCTGGAGGACTATGTTGCGACTATGGGTTTCTAATATTATCGAACACTAGCGGAGTTCCCGGCGTTGCCCGGTATACTTGGCGCAGATTTACCCGTACCCTATTTTTGTTCCCGCATAGTTTCACAAAATTCGCGTCAACTTTTTTCGGAATTAAAGCAAACCTAGATTCACCCGCCCCCCACAAAGAAACGGGTGGGTTGAAATTTATTTGTGCGTACACTATTTTCATTCGTCCGAAAAGATTCATGTATATCGGGATTCCTTTATTTGATTAAGAAATTGGATTACTACATTACTGAACAACGCTACATTGTGTTACAAACTCACATTTGATTCAGTTGCTCGAAACGCCAGATACTTTAACTCCGCAGATTCAGCCTTTTAAACAAATATCAAAAGTTAATCCGGAATAATATTATCGTAAACAGAAGACTAATGCTGAAGGCTGTGACATATGGTTATTTTATGATGCACCATTTTTTTAAAAAAAATAAGAAATTATTATTTTTTATTCTTGGAATAATTATGGTAAAGGAATAATTAATTATTAGTTTATATTTTTTTTTAAATTTATAGTAACGAATATTCCACAGACGATATATATATTGTATGTCGTTGGAATAATATAAACGTTTTAGGTTTTTATATTAGTATCTTTGATTGTTTGGTGGTTTAAAAAAAAAAGGAGAAGCATTAAGATTGTTAGCTAAAAATTAATGTGCGTAATTGTAATAATTACTATTGAATTGAACCTTAGATGTTAATAAAAAGAATTGTTACAAAGTATATTCACCTGGTGTATTAATTTAAACGTAACGAGGAGGTTACAAGACCAGAGACATCGTCCAGAGATCGTGCTTATAGAAAATGTGATGTTCTTAAGGCTAAAGACGTTGTGTTCTTGCGATGCTATCTGGCTGAACACCCATCAAGCTTACATTAAAATCTTGTGAATTCGCGTCACCGACATGCTAATGTTAACAATGTATCTGTAGCTATTAGTATGAAGTATTTCGCTAATGATATTCAAAAAGTTTCACTTGTGTCGGCAGTTCCCAGCGACTGCCACTTGGTTATTTGTTGTGGCTGTGAGTCTCTTACTTATCCCTGGCGCGGGGTTGTGGACGCCTATCATCTTTGCCGTACTGCGACACTACGCGTCTTGGGAATGCGGCTTTACTGTATTGTAACTGTGTGGTGTTTGTCTGTGTGCAGCGAAACGGCGTCGCACCGCGGGCGACTTCCCGGGCGCGGGCGCCATCTTGGAACAGCTGCGGCTGGGCCCGCCCCGTCGCCGCGTGGGCTTGCGCTGGACGGAGGGCCCCCCCGCGAGGGCCGGGGCGCCCGTCACCGCGACGCTGGGCGATGCCGCCCCCGCCACCGTGGGGGCCGTCACCTCCGGCTGCCCCTCGCCGACGCTCGGGGGCAACGTCGCCATGGCGTACGTCGACGCCGCCGTCGCCCGCGTCGGGACGCCACTCGCCGTCACCGTGCGCGGCCACTCCGTGCCCGTCGAGATCGTCAAGATGCCCTTCGTGCCCGCCAAGTACTACAAGAAGAAGTGATCACCTCCCAGCAGTCCGTAACTCGTCCCTTACTTCTGTGATGGTGTTTGATTTTTGAGCAAGGTGATAATGTACCAAAATAGATTCCCGAGAAGCTTGACTCCAGCTGTTCCCAAATAACTGGTATGTGGGAACAAAAAAAAAACTCCCTGAACTAACATTGTATTGTCTTCATATTAATGAAATTAGGTCCACAGCCGAAGGTTCGATCCATCCACACGAAGGAGACACAGCAACCAATTGACCTACAAATAATCGTCTGAAGAAGGCCACAGCATGATGGCCGAAACGTCAGGTTTTAATAAATTGGCGCTTCTCCACCCGGAGAACCAAGATGATACACTGTCCTACAGTTTAACGTGGAACCGAACCCAAGCAACTTCCCGGCGTAGCTCATGTTGTCAAATTCAACTCTTAACAATTCGTGGCCTCACTGGGATTTGAATCTAGTACCGGACCCTGAACTTCTGAAAGCAAGGGCCTTAACGACTCAGCTATCAGACCACTCCCACCTCAGATTGCAGTCGCCAATGGAAATTCCACGACCTGTGTCCTTTTGTTATAATAATCTCTGGTTTTGGAGCAAAACGTGGCGGTAGTAAACAAACGCAGGAGAAATTATGCTTGAGATGTTTCCAAAGAACGCAGTACCTGTTAAATAGGAAACAAAGCTGCCCAAAACTTTATTTCAGTTTCCTCTGGATGTATACCAACCGTGTCAGTATAGTGTATATCAATAAGCCATGACCGAAATCGTTTCTGGTCCTTACCCCAAGGTCCTCTCCCACCTCTAATGTGTTAGGTGTCAACGCGGCGTAAGGCCATAGCAATATATATATATATATATATATATATATATATATACTAGCGGAGTTCCCGGCGTTGCCCGGTATAGTTGGCGTAGATTTACCCGTACCCAATTTTTATTACCGCAATGAGAAACATTTGTACAAAGTTTCATAAAATTCATGCCAACTTTTTTCGGAATTAAAGCAAACCTAGATTCACCCGCCCCCTACCAAGAAACAGGGTGGGTTGAAGTTTATTTGCACGTACAGTATTTTCATTCGTCCCAAAATAGTCATGTGTATCAAGCTTCGTTAATTTGGTTAAGAAATTGCATTACTACATTACCGAACAATGCTAGATTATGTTATAAACTCACATTTGATTCAATTACGAGGTGGATGGATATACTTTTTGATCGAAACGCCAGATACTTTAACTCCGCAGATTCAGCCTTTTATACAAATATGAAAAGTGGATCCGAAATAATATTATCGTGAACAGAAGACTAATGCTGAAGGCCAGAGATCGTGCTTAAAGAAAATGTTTTGTTTTACGGCCATCTATGGCTTTTAAAAATTTAATATCCCGAATTAAAAGAATACTTCAAGTTACGGCTATCTATGTCGTTTAAAAATGGAATATCCCGAATTAAAGGAAAGAATACTTCAAGTTTTGTTTAGTGTTCAAAATAGTTATTATTGTAAAGTTATCTTATTGCTTTCGTTAAAGGCTATGGTCAGAGACATTGTAGTTGTGTGTTTAGTGCAAACATCTAATCCTTCCGTCTTTGGTATTTGTCATCATGCATTCAGAATTTCATTTAATGCTCCTGGGTTATGTAACGTTGAAACATAAGACATGCCAAATAACTGAATTAAGACTCTAAGCTTTAAAACGGTGAAAACCCCAACGAAATATGCTCCGTAGTTTCCGAGTTTTTATAGGATCAATCTATCCAGTTTTCGTTTTATAGATATAGATATAATGTAAAATCTCTTAGAATGTGTCCTCTGATGTAGACAGGAATACCTAGCAATAATTACTAATACCATCATAACATACTGCTTGGGGTCACTAAGTTTAATCGCGTTGTTACAGTTCCCCGTGGGTTACAATACTTTTGATTCACAGTTTCTTTCCTATTCCTGTGACAATCTGTAGTGGGTTCTTCCGCTCCACATTTCTCTTCGCGCGTCTAACCGTCTCCTGCACAGAAAGCAACACCAGTCAACACAACAGGACACATGTCAGTGTTTTGTATTTTGTATATGATCACACATGTGGAATAGTTCCCAGTTATTGTATACAGTCAGTTCCGTGAATGTCGACCTGAAATGATCTGTTTTTCGAGTTTCATCATTCTCGTATCATTTAAGGGTCCATACAAACCAAAAACACATTGCAAAGTGACTAACGGAGAAAACAAATTTTTTTTTTTTTTTTGGTGTCAGAAGTAGTTACCACATAACATTTGGTTGTATCTCTGTAGGGCTGATTTATATCAAAATTGCATTGTATATAGTATAATTGTGTTTTTAGGGGGGAAAATTACTTTTTAGGATTAAAGGTCATTATTGTATCACTTGTTGGACCTCTGAAGAGTCGATTTAAACCAGAAATTCGTTGCACATAGTAGAAAAACGAGAGTAAAATGAGTTTTAAGGTACAAGAAAATGAGTTTTTCGACTCACAGATCTTGAGCCAGAGACCTAAATTTATCTATATGTTGAGTTTGATCTTTGTTGGCGGCCTTAAGGGTAGATTTAAACCGAAAATGCTTTGCATAAAGTCCAAAAGTGATTTTAAAAAATGAGTTTTTTTAGACAGAAAAACCAGTTTTAGGCTCGCAGGTCATAAGGGTGGGACCTGATCTGAACTGATTGTTGAGTTAAACCATTGTTGGGTCTCTTAAAAGTCGATTTAAAACAAACATTCACTTCACAGAGTATAAAAGTGACAAAAAATGATATTTTAGAATAAGAAAATGAATTTTTAGGCTAGCAGGTAATGATTGCGTGAACTGGTCTGAACTATTTGTCGAGTTTGATCATTTTTATAGTTCTTTTTGTCAATTTAAACAAAAAAATGCGTTTTAGAGGAGATAAAACTGACAAAAGATTGGTTTCTAAGGACACGAAATTGAGTTTTTAGGCTGACAGGTAATGACTGCTGATTTATTTGTTGACTTTGACCATTGTTGGGCTCCTTAGGCCTCGTATCCAATTGAGCACGCTCAGGCGAATGAGCCGCCCATTGTTTTAAGCGTGCTCAAGAAAAAGTAAATTTTGATCGAACGAGCCTGGTGCCAGTGCTCAGAAAACGCTCGGCTATTGTGTCGTCACGTGTGCGGCCTTTATTATTATCCATACGATATCAAAGAAGAAAGGTGGTGGATTACAGAAAGTTGTCATCAGACATTAGCTTAATACTTTAATTCGCGAATTGACTTTTGAAGGAGATAATGAGCCTTTTCAAAACTTTATGAGCATGTCTAGGATCGATTTCGAACATTTCCTGTGTTTAGTTGAACCTCATATTAAATAGCACTGTACACATATGCTTGAGGTGATCCCACCAGGAAATAAATTAATGATAACTTTAAGATTCCTGCCTTCGGGAGAATCCTTTACCTGCAGCATATGTCCAAAGTACCTTACATCAGCAACCGTTTTGTACCGGTAGTCTGTGACGATATTGTTCAGTCGCTCAAAAATTATATTTAGGTTGGTACCTATTTATTATTTTTTATAGATTTTACTACGAATATGAATTCAAATATTGTTTTATGTCTTTTTTTAATTTTTTCTTTACGTCATCGATACCATGGTTTAATACCTCGCTGATTTCACGCCATGCATCCTCTCGTTTACTTCGATTATAAAGACCGTTCGTATGAGTTTTCCCATACTAACTTCTTTGATGCATATCGATTAATTGTTATTAAGCAAGTGTCGTTGTCCCGCATGCTCGCGTTCATTGCTAGCGTCCACACTGGGCGCCTTGGCTTGCCTTTGAGCATTCTAAAATACCGTCACACGATCGGCACGCCTTGAGCGTGCTCAGGCGTCCACACTTGATCGGCTCACTTCACTGAGCGGCTCAATCGCCTGAGCGTACTCAAGTGGATACGAGGCCTTAAGGATCGATCTAAATCAAAAATGCGTTGCATGAAATCTGAAAGTGATCAAAAATGGGTTTTTGAGGACAAGAAAAATGAGTTTTTAGGCACACAGATTTCGAGTGTGTTACCGGATCTAAACCTTGCATATAGCCTTAAAAAAATAGTTTTTATGCTAACGGGTGATCATCACGTGACGTGATATGATTTATTAATTTATAAATCATTGTTGATTCCCTTAAGCTTCCATCTAAGCTTTAAAAAAATGCATTGCACTTAGTTTAAAAGTAGCAACAAAAAGTGAGTTTTTGAGGACAATAAAAATGAGTTGCACTTAGTTTAAAAGTAGCAACAAAAAGTGAGTTTTTGAGGACAAGAAAAATGAATTGCACTTAGTTTAAAAGTAGCAACAAAAAAAATGAGTTTTTTGAGGACAAGGAAAATGAGTTTTTAGGCACACAGATTTCGAGTGTGTTACCGGATCTAAACCTTGCATATAGCCTTAAAAAAATATAGTTTTTATGCTAACGGGTGATCATCACGTGACCTGATATGATTTATTTCTTGAGTTAAATCATTGTTGAATCCTTAAGCTTCGATCTAAGTTTAAAAAAAAAATGCGTTGCGCTTAGTCTAAAAGTAGCATCAAAAAAATGAGTTTTCAGGAAAAGAAAATGTGTTTTTAGGCTCACAGGACTTTGATCATTGTTGGAGCTCTTCAGGTCGATTTTGACAAAGAATGTTGTTAAACCTAAGTATAAGATTCGGCTGTATGATTTCTACGTCTATCTGTTATTTCAATGGAACGCAATTTTGTTTAATTATTAGCAGCAGAGTACGATTTTGCAAGGTTGCCTATCAAAATATGGCCGCAAGTATTTTTCTATTAAATTTTCAAAAGAAAAAAATTCAAAAATTTTCGTTCACTTGTTTTATTATTTATTATTATTATTGAATTATAATTCATTTCAAGGATAGACTTGTAAAAAACATAAAAAGTTTTGTTTGCCTGTGTAAAAGTGTCCGCAAGTAGGGATTGTCAGCTGTTAAAGATATGTAAAAGCCAGAGAGAGTTAAACACTGTTGTGCGCTAACTTTGAAATGAATTGTAAAAATTATAAACTTAATTTAAAAAAAAAAAAAATCTCTTCCAAACTACTGACAGTTTAAAATCTTACATTGTCTCTCAACTTTTTTCTGAATTATTTTATATTTACCTCAGACACGTTCTTTGGTGGGCTTCGAACAGGACTGAGTACGTTGATATAATTTTTTACACATAAAGTGACTTGTAACATTCACCCCCCGTTATAATTTTATCTCTTGTGTTTCCTCTTTCTATCTGCAATGTAAACGGATGCTATACGTGAAATAAATTGTCTTTACCGTGTTTAAGGAAAACCATAGATTTTACAAACAATACTAAACTTTACTACGTGATTTCAATGAAACATTTATTACTTCAGTCTATACATATTGCAGTGTACACAAATTTCACAAGAACATATTTTCCTCGGCCGCAGCCGCAAATATTTTCAACATAAATAAATTGTCAAGCTTTGCAGTCAAACTATTCACCTAATAGTTTCGCAGATATTTCATAGGTACTACCAATGTAATCAGTCTTGGTCGTGCTTCTGACACTCTCTTAACGCATCCATCATAGATTCATCATCTTAATAGAATCGTTCTATCTAAAACCACCATTCTCATCTCAGTCAGTCCTTCTTCAGACATAATCTTTGGTTTCTGATTGGCGTCGTATTTGCTCCTCGCTACCAAAGATACTCCAAAACACCAGTTGGTATCTAATATTCGTAATACTAACAACAATAATAATAGTATCCTTGTTTTACATATAATTGCAACGTAATTTATCTTGCCGTCTTTGCTCGTGTTTCTTTTGTTCATTTTGAATACTTGATTCCGATGCAACACTAACTATTTGACTTAACGCAGGATAAAATTTTCCTACCTCCAAAGATGAAATCTCATCTCTGTCAACCATAATGGATTGTGACACATATCTTTTCTCTATACGTGTTAATATTAAACCGCAAATCATTGAAGCAGACAAAGTGTGCTGGTGTGCTGTTAACTATGTGAACTACTGACAATACATATATATACGAAATTGAAGATAACATTTACGAAAAATAAATTACATTTTTTGTATCAAAATATGTTTTTATATTTGTATATTATTCATTACTGCCATACGAAATAAATAAATAAATTACATAATGATGGAAAATTGTTTCAGATGTACTTCTGTAATTAAAAGTAGATATAGTTCGTATGCAGTGTTTTTTCTGTATATCTGTCCTGCAACTAAAGTTTATTTTTCTAAAATTATTTATCCGTTTCTAATAAATTAGAAAAGACAGATGTTTTGTACATTTTATTTGACACATACCAATCATTTCTCTTCCACGCTGTTTACATTCTCCATATGTATCCTATTTGTATTTGGTTCGGAACGCCACCCAGCAAAAATGATAAATAAGTATTACTTTCAACACATATATTTCGCACATTAAACACCAATTCAAACTTCTTGAATACCAAAGAAGAAAACATTGAAGCATTAAGGCACTACGATAATGCAATGTTGTTGCAGGCCATGTTTCCACAGTTGCTTAATTAATTACCAGTTGAAAGATAACGCCAATGCAACTGTTTAATTTATTTATTGTTGCGTCATAAGCGTTTCACCTCTCATCGAGGCATCATCAGCGACGAATCTGTGTTACAGTTTTTATATACAGTTTTATATACATTTTTATCCTATTTTTACGTAATTATGAGCGTGTGATATTTTTATAGCTAACAGTTACTTACTATTTACATTCGTTTGTAATACATCGATAAAAGCATTGCAAATCAAGAAAAAGGAGGTGGAATATTTGATTAATATGACGCCTGCTAAAAGCGTAAAATATTGTATAAGATGATTGTCCATTGTTCGCCCCTCAGAGTGTCTTCTGTAGGGCGCTCAATTTCCTGGAATTTTGTCCCCAATCTCGGCCTATCAAATGTTTTCTATCACTGAGAGCATTTAATATCAATAATAAAATTTGCACGGGATGATCCACATTTGTCATTCCGTTACAGTGTGGTAAAGTAAACGGCGATGTATTCCGTCACATTTCTCGTATCCCTGGGACTTAATTCCACCATAGTGGCAGTCGCGAAATTAGTCCTGTGAAGGTCACGGAGTATCCGAACAGTGTTGCAAATCAGCAAAAAAAATCAACTTTCAGTAATGAGTGCGAAAAAATTTCTAAAACATAATACTTAACGTGCGGAACAAGGTGATGTGCTTTATAATTCCAGACATTTGTGTGACTGCTTTTACAAAAAAATAATAATTTGTTTTCATGAAAAATAGAAATCAAAATACTTTTTCACTTCAACCGACAGAAAAAACAATAAAAATAACAAGAAATAACTAAAAAAAAAAAAAATTACGCACCTTCCTGAAAGTTAACAGACTCATACCGATTACATTCTATTCATTAAATAGGCAAGCATGTGAACATAAAAAATAAAATGTTACACGAAGCGCTTAGTTGTTTCGGCTGTGTAATGTAAAATGTTATCGCTGACTAACTTCCGTTTTATTTGTTTACGGAATAACTTCCAGCGAGAAAGTTTCTAAGAAAATACTGAAATTAATTCTGGTAGTAGGCAAAGCCTCTTCAGACAACCCCTTTTGGATTGTTTCACAGTTTATATTTGCGCGAATGATTGCGCGCAGCGCCTGCTCCAGTGCCGGCTGGTCGGTCGGTTCGTTTCCTGTCCTCCACAGAAAGGCTATTTTCAGCTTCTGTAAGAATTATTATTTTCATTGTACACAATGGACCATACATGACACATTTCGCGAGAAAACTTCAAAAGCAAAGACAAAACGAAAATTAATTTATCAAATATAAGGGAACGATTATACATAGAAATGACTCCCACAAATACCTCCATGTCAGTGTTTGTAATTTATCGAAGTATTTTTTTTTTTTTTTTTTTGCATATTAGTATTCTTTAAAAAATACTTTAAAATATCTGCTACAATGATTATAATTAGGTTTCCAATGCCCAGGCGACCTGCAGGTTCGCGAATATTACTTCTGTTTGTTAATACACTAATTGCATGATTATGTTCCTGAACATCACCACCATTAACAATACTCGAATAGGCCTTGAACTAAGGAAATAAAGCGAACGCGTGTAAAGATACGCATAGACGACCGGCAAAAGCTAATGTGGCAATGTCGCCGGCCCAACCAAGGGACAGAGGGTTGGTGCGGGCAGGGGAGGCAGTGGAGACTACGTGACCTTGGCAGGTCTAATTTCTATAGTGTGTGCTGACATTTCGTAATTAAAGCAGCTGTACTAGAACGACGAGGTAGGTTATGGCGACCGTGCACACGGACAATAGCAGGCGGCGGTCGACGGTGACAAAGCCGGCGGCGGTGAGGCGCAGCGGGTTGCAGCGCTGCGCCTGCCGCAGGAAGCGCGACAGCTCGGGGCGCGGGGACGGGCCCGCAGGCAGGGCTGCCAACCTGCGCAGCAGCTCGGCGGTCCGCTCCGCCTGCTCGGCGACCGCTGAGCAGCTCATCGAGAGGGCGGCGAGTGACGTCACGTAGAAGGCGACCCACGACAGCGAGAACCACACGGAGCCGACGGACGCCGCGTCTGACTTCAGAGCCAGCACCATCACCTCGTGCGAGCTGTTGACGAGTCCCACCGTCAGGTACAGCAGTTCGACTCCCAGGACGGGCTCGAAATGTTCCTTCAAGACAGTGACAGCTCCGTAGAGGCAGAGGTGGGCTTCACTCAGTCGCTGGAATTGTACAGCGCTCGACGTCCAGGCTTGTCGCGACCTTCCGAGTAAGATTTCTTGCGTGCACGACGAAACCTTGAAGGCCGCAGAATCCAGTATCTGCTCATTCAGTGTTCTGAACCTTACCCACACCTCCAGTACTAGCGCTATGACGTGGGAGCTCTGGGACACTCTCAAGCAAAGGAACGCGAAAACGAGCTCCGGAGACCAGTTTCCAAAATCGAAATGTCTAAATTTAGTCTGGTAAAATGCAATACCAGGTATTCCCAACATAAATACCAGTATGACGACGAAAATAATTATTCCAATTTTTACACCGTTTCCACCGTCTCTCTTCGGCATCTTCATGTCAAACTCCCGTAGCGCCCCTCCGAACAGCTGAAAACGCCCCGTTCCACTGAGTATATCTCTTCCGTAGAAACACATTAATTTCAAATGCGTTATTGTTTTAACGAGAAATAATGTGAAAGAGACAGTGGGAGGCAACGTTTTGTTACAGTCGTAACTGAAGTAGGTATCGCACACCATCATGGCCACTGCAATGAGCAGATAAAACGCGGAAATCACTCTCTGACGTTCCGTCCTCACTGTTAACCATATTCCTCTTCCTAACCGCGGCAGAACCTGTCCAAATATCACCCACAGCACGTAGATAGGTGGGATGATAATCTGAAACTCGACGTCCGTCATACCACGTTCCCTGTCGCCAAACATCTGCTGCTCTTCGCGACTCACGTCTGCTTTACACTGCTCACGACTCACCACTGCTACCGTCCTGTTGCGTGATCGCCAGTCGCTATTTTCCTTTCGTATTTAATATTTTATCTCGTTCTTGAAAATGGATCGAGTTTTCGCGATAAAGTGTGACTTAATCATCGTAATTGCGTACAATCGTTTTAACATCATATTGATTGCAGTGCGGAACGTCTTCGCTCCACGCAGTAATCGATTTCGATTAATTAAATGTTGGGGAAAGTACTTCACAATATTTGTGTCGTTGCTAAGGATACATTCAAAAGACACATTTGACTAAAGTCTATAACATTTTTCCGATTAATCGCAGAATCACGAACGTATTTTTAACACAGTGGATTTATGGTACACCTTAAGAATGTTGCCACAACATAACCATTCTATAAAAACGTAAATGGGTCACAATTGGATTTATTTTTAAATTAATGAGACGAATTAATGAATGATATGTAACGAATAATCCGGGGAAATTTCATCCTGATTAAGACATTCTTCAATGTCGAATTGCGAAATGATATATCCCTATATTAGTCTATCCTCGTTAACATTCAACTTGTATGTAGAAGAAGCAATAAAGGAAGTAAAAGAAACATTTTTCATGTGGCATAAATGTTCAGGGAGAAAAAATCAGTATGCTACGATTTGCTGATGACATTGTCTTGTTAGCAGAGAGGGCTGAGGATATTGAGAAGTTACTTAATGGCATGAACCAAATACTGAAGGAAGATTTTGGACTGAATATAAATCAAAGCAAAACAAAAGTGATGAAATGTAGCAGAAATACTACCAATCACAGTAGGTTAAATATAAAAATAGGATCGGACGCAATGGGAGAAGTAAGTGAATTCTGCTATTTGGGAAGCAAAATTACAACTGACGGCCGAAGCAAGAATGATGTGAAGGGCATAATAGAACTAGCAAAAGAGCCTTCATGAAAAAAGAGATATCTTTTAGTTTCAAATATTGATCTATGAATTAGTACAAACTTTTTAAAACTCCATGTGTGGAGCACTGCAATTAATGTCAGCGAAACACGGACTTTAATTTAATTTAATTTAATTGCAATGGAGCACAGGCTCTGGTGGCAATTTCCCTACACACCCAACTTCCCCCTATCCTGCACCCACCTACATTTGCCCTCTACAAAATTTATCTTTAAATTCCTTCAAAGTTTTCGGTAAATTATTCATCATTTCTCTTGGTAACTCATTCCAATCCCTGACACCCTTACCTAAAAAAGAGAATCTTCCCACACCCTTGTGCCTGAAATCGAGTGCCAGCTTGTGGTCATGGTCATCTTTTCCCTTCCATGCACTACTTTTCATACCTATTGCAATATCTTTCCATGCCTCATCGCCAGTATATGCCCTGTACACTCCCATGACCCTCCTCATCCTCCTCCTGTCTTGCAATGAATCCCATTCCAGCTCCTTTATCATATCCGTTACTGATTGCATTCTGCGATAATTTCCAGAAACAAATCTAGCAGCCCTTTTTTCACCCTCTCCAACTCCTGTATTTGATACGTAAAATGAGGGTCCCATACTACACTACCATATTCGAGCAATGGTCTGACCAATGTTTTGTAACCCAATTCCTTGACTTCTCTCGTACATCCCCTCATCACTCTCTCCAACAAGTGCAGAACTTTGAAACCTTTTCCTACCACCTGTCCAATGTGTCCTGCCCACTTAAGTTTGTTATCAAAAGTAATTCCAAGATATTTATATTTCAAGTCTTCAGCAAGCAATTCATTCCCCACCTTATATTCATAATTAACCTTTTGTTTTTCATTTGTGTATCTAATAAGCTGACCCTTCTGAACCGTCCTTCTCACGGTTCGATATATTTGCCGCACGCCGCCGTGTTCTCTTTGCTTTTGTCGGGACGTGAGTCGATTCCCGCTGCGCTGGTGTTTATTACATATTTTGCAATTTCAAATTTATAAATTGAAACAGCACTTCAAAAATGATTTATGTATTTCTAGTTAAAAAATCATATCAACAATAAATCAAACATTTAAGAAAATATAAAAAATACATAAAAAACGAATTAATGATACAAAATTGAGTCATCATATGTCCATGGATTTTAACCCATTCCTTAATACTGTTTATTATTGGCATAATAGTAACTTCATTCCTGATTTCTATAGTGTTGGGAACATTCGATGTGTCAACATAATCTTCATCCAACCATAAAGCATCGTCATCGTTTAACAAGCAAAGAACTTCCCTGTTTCGTCTAGCGGCAATGCTTTGTGGACGAATCTTCATGATGGGGAAAACCTCTAGTTGCCTCTTATGTAATTGCTTATGTTGGTTAGTGCCTTTGTATGATGAAAAATATAGTCCACATATGCCACATGATCGTTTAAAAGTTTGCCTCGACACTGGGGCAATACGAGATAAAAAGTGATACAGATTATGCATGTGATGTCACAAAGTTTATTACACGTCCCCCCCCCTTGTCACACGATGTCACACTTTGTTGACCCCCTTCCCCCCCCTCAAGGTGTGACATAATTTATGGATGGCCCCTAAGACATCGCTCCGCGACACGCGTGTGATATCTGCGACCAAGCGTTTGACGACGCTTCGCTCGTGCGCTTAACTGGAGCCAGGGCCGCCGTATGTGGGCGTGCAAGGCGTGCACCGCACGCGGGCGGCATGTAGAGAAGGGCGGCAAATCGAGTGATCAACAGTCGCCGCCACGCGATAGTTGTGCCTCTCCATTGTCGCCGTGAAGAAAGTTACAGCTGGCGACACTCGTGGTGGCAACAATGGGGGTAGCAAATATGTTCGAAGGGGCGGCATATCACAGTTTTTTGACCCGGTTCGGAAATTTCCTGGATCCACCACTGGTTGTAGTTAGACTGGGGGCGGCATAATCGGTATTGCACGCGGCGTTAAAACAGCTAGCGGCGGGCCTGACTGGAGCGACTCTCTCGAATTTTGATGAATAAATATTACGACAAACCCATAATTATATTTTCATTAGAATACACTTTTCGTTATACATAACACATTTTGACATGAAATTTTGAAAACTAACCGAACAGTGATAGACAGATGGATAGCGTGTGTGAGTCTCAGTAATGTTACTCAGGCTTTCTTTCTCTCGCAGTCAGTTTTTGTATGATCTGTTCATAAATTTAATATGCAGATAAAACTTTACAGATTATGTATTTGAATTTTATTCAATTCTATCAATAAAATTCTAAGTCTACGCATACAAAATCACGGGTAACAGCTTGTTCTCCGTAAATACGAATTACCTATAGCATTCAAGAAACGTATTTCTCATGGAAACAGAGAAGAAAGTATTTTGGTTTGAAGCTGAAAAATCTTCAGCCCACTGTATTAAAGTACTAGTGAAACTCATTTTTTTTGGGGAGAAAACTATTTATATAAAAAAATATATTAAGAAATGAATATAGGGGCGGTCGCGTAGCTCAGGCAGTAGAGCGCCTGACTGTGGACTTGACGACCGGGGTTCGATTCCCGACTAAGCCAAGGATTCTTCCTCGAAGCTGAACGTCCGGAACGGCCCCCCCCCCCCCCCGCCTACTCAGCCTGCTGTCCAACTAGTATCGTGGGGTAAATTCCGCGGGAAGGGAAAGCAAAAGGGCTGGACCGTGTCGACGACCGCGAAAATAGGAAATAGGGATGCGGAACTCTACCTCCGCTAATCCTGCGGGAATACAGATTTGAAGGTATGAAAACCCACTGCCTTTAACTATTTCAAATGAATATAGAAGTTAAAAGTCTTGTATAGCTAGAAGGATAATTAGTATTTCCTCCTATCTACCCACGGTGAAAATTGTGCACTAAGATGCTTTGTCACACGTAGTTTGATAGTTGAAAATAAGGATTATCGCAGCAGGCGCCTTCGCGATTGAGTTTTCCGTGTTAGTAGCCTCCAGATGCTCTCAGAATGATTTTTCCTTTTCAGCGTACGAGGACCGTACTGAAAGTCATTAGCAACTTACTGTAAACCACGAAAATTTGAACACTGTAACTAAACGACAGCAGCGCCGCAAATACTGCCTGTACACGACGTGATGTCAGATTGTGACCTAGTTTGCTGCTGTCACGTGACCATAGGCAATATTTATAAAATGGCGGACAGCAATGCTTCGTTTCGACGGCGTGCTGTCATTGAATTCCTTGTTAAAGGGGAAAAATCCGCTTCTGAAATTCACCTCGGACTTCAACGCGCCTGTGGAGATGCTTGCATGTGCGCCAACAGTGTAAGGAGATAGGTGACTCATTTCGAATATGGGAACACCAGTATCCAAGATGAGCCTCGTAGCGGACGCCCTGGAATACAGCAAGGAAAGAGTTGTTGCGATCATTAGAGGAGACAGACGTTTCGCTGTGAATGATATGGCTGAAAAACTTCCAGTAGGACATAGTGCAGTGTGATAAATAATACATAGCTTAGGCGTTAGGCCGTCAAAAGGTTTGGAAAGATCTTCATTCTGCAACATGACAATACGCATCGGCATACTGCTCAAGCCACTATGGAGAAGATCAGGAAATTTGGTTGGGAAACTCTTGACACATCCGCCCTACAGTCCCGACCTGGCACCCTCCGACTACCCTCTTTCTTGTTCTGTAAAAGAAGAGATGTGGGACCAACCCTACGAGTGGCTGGTAAGCAGTGCGTCAGTGTATGCTGGGATGGAGGTCTGTCGTATTTTCAAATTAGCAGAATGATGGAAACATTTGTGGGGAACTACACTGAAAGGTAAAAGAAAAGTCTGTAAATTAAGACGATGTACTTGATTTGGATTAAAAATAATAATAAAAATTGTTTAAAAAAATATTCTCACGGCTTTCAGAAAGACCTTCGTATTTATTGAAGCATGTATTGATGTATTCTAATTGGAGAACAGCTGTCCCAGTTCCACTAGGTGCATTATGGCGACCGTGCACACGGACAGTAGCAAGCGGCGGTCGACGTTGACGAAGCCGGCGGCGGTGAGGCGCAGAATGTTCTGTTCGTTCATACACACCTGTTGCGTAGAAACATATTACTTTAAAAGTACCTGCTGTTCTAACGACCAATAATGTGAACGATACAGTCTGTGGTAACCTTTTTTTATACTCATAAATTAAGAACCAATCACAGATAATCATAACGACAGCGAGGATAAGGTGAAACAAGGACAACACTTTCAGATGCCTCATCTTCATCTTAAACCAAACTCTTCCCAGCCGTGGTGGAACCAGCCCGAGTACCAACCACATCACGTACACACTTTGACAATAAATTTGGCCGCCGATGAAAAATTCTATCACTCATATTTTGCAATATCTGACATGAATGTACACACTTTGACAATAAATTTGGCCGCCGCTGAAAAATTCTATCACTCTTATTACGCACCATATGACATCAATGTCATCCTAAGAAACTGGGATGACATTGATGTCAGATTGTGCAAAATAAGAGTGATAGAATTTTTTAGCGGCGGCCAAATTTATTGTCAAAGTGTGTACATCAAAGGAAACAGTAACGCAATACTGGCAAGCCAGTATTGCGTTACTGTTTCTTAGGATGACATTGATGTCAGATTGTGCAAAATAACAGTGATGGAATCTTTCAGCGGCGGCCAAATTTATTGTCAAAGTGTGTACATAGGTCGGACAATAACTCGAAATTCGACGTCAGCCGTTGTCTTTTCCCTGTCACAAATGTCACGTTGCTCAACTCAGGTCCGCTTCGATCAAGCGATGCCTAAGACTGTTGCTGTCCGAAATATAACGTCTTAACATTTTCCCTCATTCTTTAGAATTGAATGACATTTTGTTTGCATTACGCGCTCCGGTCACTCCGATAATGGGTTTGATACCATCAGGCTAAATGCGCTGACATATTGTGCCGTCGATTTACCTGTCAAGCAGACCTTTCTCGTTGCGATATTAATCACAATCAACTCATCAAATATTAAATTTCGTCAAAATGGAATTGTTGCTGCAATATTTCTGCGCTTCGAGCACTTTCAGTAGTTATTCATCAATAGCAACAGCGTAAATCAAGTCTGGTTTTTTATTTTTTATTTATTTATTTATTTTGTCAATAGTCTCTCGACTGGTTTGGGACCATCCGTAAATTACGTCACACCTTGGGGAAGAGGGTCAACAAAGTGTGACATCGTGTTACAAGGGGGGAGGGGGGGGACGTGTCATAAACTTTGTGACATCACAAGCATAATTTGTATCACTTTTTGGCTAGTGGCGGAAGTTGAAGATGATGTTGACACATAGAATGTTCCCAGTACTATCGAAATCAAGAATTAAGTGACTATTATGCCAATATAAACAGTATCAACGAATAGGTTCAAAATCCATGGACACATGATGACTCAATTTTGTATCATTAATTGAATTTTTATATTTTATTAAATGTTTGATTTATTTTTGATATAATTTTTAACTAGAAATACATAAATCATTTTGGAAGTTCTATTTTAATTTATAAATTGCAAAATATGTGACGTCACACCAGGGGAGAGGGGGGTCCCACAAATGTGACAACCTGTGACATGGGGGGAGGGAGGGGTCCAAAAATCATGAAATTCGTGTGACGTAATTTGTTGATGGTCCCTTTGATGCAATCTCAACATACCCTTTACAATCCACGTCCTCAATTATCTGCTTCATATATTCTAATCTCTGTCTTCCTCTGCAGTTCTTACCTTCGACTGTTCCCTCCACTAACAAATTAACCAATCCAGCATGTCTCAAAATATGACATACCAGCCTGTCTCTTCTTTCTGTAAGCTTCGTCCACAAACTTCTTTCCTCATTCATCATTTAAAAAACTCGTTCATTTCGTATTTTGTCTGTCCACTCAATTTTTCAGCAGCCAAATGCTTCAATTTTCCTTCTTTATAGTATTCCTTAAGTCCATAGTTCGATACCATAAAGTTCTGTGCTCCACACACAGAGTCTTAAAAAGTTCTTTCTGAGTCCTAGATTCAAACTTACGATTTCTCTTTTTCATTAAACCTATTCAGCTATGTAATTTCCGTTTCAGCCATCAGTTGTAATTTTACTTCCCTCGTAGGAGAATTAACTATTTTCTTCTATATGATCCGTTCTTATTTTTATATTTAATCTACTATTATCACGTTTCGTGACTTTTGTCTTGCTTTGGTTTATATTTAGTCCAAAATTTTGCTTCAATACTTTGTTCATGGTATTTAGGGAGACTACATTGACCTCTTCCTACCAATCATCCGTCAGGACGAGTACTGTAGAGTGCAGGGGTCCCCAAAGTATTCGATACCGACCCCGTGGGGTCGATAACAGATTTCCCGGAGTCGATTAATACAGGGGGTCGATTAATACTAAAGAGAAGCAATTAACCTGTGCAGGAAAAAATAGGAATGTTCTACTAACAATCAGGTGAATAAATTAAAGTAAAGCTCATCCTCAACCATGGAAAACCGTAGCCGGGGGTTTAAACCTCCATCCACCAGAATATAAGTCTAGAGCGATAACCTAACTCGGTGAGTACCGTGTAATGTAATGTGCGTTACATTCAGCTATACCAGTATCTACATCTACATCTACATTCATACTCTGCAAATCACAAACATTGTGGGTGGCAGAGGGTGCTAAGCACCAATCCTAAACCCGCCCATTCCAAACCCGAATAGTGCGAGGAAAGAAGGAATACATATAAGTATCAGTACGGCATCTTATTTCTCTAATCTTATCCCTCCGGTCATTGCGACCTAAATAGGTTGGCAGAAGAAGTATTTCATTGCACTCGAAATTCAAATTTTTTCGCATATTCTCCAATAAATTCGAACGCAAACTACGTCGTCTGTCTTCCAAACTATCCCAGCCCAATCTATGTATCAATTCTGCGACGCTTTCATAACGGCTGTAACAACAAGTCACGAATCTAGCGGCTCTCCTCTGCACCCTCTCAACTGAGTCAATCAGAACCCTGCGATTGTAATTGTAAGTTCCTGGGTAGTACAACTCAGCTCGGAACCCAAGAACTGACGATGCCCCATTCCACATTGGCGAAACGCGTCTGGGCCTATTTGAATAAAACCAGTTGCTGATAGACGGTGTTTTCATTTACAACTGCGTAAGGATGGACATACACCATATAACAAGAAAATATTCTTTCCGTTTCTACTATTTGCCTCGTTCCGTTTGCTGCAGGATAAAGTTAAACCAGATGCTTTTCCTATACAAAATAATTCGTACTACGTCTTGAATTGAATTGAAAGAAGAAAACATATGAACTCAGAATACATTATAAAAAAATAAACAAGCAAAAGCTAATGTGAACAAACTATGTTTCCTTACAAACGCCATGTTAAAAGATTGTTCGTAGTTTAATTAATACGATAATTAAGTAGTCCACGATACGTTTCAATTTAAACTTGTTTATCTTCTTAAACACGTCGTCAAAGGTACTGGTTACATGCATTCATACAATCCAGAGATAGCATACAACACTTCTTCCACAGATAATACAGTTCCCGGCCGTTGCAAACTGAGTTGGTGAAAAACTTTGCCGAAAAACTAACTAACTGTCTGTCTCGGGTGTTTGCTTTATATAAACTCCATCGAAATTTCTAGAACACTTCAAAAGCTTCCGCCAGATATTTCTCGAACATTAAGAATACTTAAACAATTGAAACATATTAAAAACAATCAGAACTAATACATAATCATTTACAATTAATACAAAATGGTCAGAAATGGAAATTAAAGATACTTAAACACAAAATTATTCACAGAAATCATTCTAAACTGTTGTAAATTGTCTTTTAGACTTCGTAACTTGCATTAATACTTGGAATTACCAACATTTAAGCAATTCTCTCGCACAATTCTGTTCTTAAACATATTAAATCGCCTCTAAATAATTTCTTTTCATAAAACAAAGTCTATACACATTGATTTACAGGAAATTGCAAAACAAACCTATCAGATCATATTCAACCAAACGCCAGCCTACCACAAATGATTCGCAAAATACAATTCCATTTAAGTTTAGGTTTGAGGGCCGTTACAATGTCATATTTCACTCGCAAGCAAAATCGCTACGACAGCTGTTTTTATTTTTTATCTTCTTTTTTTAAAAATTGTATTTATTTTTTTAATGCTGGGCATCTTGTAAATATGCCTATAAGAACCACACGTCCATTTAATTCTGTATCCGAGCTACGAATGATTATTTTTATTCGTCGTAAGTTACGAGGAAAAGTTTAGTGACATAACTAAAGGAAAATAAAAAAATCTCTAACGGAGCCTGCACTGAAACATCTTTAAGAACATTTTATCGACAAAATAAATTTTGTTCTTTTGTTTCTATAAAAATAAGTGAAATTTCTCAGACAAAGAATTTTTTTAATATCGCAAATTAATTTTTATGAGCATTTTTAAAATCTCAATCTCAATATAGACTTTTTTTTTGCTTATGGCATTACGACTCATCAACGTAGATTGCATTAGAGGCGGGAAGGACTGGGGACAAAGAACGGGAATGAATTCGGTCATTGCTTTTCTAAGGAAACATCCCGGTATTCACCTGCAGTGATTTGGGGAAACCATGAAAAACCCCAATCTGGATGCCCGGACGGGGATTCGAACCCGCTTTCAATATGAACACCCGACGTATTTCGAAAGAACTATTATCTCTGACTGTCAAACCATTTATTAAGTCGCATCCGCATGCCGTCGGTTATTGTGAGTTATGTCTGCCTCCTCTTCCTCCCTGCTCCACACATTCTCCCCCCTTCCCTCGCCCCACGCTCCGTCCGTCCATATTAGGGATGGGCAAAATATATCGATGTATCGATATATCGATACTTTTTCTAAAAAATATCGATATTTATCGCCGATATTTTTATTTTCGATATATCGATACATCGATATTGTATTTAGTGTATCGATTTTAAGCACCAATTCGATATTTTTCCTACGAACGAAATTCAGTATCCAATTTAATCGTTACATGTATATAGGATAAATATACGTATATATCCAATCTTCTGAAAGTGTCTTAAAAAGTAAATTCGTCGAAATATAACAGCTTCATCAGCGGTTGATAGGTTAAAAAAAGCTGTTAAATTTTAACAATTTTACGTTAACGTCATTTTTATGTTAGCATGTAAGCGGTTCTTTTATCTTTCTAGTTGAAATATTATCTTTTCAAGTGTTTTTTTTTTCATTTACGAATAACAATTAATGGGTTGATGAACCACAAGTCATTATAAATGACTGTTAATTCATTTAAATGTATACAATCTAGTCTACAGTCAAAACTCCTTAATCGCAAGGAATACGTTCCGTAAATTAACCGCAAATACGAAAATCTTGAATACGGAAACCTTGAATACAGAATGTTAGTTTATATAGGATTATAGGGAATACGTTCCAAGTATACAGAAAAATGTTGATGTAATTGAGTGATTATCGCACTTTAAACTTAATAGACCAATTCTGGATTGCTTTAAATCCTCTATCCTAAAGTTTATTGTAATTCTCTTTAAAATATGCATATAGCTTTCTCGTGAATTACAGCCCCACTAAAGAATACTTTCTTGTGATTGCTCTCTTCGATTAATGCAGTGAGAGCGGTTTTTAATTTTTTATTCACTGAGACACCAATGGTTTTTACTGATAGTAAGGTCCTCTTCGAACGCCTCTCCCGTGTCAGGTTGTAGGCGATTACCATGGGTGATGTATATCCCTCCAAGGAAAATCCTAGGAAGATGAACTGGGGTGGTTTCCCGTTTCATCGAACATGGTGGTGTAATGGTTAGCGTTCTGGCCTCGCATTCGGGAGAAGGGTGGGTCGAATCCCCGTCCGGGCATCCAGATTTGGGTTTTCCATGGTTTCCCAAATCACTCCAGGCAAATGCTGGGATGCTTCCTTCAAAAGGCCATGGCCGAATTCCTTCCCATTCCTTGTCCCCCATCCTTTCCCGTCTCTAAAGACCTCAATGTTAAGAGACGTTAAGCAGTTAAAAAAAAAATTCCCCGTTTACTTCCTCAGTGTGACAGTGCTCCTAAGTGTGTATGACAGTGACACTGTGTGGCTCGGTATAGAGTGTTGTGGAAGAGAGATGAAAGAAGGGAGAGGGTGGAAGCTGGTGTCGGCATGTTCAGGCCTACTTTTGTGAAACATTCTAAAGGGGGCGCCAAGCTTAACATTCCCATCCAACGGATGAATCACCATCGACAACATGGTATGCCCTCGCACCATACGCACTGTAGAGAGGTTTGGTGATTAGAAATTTCAACTTACTGGTCAAGCCCTGGTGACGAAAATCGTTGATGTAGTGTTAAGTGAAAATAATTCATTTACAGCACTCTGTGATCACGCAAAAAGTATTGTGACTTATTTTAAGCAGTCTGTCAATGCTATGGATCTATTAAGATCTGAACAAGAAGCATCTGTGGAAAAGGAAGGTGAGGTGTTGACTTTGACACAAGGTGTTAGCACTAGATGGAACTCCTACTTTAATATGTTAGAACGATTTGTCAGACTCTCTACAATTGTAGCTAAAATCTTAGCTACAAAAAGTCAGTCAAATATAAACACACTTGATATGGTTGCAACTTAACAGCTTAATGTAATACGTGACCTCATTGTCCTGCTTGGTCCTTTCAAAGAAGCCACTGAAGAGGTTAGTGGTACAAATTATGTGACTGCTAGCTTAGCCATTCCTGTTACAAATCTGATTAGACAAGTAACGGAACAAGCTACTCCTTCGACCACTTTAGGATTCACGGTAAAAGAGACTTTACTCCAAAGAATTCAAGAGAAATTAAGTCCTTTAGAAGGAAATACATTCCTTGCAGCAGCTATCATTTTGGACCCTCGTTTCAAACGTATACACTTCACTTCTCCAATTGGTGTGTCAAATGCGATATCTACAATAAGTAATGATATTCGCTTGGAATTTAGACGACGAGGACAACGTTCTCCAGAAGTAAGGTCTATTGCCGGCCTCGGTAGCGCAGGGGCTAGAGTGCTAGCTCCGCGTGCCGAAGGTCGCCGGTTCGAATCCGGCCGCGGGCATGGATGTTACGTGTTGTGTGTCTGTGTGAATGTCCTGTCCGTCCTGTGGTGTCCATACTTACAAGATACTGAATATAAACACTGCATGATGACTTATTCACATTGAGCTGGCTGTATGGCCTCAGCAGCCGAAAGCCATTAAAAAAAAAAACAAACAAAAAACAGTAAGGTCTACAGCAGCAACACAATATATCGCAGATAACGCATCAATTTGGTCCGCACATGAAAAGCTATTATCCCTTAGCACTACTGTTATGCAAGAGGTTCCAAGCTCTGGCTCAGTTCCTAATGAGCTTAAGCAGTATCTGGACCAACCATTAATAGACAGAAAATCAGACCCAGTAAAGTTTTGGGTGAATTGCCAGTGCTCCAGCGCGCTGAAATACCTTATATGTCAAGCTTCTTCTGTGTCGTCCAAGAGAGTGGTTCCTGTAGTCAACTTAGCTGTACTGAACAACAGGAGTAGATTGACGGGGGAGCACATAAAACAGAGTCCTTTTGATGTCCAAATCAGACGAATACTGGTTTGATTGATTTAAAAAAATAATAAATTAATAAAAGTTTGTATAATTTCTACCTGTGTCTTTAATTTTCAGAATTTTCTTAAATATTTTGATGTATTTTATGATTTTTTTTAGATAATTACTCCCTTTAGACAAAATATCGAAATATCGATATATCGAAATATCGATATTTTTCCCCCGATATATATCGATAGTGTTTGTAAATATCGTTTCGATATTTATCGATATTTTTTTTTTGATTGCCCATCCCTAGTCCATATTCCTCCAGCGCCGTATCACACCTTCCGACCGCAGACTGGTGATGTATCATCTCTGGTCCGACAGCCCTGTCGCCGCCCGCCCAGAGAGAATGTTTTAGCTCCCGCGGTTGAGAAGCTTGCGATCTATCATCTCTGGTGAAACAAAAGCCTGCCGCGCAGCGCGCATTTGTCACGTGCCATTTGCATTGTCTGGCTGCGCCGTTATTTATTCTGTTTGCCTGTTAATGTCTGCGCGAGAACGACTCGTACCAAATCCCGGCAGCCGCATATAATTCTTTTTCTAATCTTAGTCTGATTTTTATTTACTTTTTACTAAAAACTTTTTTCCTTATTACCAGAAAATACGAGCAGTAACACCGCTGTATTTCACAGCCATTCAAGGTTATCCTGAAATTATGTATCTTCTTTTTTTTTGTTTCTAAGTATTCCGAAGTAAATCTGTAAAGCCAATTAATACTTCTAGAACAGCGATTCATTGTGTGCCTCCAAAAAATATTTCATCAAGACCTCCATTTTGTTTTTACATGTCTCGTCTCTGATTTGAGTTAATTTTAAATGAATTTTAATGGAATACGTCTTCTGGTATGTTTTCAAATAGCCTGCATGGCAGAAGTTAATAAATATTTTGTCATAATCTTCAAAAACTGTCTCTGAGAAAAATGTAGGCGAAGTTGGACCCCTGTTGAGAACGTACACAAAATTACCAGGAAACTCCATTAAAGAATGTAAAAGCGTTTTATTTTAACATTTGATCATTTGGTACAAACACTTAAACATTTTTACATTAAATAATATTTGATAATTTTGCCATTTAAGAAATAAGTGATATCTTTCTACACGAAGGGAGCGTCCATAAATCACGTAGATTATTTTGGTCTCCTGCAAACCCCCCCCCCCCTTTTTCCCAAGTACTGCGACATTATTTTATAATAATAATAATAATTGATAAAATTGCGATGGAGCACCTGCTCTGGTGGCAATCTCCCTACACACCCCCCCGTTCCCCTTCCAACCTACTTTTGCTCTCTACTAATTTTTACTTTTAAATTCCTTCAGTGTTTCCGGTAAATTATTCATCACTTCTCTTCGCAATTTATTCCAGTCCCTCCCACCCTTTCCTATGAAAGAAAATTTTCCCACACCCTTATGCCTGAAATAAAGTGCCAGCTTGTGGTAATGGTCAACCTTACCCTTCCAAGCACCTCTATTAATTTTCCCTCCAATATCCTTCCACGCTTCATCACCAATATAGGCCTTGTACACTCCCAAGACCATCCTCACCTTCCTTCTATCCTCCAATGAATACCACTCCAACTCCTTTATTATATTAGTTACCGATTGTGACTTTTGCCTCTACCCCTTCCCCGTCCCCTCTTCGGCCTCCCCCCCTCATCCTTTTGGTTTCAGAGGACATTTTGTAGTGTTTTCCCTTGTCAGACTATCGTAAATTACATACGAAGATAATTAAATCATCATCATCCTCAACAGTTTGCAGCCTCTGGCCGGGTCTGCTTAGCCTCTCCATTTCCTTCTTTCTTCCCACCACCTCTCTGTCATCACTTTGTTCCAGTCCTCTCCTCTCTCCTCCACTCCTTTCAGCCATCCATCTCTTGGTCTTCCTCTGGGTCATTTACCATGCATCTTAATTTTGTGGATTTTTCTTGGGATTCTCTGAGCCTCCATTCTCTTTAAATGTCCATACCATCTCAGTCTGGTCCTCTCTACCCTTTCCTGTAGGAGTTCTTCTTTTATGGTACCGAGCGGGGCGGTGTAACGGTTAGCGTTCTCGCCTCGCATTCGGGAGGACGGCGGTTCGAATCCCCGTCCGGGCATCCAGATTTGGGTTTTCCATGGTTTCCCCAAATCACCCCAAATCACTCCAGGCAAATGCCGGGATGCTTCCTTCAAAAGGCCATGGCCGAATTCCTTCCCATTCCTTGTCCCCCATCCTTTCCCGTCTCTAAAGACCTCGATGTTAAAAAGAGACGTAAAGCAGAAAAAAAATTCTTTTATGGTGCGTCTAATCACTTCATTCCTTATTCTGTCCATTTTAGTAACTCCCATTCTACCTCTTAAAAACTTCATTTCACTTGCTTGTACTCTGCTGATGTCCCGCTTTTTCATTGTCCACGTTTCAGCAGCATAAGTCAAGATAGGCACATAGTACGTGTGATAGATTACTCTCTTGCTTCTCTGTGGCTCCTCTTTATTCCATATCAGGCTTCTAATGCTCCTAAGGAACGCCTCTGCTTGTCTTCCTCTTTCACTTACCTCGCCATCATTTCCTCCACATTCCTCTAATACACTCCCCAAGTACTTGAACCTGTTTACCTTCTTTAGTTGTTCCCCTACCATCACAATTCCCCGGGTTATCCTATTCTTCTTTCTGGTTGTTACCATGTACTCACATTTCCTTACATTTAATTTCAGGCCATATTCCTTCACACTGTCTGTCCATACATCCAACTGCCGCTGCACTTTCTCTTCATAACCTCATCACCTAATCAGATCGTCCGCAAAAGCCATCACCTTCATGTTTTCCTCTCCCATCCTCGCTGCCACCTTCTGCATTATTTCATCCATGATTACAATGAGGAGTAGTGGTGATAGGGCACTTCCTTGTTTTAGTCCATTCCTTTGTTCCAGCCAATCTGATCTTCCTTCCCCTATTTTCACATAGCTCACACTTGCTTGGTACAGTTCCGTCACTCTCCTGATGGTTTCTTTGGGAACTCCTCTCTTCTCCAAGGTCTTCCATACCTTACTCCTGTTTACACAATCATATGCTTTCTCAATATCGAGAAATATCGACAGTAGATCCTTTCCATACTCATAATGCTTTTCCTGCAGCTGTCTCATCGCTAACATCAGATCTACCGTCGATCTCCCTGATCTAAAGCCATACTGCTCTTCCCTTAGCCCAAGGATATAAATATTCACATGCTGTTGTGTGTTCTGTACTTCATTTTAACTGTGAAAAATAATATGAATGGAAACCTACGTAGCCTGGCTCGGAAACTCCCCCGCTCTTTTCCCCACTTAGCCCAGGGTAACTTTCCAACCCCCCCCCCCCCCCACTAGGCCGAGTCACGTAGTTTATGGACGCTCCCTTGTTCTACTAACAGTAATAAGCCTCACAGAATTTGTGACACTTGCTCCCTACTCTCTCGTTTTTCGAGAGAACAAAGTTTTTGCGCTGTTGTTCGAATGTGGAAACACGCGACCAATAAATAATATTGGAGGCTGCAATGCGACCGGCAGAACTTGGATTCCGAACACTCCAGTACAAACCGAAAACCCTTTGTGTTGCCAGAAATTGTTTTGTGTTGATATGTTAATTAATCAAATAACATTCCAATGCTATTGCGGCGTACATTTTTTGCATAAAAATTAACAATATCTGCTATCCGCGGATTCCTCGTTTTTCTGCTGCGAGCTAAATTAGTTTTGCGCCGTGATAGAAATTTACCGTGGCGACCTCTGTGGGCAATTCTACTTTCTAGTATCTACCGATCAGCAGACAAACGGTTGTTTTGGTCGTTTTCGTCTCCGCAGCGTCCATCAGAACAATCAGAAATAGAACTTAATCATTTAACATTATTACAAAACTGTCAGAAATGGAAATTAAAGATATTTAAACACAAAATTATTTACAGAAATCATTTCAAACTGTAGAAAATTGTTCTGTAGACATCGTAACTTGCATTAATACTTGCAATTACAAACATTTAAGCAATTCTCTTGTACAATTTGGTTCTTAAACATATTAAATGGCCTTTAAATAATTTCTTCTCATAAAATAAAGTCTATATACACTGATTTACAAGAAATTACAAAACAACCATACCAGATCATATTCAGGCGAATTTTAGTTCACTACAAATACTTTATAAAATACAATTCTATGTAAAGATCAGGTATAAGGGCTGTTACACGTTCCTTGTCCCCAGCCCTAACCCGCCTCTAATGACCGCGACGTCGACGAGGCGTAAAGCAATGAGCAAAAAATTGAAAAAAAGTTTGTAGAAGAGTATTACAGAAAGAAGAGGCAGGATGGTTGGTCACATTTTAAGACGTGCGGGATTGGTTGATTTGTCAAAGGAAGGAAGAGTTGCGGAAAAGAACTGCAGAGGAAGACAAAAATTAGAATTTATGAAGTATGTAATTGACAACATAGGTTGTAATTGGTATGTTGAGGTTAGTACAAGACAGGATGTACAACCTTCTCTTCGTCTTAAGCAATTCAAAATTATTTTTTATATCCTCCAAGGATGAGAAACAATCTTTGCCATATTTCAGATATAAGTGGCTTTTAAGTCTAGCATCTACTCAATCTCTCCTCCGTTTCGCTTTCATCATCTTAAATATAATCCATACACTACCTTGCTTTATTCCTTGTTACTTTTACTTCAAGTGCACCACAACTAAACTTTCGATGTTTCACACACTTTAATTCCGTTGCTTCTCAGATATTACTAATTACTCTATACCACTTTTATAAGCACGTAACTTACATACAATTAATCTTTTCACTCAGGTCCAACTATTTCTTTAACTTTAGCAGCTTCCTTGTAGCTGATTCCATTCACCTTAATCACCCCTCTCTCTCTCTCTCCATTAATAATCATGTACAGTCGGGGACAGAATTCGCGAGACCCCTCGCCTTTCGATTATGCTTCGTTCTAGACACGACTACCTCATGGGACAGCATAACTGGTAGGTGGTACACTAAATTCATGATAAAATAGACCTCTCATACCCAGCACTTTACCCAAGACTAAAATAATGAGCCTGCGCGCGAGAGACTCGCAAACGCTCTGAGGCAAAGTTCGGAGTTATACAGTAAAAATAATCACAAGAATCACCATTTTAGTCGTAATAATTATTGAAGTAATGAAACTCATTGATTATAGAGCAAAGATACAGCTTTTTTCGTAATTTTTTATAGCAATTGTGTATTTTTCTTTCTTTCTAATAAACAGTTGACAATTCGCTAGCAAACGAAATTACACGATGAATACAGGAAAAAATCGCTAAATCACGCACGTATAAAAATGTGTTAAACTGATAAGAGAGTTTGAATCGACTTATTCACATTTTCTAGCGCGGCAGCGTTATAGACACACAGAGTTTTAAGCGTAAGTAGAAAGTGCATTACGAAATTACTCAAAAAGTGAACTAAGTCACGAAATATAAATTAACTATTTCTACATAATTAACTTGATCGCAGTAGTTTCAGTATTAATAATAATAAATTAATAACAGTTAGTTCGTCTGCAATGTGAATAAGCGGTTTCAGATTTTAAAGGTAATAGCAAGGAAATAGGAAACTTTCATATCTCCCATTGTTTCTAACACTGATACTTCTATACAGTTTTATGTGGGGTATTACTTCTTGCCTGTCAAGCCAGATGGATTAGAAATAATAATCTTGCCTGGCATTCGGTAGGACATGGATTAAAACCATATAGGATATCCAATTCCAGTTTTTCATGGTTTCAGTAAATCTCTCCAGCTGAACTCCGGAAAAGCTCCTTCAAAAAGCCTTGGGCGAAATTCTTTTCCGATCCTAGTTTCCAATGCTCTCAAGATTCAAATCACATTGGCTTCGAAAGAGAACAAGAAGAAATAAGTAACCGAATGTGGTGGGTTAGTGGTAACACTCTGAGGTGGCTTCTGGGAGGACGTGGGTTTGAATCCCCCCTCCAGTCATTCAGTTTTGGGTTTTCGATGGTTTCCCCAAATCACTCCAGGCGAATGCAGGGTCGAATACCATGGTCGAATTCCTTCCCGTTGCTTACCCCCAAGTCCTTACCATCTAAATACCTGACGTCGACAAGACATAAAGCCATAAGCAAAAAATAAACAAAGATTCAAAGCTTAAAAATCTCACCAAATTACTGTCAGTTATCAAGCTTAAAGGCAATAGCTATTCGTAATCCTCCAAATCATATTTTTATTAGTAAATTCAAGAGATTGTTTTATCAATGTAAAGGGAGATATGGAAGAAAAGCTATAAAAATACAAATAAAAGTTGAAACTCCGAAATAATATGAGGTGGAAACCCAATATTACGAAATCTAAATTTGACATCGTGTGTGAATTTGACCCAACGTACTGAGGTATCTTATTTTAAAAAGTAAACCACCAGCAGAGACTCTGACAGGCATTATGCCGAAAATGAATAAAAAGGCCTCATATGAAATATTTTGCAGTTACGAGGTCAAGGAGAAAGGATGAATCTCATGTAACTCAACGCTTTATTCATAATTATGTATTAGTCAATAAATTTTTTTTAGAAATTTACACTTTGTGAATTTCTACTTCAAAATGCTCTCAAAGCATCTTGAAAATGTTCTACCTCGTGCCATTTCCATGACGGAATTAATTAATTAAAATTGTGTATTGATCGTACTTTTAATTATTTTGTTTAAAGAAAAGGTCTAAGCATGCATTACGGGAAATTTATCTGGTTCGATCTTTAGATTTAAATATTTTGGTCTAGACTCTAGTGAAAGAATGTGTAAACGTGATTGCAATCACGATGGCTAACACAGATGTTAAATCCAAGGTGCCTCAGACATTTCCGGGAGCGATTTTCCTCAACCTAATTTACCTGCCCTGTATTTATCCCGAACGTTGTATCTGACAGCTCAAGAGAGCAAATCATTATGGAAGAATAGAACCATATATACGTGACGAATAATCGTTTTCTGAACTTAAAAATAATATATAATCTTGCCATAGTTGTTATCGAAGACGCGGAAATGTTCGATTCACTACAGACTTCAGATCTTAATAACATGTAGTCGGATGTTGCACAAAGCAACTACAGGCGCCTATTAGTTTTCAGATAGATACGTTTAATCTTTTATGAACCCACTTAGAAATCATCAATTTCCTTCAATACACACGCATATGGATTTACAAATTTCAGCTGCATATGAAGTTTGCACACATCGCTAATTGTTTGACTAACTAGAAGAAATCTTTTCTCACTGCCGTCTTTCCTCGAATAAAATTTCATGGTGAGAATAATTGTGAAGCAATTCCCTGTTCGGGTATCCAGATTTCAGTTTTCCATGCATTCACAAAATCAATTTAAACAAACGCTGGCACGGTTCCTTCAAAGGCAATGGCTAAATTCCTTCCCATTTCTGTCTGCAATCCACATCCATCTCTAATGACATAGACGTAAACGAGGCTAAATTCCTTCCCATTTCTGTCTGCAATCCACATCCATCTCTAATGACATAGACGTAAACGAGGCGAAAGCCTTAAGCACAAAAAAGAGGCAAGTAACAGAAGAATTAATGAGTGGTTGTCAGAGAAGAAATTAAAATTCCTCAGTACCATCTGTCGGCACCACCATAACTGCAAAAGCTAAAATTGAAATATAGTGCAAACATGATCCTTTGTATTCGGAATACCGTATTCACGTGATGCTTGCACAAAAGGCAGATGTATCATCCATAAAAACTTATTCATCTACTTCTGAAGGATTTAATTTGCATAACTCAAAAACATTCCGAGTTGCTAGTTTGGTTTATGGTTCATAGAAAATTCATGTTACATTCATTAGCATCGCATCACGTTACCTAGAGTTTAACATCTGTTCACACACCAACATGAAATAATTAATGTGCCACTATCACTGTAAAAATTCCAAATTAGCAGTCTTCCTGTCGGAAAATAGAATAGTTACGAAAGTTCAATTTTGTTTTTACTTGTATTCGTCAAGACTAATAAATGAAGATGCAATTCTGTCTTGGGTACGATGACAAACGGTTTCGAGGTCGTAATAGAAGGAAATACACATGTTTGTGCCAGACGACTTCCTCGTTGTCTGCGCCACTTGTTCCAAACTTCAGTCTGCGACAGTGTGTTTCGTTGCACCAGCGAAAATGAATCATTTAAGTGACGTTGATAAGGGGGCAATTGTTGCTCTACATGAAGAAGGGCATTCGAACAATTCAGTATGACAGGTCACCAGTCCACCGGATCCGTCTAGTTCAGAGGTCGTTCCTCGAGCACGCCTAAGTGCTGCAAAATGATTGGCCACCCAAGGGCCCTATTGAAAATGTTTGGGTAGAAATACTAAGAATTATAAGCGAAAAGGAACATGTGCCGACAATCCGGAGCCAACTGTTAGAGGCCATGTTGTGACGCATGGGAAGAACCGGCCAAAAGTCGTGGTTATATTTCACGCCTCATTAATTCCATGAACAGTAGAATCCATGCTGTTGTCGATGAGGAGAGAGGCTAGACAAGATACTGAAAGTTAATTCCGTATATTTATTTACTTCTCCATAACTGTTCTGTCACGCGTCTTTTTCGGCATTCTGCGATCGTATCCCTGTATTTACATCCTGATTCGTTTCCAAACATGTTTTTCCTTTCCTCTTCTCCCCATCACCAAAGATTTCTGGGCAGAGTACAGGTCTATTTCGAAGAAGGAAGTTCCAACCGTTAGTCGGTGGTAGCGTAGTTGGAAAGCTGACAGAGTAGTAAACTCAAGAGGTATGGGGGCGGCAGGCAGAATTTTTATTTTTTTTTTATCATCTTCTTTTCTTTTTAGCCTCCTATATAAAATACTACACAGAAGTTTAAACGACAAGCGTAGCATACAATCAAATAAGATAATCAATTGTTGTACTCCAATTTTCATTCTAACATTAGTTTCTGTAATATCAGTTTCATGATTTAAAAATTATGGTACTGAATTAATTTAAGGGTTAAGATATTGCGTTGTTTACTTATTTAAACTGTTGCATTAAATGCTTGCGAATGCCGCGATGTTTCCTTCAGAAGGACGTGGCCAGAAACTTCATCCTTGCTCCCAGTCTTTTCCTGCCTCTAATGACCTCGACGAGTTGTAAAGCCAGAAGCAAAAAATAAATAATTAAAAAAAAATCTTGCCAATATCAGTGTGGATTTAAACAATAGCACTTGCACCACGATTTTTTCAGAGAAAATTTCGCAAATAAACATAATTACATGTCTGTGTTGTGTATTGGACTTTCTCTTTGTTGTATTTATCTGATTCAACGCCGACCACGGTAGCGCATGGTGCTACTTCCACATGTGGAGCGTTGCCAGATCGTTGTTGTTGTTTATATTTCTTCTTCTGTTCTACGTCGAAATCATTAGAGGGGGAAAAAGGAAACGAACCATTCCTGGCACTTACGGAGTGATTTGCATTAATCATGTGAGAATGAAATCCGGATGGATGGAGGAAGATTTGAATTCCGTCTTCCGAATGTGAGACTTGAGCGTTACCGGGGCTCTCGGTAACTACCCATGTGCGAGGACGGAATAGAAACGGCGACCCTAAAATTCGATGATAGCATTCTAACCCCTACACTGTACGGGCCAGCGTAAGTGTCTTGGTCGGGACTCTAGTGATGAAATATGAGCACGTCTGCGGTCGTGGTTTGCCAAACGGATGAAAATTCTCAAGGCCCACAGAACAAGGAATTATCAGACATTTCAGGCATGTGATTTCCTTATCCTACTTCATCTCTCTGCGTCTGAGCCTAATGTCGGACACAGTTCGACAGATGAAAGAATTATACACGAGTAGAACCGTATATACGAGAAGAACTTTTTTTTTTTCTATCTTTATCCCTCGTTGACGTCGAGGACATTGGAGACGGGAATTTGGGGGAGGGGGGGGGCAAAGGAACGTGCCTTTTGAAGGAATCTTCGCGGCACTCACGGATCTGTTTCGTTTAAGCATGGAATTTCAAATCCGGATGGATGAACGAAGACTTGAATTTATATGTTTCTGAATGCCTGGCTAGAACGTTACCGGGACTCTCGGTCACTGATGTCATCCCTTTGGGGGGCATGTGTGTCAAAATATGTGTTTTTTTTTATATCTCGTGACGGTTCACTTGTATGAGCTAAAAGCATTGGAAATACGTCAGCACAGGATGATCACAAAAAGGCTTAGCTAGATGAATGGAGAATGCCATTGAAAATTTAAGACAATGTTATTGAAAAAAAGGTGATAAGCCGCCTTCAAAACTCTCTCACATATCCACCCCACATAACAAAAAAATATTCTTTTTGGTGGCAGCTGAGTACTAATAAGTGTTTTAGGATATTAAGTTAAAAACATATTGTAAAGTAGGTGGACTGCAGTGAGGTTTTTTAGAACACACCGAGGGGTATTTAATTTCCGTTCAGTTTATAGGGCATGAACTCTTTATGGCTATTTGTGGTTATTTTGTAAGAAGAATTTCTCCCGGCTAACTCGAGGAAATTGGAGGAAAGGAGGCAAGCAGGAAGTAACCGATCTAACAAACGTTTCGAAGAAGTGTTTATTTACAATGGCCCTAAGGAAGCGAAGAACACTTGTTCAGTAGAGTTAGCTCTAATAAGGTGTGTGAAAATAATCATCCGCACACGAAATATTAGTCACTTTTCGAATGACGAGCACCTACAAATTCAGCGACAGCCATTTGCCGAAAATAACAGAAACATCTTCATATTAAATATTATTAAAGTTACCTGATCATAGTTAGAGAAGCGAAAAATGTTGGAAAAATAACATTTAACTAATATATATTACTGTAGTCATTAAAATTTTCTGGAAATCACTCTTCGACTTCAGAATACTTTCATACATCTTGTAAATGTTCTAGTCGTATTATTTTACTGTCAAATACATTAATTAATATTCCGTAATGATGACCCTATTTCTTAAATATTTGAAGTACACGTTATGGAAAAATTGATCTGCCTCCAACTGATGATTTAAATATTTTATGATGTTTGGTGACTGCGACGATTCAGCCTGCTCCAGTTTATATTTTTCTGACTATTGTGTCAAGTTTGCTGAGGTAATGTGGCACACTATAGTGCAGTCAACACAAGACGAACACTACACTCATTTAAAACTACCTATGTGCGAGGACGGACTCGAACCGGCATCTCCTCGTCGCATTCTAACACCTACACCCTGCTAGGGCCAGCTAGTGTCTTGGTCGGGACTCTAGTGAAGGAATTTTGGAACATGTCTGCGATGATCGTTTGCTAAGAAGGATGACATTTCCGAAGGTCCACAGAACAAGGAAATTACCAGACATTTCAGGCATGTGATTTCCTCATCCTCCTTCATCTACTATGCGTCTGAGGCTATTTTCGGACACAGTTCGACAGACGAAAGAATTATACACGAGTAGAACAGTATATACACGCGAGGAACCAGGGCTTTCTGAACTTTTTAAATTACCCCTCATTGACGTTGAGCCCATTGGAGAAGGGAATTGAATGGGGACATGGAACGAGCCTCACAAACCCCCAGATGTCTGTGCCGTTGCGTTCATCACAGATCTGTGCTTCGCACAGATACAGCGTTACAATATTAATTCACATGCACACAGTTTGATTGTCTTAAAATAATTTTTTTTAGGCTTTCGAGGAAAACATTATTTTCCTTTAACAAATCCAGTTTATTCCAGATTGAAAAACAATGATCTATTTCCTTCAAATGGACGATTTATTTCCAAGACTATTCTTCTTAGTAGAAAATTCCATAGTAGCCCCCATCGTGAGAAGAATTTGACCAATGTTTCAATTTCCCGTTGTCTATAAACATTCGTGTTTCTGTGTTTTCTCAAAATCTTTCTACTTTAATGTCAGAATGGTTCTTCTAAAAGGCAATACACCAATTTCCTCCTGTTATTTGTCCACAATTCATTACATAGTTACCACTTTTACAAGTTGAGCTCGTTCTTGAAGTTATACTCGGGAAAAACTAACTGAAAACCACTGCAGTGATTCAAATATTTCTGAGACTGCTACTACGCAGCAGGATAGATATATAAAATAAAATCCGAGTCCGAGTCAGTCTTTCATGATTGTTCGTGTATATAAACTTGTTATTGTTTAGTCCAGAAAACTGAGCCTGGTGAGTGAGCAGTAATGCTCTGGTATCGCATTCGAGAGGACACCTCTATAAATCCCCGTCCAAATATCCGGATTTTGGTTTTATACAGTTTTTCCAAATCATTTCAGGCAATCGTCGGGAAGGTTCCTTCAAAAGGCACGTCGCTTTGCCCCCCTCCCCCCAAATTCCCGTCCAATGCCCTCGACGTCAACGAGGGATAAAGATAGAAAAAAAAGTTCTTCTCGTATATACGGTTCTACTCGTGTATAATTCTTTCATCTGTCGAACTGTGTCCGACATTAGGCTCAGACGCAGAGAGATGAAGTAGGATAAGGAAATCACATGCCTGAAATGTCTGATAACTTCCTTGTTCTGTGGGCCTTGAGAATTTTCATCCTGTTGGCAAACCACGACCGCAGATACGTGCTCATATTTCATCACTAGAGTCCCGACCAAGACACTTACGCTGGCCCGTACAGTGTAGGGGTTAGAATGCTATCATCGAATTTTCTAGGGTCGCCGTTTCTATTCCGTCCTCGCACATGGGTAGTTACCGAGAGCCCCGGTAACGCTCAAGTCTCACATTCGGAAGACGGGAATTCAAATCTTCCTCCATCCATCCGGATTTCATTCTCACATGATTAATGCAAATCACTCCGTAAGTGCCAGGAATGGTTCGTTTCCTTTTTCCCCCTCTAATGATTTCGACGTAGAACAGAAGAAGAAATATAAACAACAACAACGATCTGGCAACGCTCCACATGTGGAAGTAGCACCATGCGCTACCGTGGTCGGCGTTGAATCAGATAAATACAACAAAGAGAAAGTGCAATACACAACACAGACATGTAATTATGTTTATTTGCGAAATTTTCTCTGAAAAAATCGTGGTGGCAAGTGCTATTGTTTAAATCCACACTGAATTGGCAAGATTTTTTTTTAATTATTTATTTTTTGCTTCTGGCTTTACAACTCGTCGAGGTCATTAGAGGCAGGAAAAGACTGGGAGCAAGGTATGAAGTTTCTGGCCACGTCCTACTGAAGGAAACATCGCGGCATTCGCAAGCATTTAATGCAACAGTTTAAATAAGTAAACAACGCAATATCTTAATCCTTAAATTAATTCAGTACCATAATTTTTAAATCATGAAACTGATATTACAGAAACTAAGTTAGAATGAAAATTGGAGTACAAATTGTTATCTTATTTGATTGTATGCTACGCTTGTCGTTATAAACTTCTGTGTAGTATTTTATATAGGAGGCTAAAAAGAAAAGAAGATCTGCCAGCCCCCATACCTCTTGAGTTTACTACTCTGTCAGCTTTCCAACTACGCTACCACCGACTAACGGTTGGAACTTCCTTCTTCGAAATAGACCTGTACTCTGCCCAGAAATCTTTGGTGATGGGGAGAAGAGGAAAGGAAAAAGATGTTTGGAAACGAATCAGGATGTAAATACAGGGAACGATCGCAGAATGCCGAAAAAGACGTGTGACAGAACAGTTATGGAGAAGTAAATAAAATACACGGAATTAACTTTCAGTATCTTGTCTCAGCCTCTCTCCTCATCGACAACATCGCACGGATTCTACTGTTCATGGAATTAATGAGGCGTGAAATATAACCACGACTTTTGGCCGGTTCTTCCCATGCGTCACAACATGGCCTCTAACAGTTGGCTCCGGATTGTCGGCACATCCTTTCGCTTATAATTCTTAGTATTTCTACCCAAACATTTTCAATAGGGCCCTTGGGTGGCCAATCATTTTGCAGCACTTAGGGTGCTCGAGGAACGACCTCTGAACTAGACGGCTCCGGTGGACTGGTGACCTGTCATACTGAATTGTTCGAATGCCCTTCTTCATGTAGAGCAACAATTGCCCCCTTATCAACGTCACTTAAATGATTCATTTTCGCTGGTGCAACGAAACACACTGTCGCAGACTGAAGTTTGGAAACAAGTGGCGCAGACAACGAGGAAGTCGTCTGGCACAAACGATGTGTATTTCCTTCTATTACGACCTCGAAACCGTTTGTCATCGTACCCAAGACAGAATTGCATCTTCATTATTAGTCTTGACGAATACAAGTAAAAACAAAATTGAACTTTCGTAACTATTCTATTTTCCGACAGGAAGACTGCTAATTTGGAATTTTTACAGTGATAGTGGCACATTAATTATTTCATGTTGGTGTGTGAACAGATGTTAAACTCTAGGTAACGTGATGCGATGCTAATGAATGTAACATGAATTTTCTATGAACCATAAACCAAACTAGCAACTCGGAATGTTTTTGAGTTATGCAAATTAAATCCTTCAGAAGTAGATGAATAAGTTTTTATGGACGATACATCTGCCTTTCGTGCAAGCATCACATATTGTGAATACGGTATTCCGAATACAAAGGATCATGTTTGCACTATATTTCAATTTTAGCTTTTGCAGTTATGGTGGTGCCGACAGATGGTACTGAGGAATTTTAATTTCTTCTCTGACAACCACTCATTCTTCTGTTACTTGCCTCTTTTTTGTGCTTAAGGCTTTCGCCTCGTTTACGTCTATGTCATTAGAGATGGATGTGGATTGCAGACAGAAATGGGAAGGAATTTAGCCTCGTTTACGTCTATGTCATTAGAGATGGATGTGGATTGCACACAGAAATGGGAAGGAATTTAGCCATTGCCTTTGAAGGAACCGTGCCAGCGTTTGTTTAAATTGATTTTGTGAATGCATGGAAAACTGAAATCTGGATACCCGAACAGGGAATTGCTTCACAATTATTCTCACCATGAAATTTATTCGAGGAAAGACGGCAGTGAGAAAAGATTTCTTCTAGTTAGTCAAACAATTAGCGATGTGTGCAAACTTCATATGCAGCTGAAATTTGTAAATCCATATGCGTGTGTATTGAAGGAAATTGATGATTTCTAAGTTGAATATTGTGGATTCATAAAAGATTAAACGTATCTATCTGAAAACTAATAGGCTTTGTGCAACATCCGACTACATGTTATTAAGATCTGAAGTCTGTAGTGAATCGAACATTTCCGCGTCTTCGATAACAACTATGGCAAGATTATATATTATTTTTAAGTTCAGAAAACGATTATTCGTCACGTATATATGGTTCTATTCTTCCATAATGATTTGCTCTCTTGAGCTGTGTCAGATACAACGTTCGAGGATAAATACAGGGCAGGTAAATTAGGTTGAGGAAAATCGCTCCCGGAAATGTCTGAGGCACCTTGGATTTAACATCTGTGTTAGCCATCGTGATTGCAATCACGTTTACACATTCTTTCACTAGAGTCTAGACCAAAAATTTAAATCTAAAGATCGAACCAGATAAATTTCCCGTAATGCATGCTTAGACCTTTTCTTTAAACAAAATAATTAAAAGTACGATCAATACACAATTTTAATTAATTAATTCCGTCATGGAAATGGCACGAGGTAGAACATTTTCAAGATGCTTTGAGAGCATTTTGAAGTAGAAATTCACAAAGTGTAAATTTCTAAAAAAAATTTATTGACTATAATAATTATGAATAAAGCGTTGACTTACATGAGATTCATCCTTTCTCCTTGACCTCGTAACTGCAAAATATTTCATATGAGGCCTTTTTATTCATTTTCGGCATAATGCCTGTCAGAGTCTCTGCTGGTGGTTTACTTTTTAAAATAAGATACCTCAGTACGTTGGGTCAAATTCACACACGATGTCAAATTTAGATTTCGTAATATTGGGTTTCCACCTCATATTATTTCGGAGTTTCAACTTTTATTTGTATTTTTATAGCTTTTCTTCCATATCTCCCTTTACATTGATAAAACAATCTCTTGAATTTACTAATAAAATATATGATTTGGAGGATTACGAATAGCTATTGCCTTTAAGCTTGATAACTGACAGTAATTTGGTGAGATTTTTAAGCTTTGAATCTTTGTTTATTTTTTGCTTATGGCTTTATGTCTTGTCGACGTCAAGGTATTTAGATGGCGGTAAGGACTTGGGGGTAAGCAACGGGAAGGAATTCCACCATGGTATTCGACCCTGCATTCGCCTGGAGTGATTTGGGGAAACCATCGAAAACCCAAAACTGAATGACTGGACGGGGATTCAAACCCACGTCCTCCCAGAAGCCACCTCAGAGTGTTACCACTAACCCACCACATTCGGTTACTTATTTCTTCTTGTTCTCTTTCGAAGCCAATGTGATTTGAATCTTGAGAGCATTGGAAACTAGGATCGGAAAAGAATTTCGCCCAAGGCTTTTTGAAGGAGCTTTTCCGGAGTTCAGCTGGAGAGATTTACTGAAACCATGAAAAACTGGAATTGGATATCCTATAGGGTTTAATCCATGTCCTACCGAATGCCAGGCAAGATTATTATTTCTAATCCATCTGGCTTGACAGGCAAGAAGTAATACCCCACACAAAACTGTATAGAAGTATCAGTGTTAGAAACAATGGGAGATATGAAATGTTTCCTATTTCCATTGCTTTACCTTTAAAATCTGAAACCGCTTATTCACATTGCAGACGAACTAACTGTTATTAATTTATTATTATTAATACTGAAACTACTGCGATCAAGTTAATTATGTAGAAATAGTTAATTTATATTTCGTGACTTAGTTCACTATTGAGTAATTTCGTAATGCACTTTCTACTTACGCTTAAACTCTGTGTGTCTATAACGCTGCCGCGCTAGAAAGTGTGAATAAGTCGATTCAAACTCTCTTATTGGTTTAACACATTTTTATACGTGCGTGATTTAGCGATTTTTTCCTGTATTCATCGTGTAATTTCGTTTGCTAGCGAATTGTCAACTGTTTATTAGAAAGAAAGAAAAATACACAATTGCTATAAAAATTACGAAAAAAGCTGTATCTTTGCTCTATAATCAATGAGTTTCATTACTTCAATAATTATTACGACTAAAATGGTGATTCTTGTGATTATTTTTACTGTATAACTCCGACTTTGCCTCAGAGCGTTTGCGAGTCTCTCGCGCGCAGGCTCATTATTTTAGTCTTGGGTAAAGTGCTGGGTATGAGAGGTCTATTTTATCATGAATTTAGTGTACCACCTACCAGTTATGCTGTCCCATGAGGTAGTCGTGTCTAGAACGAAGCATAATCGAAAGGCGAGGGGTCTCGCGAATTCTGTCCCCGACTGTACATAGAGTATATAAAGAAGCTCTAATGTACATTGTTTTAAAATAAAATCTAATGAACTTGGCTGTATGGCCGATAAGGCCTAAAGCCATTAAATGAATAAATAAACACACGAGATCAAAATTTATCTCCACCTACAAGACATCAAGCCACGTCAATATTCTACCGAATTGAGAGCCAAGCCCTACCGCATCTCATCACTAAGATATTGATCTACCTGTGATCTTTTTTAGAAGTGAGAAATTAATTTTCGTATTGGTTTCGTAAACAACAACTAATGACCCTTTGCTGCGAATAGTCTAGCCGATTTGATAAAAGAAGACTCCTAGGTTTGCCCAGAAAACTCACCGAATTTCAATATTAGACACATAAATTCCTTAAATATGTTCTGCAAATCATGGCTAATTGTAAAAAACTAGTGTCCGAGACGAATTACATATTACCTCTATTGAGTCATAACCTGCAAACCAATTCCTTTTGGACATTGTGCAAGAAATACAGAAGAGTTGGTGAGCAGGATTAAAAACAAAGTTTCGCTGCAATGGAATCGGGCTAGTAAGTCTATCAGACAATTTCTCGATGATTAGAAAGGAGGCAAGGCAACACTAGGAGGACGATTGGAAAGTAGTCCAGTTTCAACAAAGGAGGGAATATGCCGTACGGCAGAGCGCTATTTCTGCAAAAAAAACATGGTTTGGATAAGCACTTTTAACCAGGAAATCAACATGATATGGAGTGTATAAAGCCAATAGAGGGTCTACCACCTGGATCTGAACAAATATGGCCCATAAGGAAGTCACTAAATAGGGTTCGAGTTGGAGTTGGCAGGTCCAAAGATTTTTTTTTTTTTTACTTATGGCTTACTCTCGTCAACAAAAAGGTCATTAGA